>LZPO01086768.1:727871-739073 GCA_001675575.1 Neotoma lepida
AGACAGGATTTCTCTGTGTAGCCCTAGCTGTCCTAGAACTCAGTAGACCAGGCTGGCCTCAAACCCACAGATATCCTCCTTCCTCTGCTTCTGGAGTGCTGGGACACCACTGCCCAGCTGCTACTGACTCTTAATTTGGGGCAATGTAGTATATTTGCCATGCTTTTAGTAAAAGAAACTGAACTCTGCCACTTACTCGTTTTTACTTTGGGCAATTCCCAATGTACCTGAGCCATGGTTCCTTCCTCTGCAAAAATGAATGTGAGCAATACCTATGTTAGGAGATTGTTGTGAGGGCTAAATGATACACATAAACGAACACAGTAGGGATGGATACTTAGTAGGCTTGCATTATCAATTTCTTTTCCCACGAGTATAGTGTAGTGCTTGCAGCTGTAGCTTGGGATTTGAGACTGACAGCAGTCACCTTACATGTGCCTTTTCCTTGATAATTCGACACCACCCCATACATACTGTACTTATCAGTAGGGCCTTATTTCTCACACCCTTCCCCACATTTCCAGATAGCATCAGAAGCTCTATTCTGAATAATTTGCCTTAGTCTGAGAAGGAGATTGGGCAGAACTGAGTTCTAGGTCCATGGTCAGCCCACTAACATGACCACGTGATTTGGGGCGTGAGTTCCAAGGCAGTCTTAACTAGAGAGTGATACCCTGTCTTAAAAAAAGAAAGAACAAACAAAAAGTTGAATGGTGATGCCTGCCTAATCACAGCACTTGAGAGGCAGAGGCAGTCAAATCACCACCAATTGGGACTCAACAGTAAAGGACAGCAAGGTTTCACCACTCCCTAGGTCCCTCCAGATTCTAAATAGGGAAGGGTCAACTCAACACAGAAGATTAAAGGTCACTGTACATCCCTGACACCAAAACGGAAACCCCTAAATATCTTGCTCAAATTCAGCCAAAACGCCCCTGCTCCGCATCTCTGGTCGCTTGGCATTTTGTACAAATCTCAAGCGTGCACTCCAGGCCCGGAGCCCTCCAGCG
Source organism: Neotoma lepida (assembly GCA_001675575.1). Classification (NCBI taxonomy): domain Eukaryota; kingdom Metazoa; phylum Chordata; class Mammalia; order Rodentia; family Cricetidae; genus Neotoma; species Neotoma lepida. The sequence goes on from LZPO01086768.1 coordinate 728,882, forward strand.
GCTGAGACCTCCCGTTACAGCTGTCTTGAAGGTGTCTCCACAGTCCCGCTTCAGAGCGGCGCGGGACACAGTGAAGCGCCCAAAGGACCTCGGCCAGTATCAGCATTCGGGTCCCAGGCCCTCCGGGAGCTTCAGTTTCCTTAAGTTTTAAACGAGACTGGACAAGGCCCAAACGCCCCCAGCAGTGGGACGGAGATACCGGGAGGGCCCGCGGGGAACATGCTGCGGCAGCCAGGGCAAGCCTAGGAGACCCGCGGCCCCGCGAGCCTCCGGTCCAGCCTCGCGCCAAGTTGCGTCCTCTCACCTCCCGGGCTCAGCAGCAGCTTCAGCGCTTCCAGAATCTGCTCCAGACCACATGGCTCCAGAGCCCCGCTCGGCGNAGCCGCCGCCGCCTGCAGGGCCGCCATGATTGGAGCGGCGCTCGCCTCCTGGATGCGCTCAGACGGCCTAGCGGACCAGTGCGGCCGCCATGTTGAGTGTGGCGGGGGGCGTGTCCGAGGCGTGGGGCGGGGCCTGCTCTGTCGGGAACGCCCCTTTCCGGAACTTTTTTTTTCCTGGTCTCCTTTATTTCCTTGCGCATGATGAAAAACAAAATCCAGTTTCATGTGTTGCTCTCTCAGAGGACCCAAGTTCAGTTCCCAGAACCTATATCGGACACCAGCCTGTAAACCCAGGTCCACGGGGGAAAATAATACCCCAGATGCACACAGATGTACACACAAGCATAATTTAAAATATTTTAAAAAGAAAATATAGTTAACTTCTATAGAAAAGACAAAATAAAGGACAAGCGTGGTGGCACACATCTTTAAGCCTAGTACTTGGAAGCAGAAGCCAGCCTGGTCTACATAGCAAGTACTAGGTCAGCCAGAGACCCTGTCTCAACAACAACAACAAAAAAGGACACTATTTGTCTTGCATATGTCTCTAACCCCAGCTACTACGGAGGCTATAGCAGGAGAATCAAAAGTTCAAAGCCAGCCTACACATGTTAGTGAGACCCTGTTTCAAAAATAATAAACAGGTCTGGAAATGTTGCCCAGTGATAGAGCACTTAGCTGGTATGCACAAGACCCGTGAGTTCAAGCCTCAGTATGTCAAAAAAAATAAAATAAAATAAAACAAATAGTTTCTTGTAAAATAATATGCATTTCTGTAAGAAAGTGCTCAAGTATTAAAACACAATAAGAAGGTGTTCACAGTTGTGCATAGAACCAGGAGTAGCTCACACCAATGATACCAGCATTCAAGGAGGCTGTCAGAAGATCATGGGTTCAGAACCCTGTCTCAAAAAGCAACAATAGCAAAAAATGTTGAACTGAGTATTATCAATTTCCTTATGTGACTTTTTAAAAAAGATTTATTTATTATATATAGTGTTCTGCCTGTCTGCATGCCTTCAGNTCAGAAGAGGGCACTAGAAAGCCAACATGTGGTTGCTGGGAATTGAACTCAGGACCTCTGGGAGAACAGCCAGTGCTCTTAGCCTCTGAGCCATCTCTCCAGCCCTCCTTACATGACTTTTAAAAATAAATATACACGGGGCTGGAGAGATGGATCAGTGGTTTAGAGTATTTGTTGTTTTTGTAGAGGACCCAGGTTTAATTCCCATCACCCACATGATGCCTCACAACCATCTATAACTCTAGTTCTAGAGGATCCAATAACCTCTTCAGGCCTCCAAGAGGATCAGCNATACGTGTGGTGCACAGACATACATGCAGGCAAAACANTCATAACTATAAAATAAAATAATTTTTTAAAAATTCTAAAAGTAGGGCTGGAGAGATGACTCAGAGGTTAAGAATCCAGACTGCTCTTCCCGAGGTCCTGAGTTCAATTCCCAGCAACATGGTGGCTCACAACCATCTGTAATGANATCTGGTGCCCTCTTCTGGCCTGCAGATGTACATGCAGACAGAACACTGTATACATAATAAATAAATCTTTAAAAAAAAATTCTAAAAGTAAATATACACATACATATATCCTCTGTGAATATGATAGCTNCAAACATCACCATTGGTATATGTGGTTTTTTATTGGGTGATGGAGATTAAGGCCAGAGCCCCTAGCTCATGCTCTCTGCCAATCAACTGCATTGTCATCCCCAGTGGTAAGGTTCTGAAATGTCCTTAGTGAAGTTCCTCTTTGTTCTATTTATATGGCTGTTGCTTTCCTAGAAAATTCATTTGATACTAAAACCATAACCCCCCCGCCCAATCACGTTTATATGGAAATGAGAATTTAAGTTTGAGATTCAGATAATCAGGAATGGGTTTTTCACCTCCATAATTCCTGGTGGGACATTCAAAGATCTCAGGACAATGCTTTCTCTTCTTAATTATTCTTATTTAGCATATGGATAATTCATTATGACATTTATAACACACACACACACACACACACACACACACACACACACACACGTTGTCCTTTGCTCGTATACTGCCACCCCAGCCCATTGCTCCCTCTTGTCCATCTTCCTCTCTCCTATTGGTCCTCTTGCTGGCCCCAGGACAATGCTGGGAATACAATCTTTAGTGTATCTGCTCCTTCCCAGTAAACACCATCACTGCACTCAGGAGGCTGAAGCAGGAAGAAGAAGAGGAAAAGCAAAAAAGACATCAAAAGCCAATCATGGTCCTCTATCATTGTCACCTCCCCCTCACCTCAAGACCTACTGTGTAAAATGCTCCTTGACTGTCCCTGAGGTACATTGGGATGGAGCATGGCTGACTCCTGCCCTTCCAAATCAAAGGTAGAAGTCTTGGGGAGCAGAAACACTCCACATGTAGTCTCAGTCATGGGGAAAGAAGAAAGTTTAACTTGTTCATCAGAGCCAGTTAGGCCCCATCATGGTCTGTCTCATTCCTCTAGGTTCCAATTCAAACCCATCAATTTCCAACCTCTAAAGAGAGAACGCATTCACTGTGCTACTGAGAGAAGTTGAAAAGAACTGCCGTCAGTCACTGGCAATATTTGCCACAGCGGAAATGCTTACTGAATGGTAACTGACCCTTTTTCACCATCTCTGCCTCAAGACCCTGTGGACNTCTTTAAGTGGAGAAATGTGTTTGAGGGGGAAATACAGGACCTTNGAAGTTACCATGTTCTTTCATTGTCTATATTCCCTTCTGGGCTTGCTTCTAGACAATTTCCCCTCAGCATAGGCACAAGTTCATCTGGGGAAAAATTACTAAAAGTGATAGGGGTTAAATATTTAGTGAGGCCAGACAGGATGTTGCACTCATCAAGCACGCTGAGGCAAAAGGATTTCCCAGGAATTTGAGGTCAGACTGTTCTTTCATAGAGAGTTCAAGGCCAGTCAGAGTTATTTGTCTCAAAAAAAAGGAGGGGAGTAGTAAGAAGGCTTATCAGGTAAAGGTGGTTGTCACCACCTCTGACAACTTGAGTTTTATCCCTGGAACTGAGAAAACTGACCCCCTGACTTCCACATGCACAACCATTCCCTCCTGTACACACTGAATCATACCCACAAATAAATGTAATTTTTTAATTTAAAAAACGGGGGGCTGGAGCATTGGAGGGATGGCTCAGTGGTTAAGAGCACTGATTGCTCTTCCAGAGGTCCTGGTTTCAATTCCCAGCACTCACATGGCAGCTCACAACTGTCTGTAACTCCAATTCTAGGGGACCTGGCACCCATGGCAAAACACCAGACACCCATGGCAAAACACCAATGCACATAAAGTAAAAATAAATAAAATTTTTTTNAAATCTGTAAAAAAAACAAAGNGGGGGCAGGGGATGGAGGAGAAGGTTAAATCAGTAAGGGCTTGCCTTGTAATCAAGACAATCTGAGTCTGATGCCTAAAACCCACATTAAAGAAAAGCCGAGGGGCTGGAGAGGTGGCTCAGAGGTTAAGAGCACCGACTGTTCTTCCAGAGGTCCTGAGTTCAATTCCCAGCAACCACATGGTGGCTCACAACCNTCTGTAATGAGATCTGGCGCCCTCTTCTGTATACATAATAAATAAATCTTAAAAAAAAAAAAAGAAAAGAAAAGAAAAGCCGAGTGTGCACACTGGATCCACACATGGGATCCCTGGGGCTGCTGGTTGGGCAGTCAGTCTGGTCTACTCATAAACTTCAGAACAATAGACACTCTGTCTCAAAAAAAAAAAAAAAAAAAGGAGGAGGGTTATGTAGTGAGACCTTGTCTCATAAAACAAATAAACAGGGCTAGAGAAATGGCTCAAAGGTTAGGAGCACTTGTTGCTCTTGTAGAGGACTCAGGTTTGATTCCCAGCACCCACATGGTGGCTCACAGCCATCTGTAACTCCAGTTTTAGAGAATCTGATGCNCTCTTCTGTCCTCCACAGGCACCAGGCATGTAAGTGGTGGATAGATACACATACACATAAAATAAAACAAAATAGAAAAGAAATTAAATAAAACATCCTTGCATGTAAAATAAAGTGATCTAAAAAAGAATATAAAACATAAAACTACATCTGGGAGCCCCCCAGTAATGTGCTATTAAGCATCCATTACAGCCTATCCTCACAAGAACAATATCCAGGAGAGGACCAACCCTGTGCAAAGACACATCTGGGGATGTTTAAGACAGACCCTNGGAGGTATTCATATAAAATATGCCCCATTGATTAAGTCATCCAACAAGGAGCCCGTTATTAAGACTTGAGGGGCAGCAGCTACACAAGCCATCAAAGTACACAAGGGTTGCTTGTCCCTGTTTGCTCAACCCAGAACTAATAAAACTAACAGCTTTCAGGGTATCAGTGGCTGTCTTACAAGCACAGACTTCCCAGAAAAGATGCCAGCACATAAGGTTCTTGTGGAAACTACCTTTGAAAGCCATTTGTGACAGCTAGAATATTTGTATTTCTTTATCTTCTGCAATTGTCTCCCTACTCACACGTGCTAGGCAAGCGTTCTACTACNGAACTACATCCCAACCCTTACCCTTCTTCTCTTTCATTGCTTATGCTTCTGNTGTCATGTTCAGAGANTCAATCCAACATCACAAAACTTTCCTGCTGTCTTCTAAGAGTTCTATAGGTTTAGTCATTCTGTTTAGTCTTAGATCCACTGAACAACCATCAATATGTAAGTGAAGGGAAGGTTCATCCTTTTACATGCCCTCGGCCAATCTTCACAGTCCACTGTAGAAGACTGTCTCCATCCCGCCTCCCCANTGGTTCTGAAACCATTCAAGTATCATTTGACCAGATTTGCTAATTAGCTTTGGCTGTCTACCTGACNCAGCCTAGAGNCTCAAACGAGATATCACCCAGGTCAGATTGACCGTCATGATTGATGATTGATGGGAGAGGGNCCATCCCNCTGTGGGCAGCACCAATCTTAGGCTGGTGAGCCTGTACTGGATAAGAAAGCCAGCTGAGGCTAGGTATGGTAGTCTGCTTTTAATCCCAGCACTTGGAAGGCAGAGGCAAACAGACCTCTGTGAGTTTGCGGCCATCCACATCTACAAAGTTCCAAGTTATCCAGGGATATACAGTTAAGACCTATCCTGCCCATCCACCCCTCAAAAAAAAAGCTAGCTGACCATTAGCCAGTAAGCATGGTTCCTCTATGGATTCTGCTTCAAGTCCTTGCGCTGACTTCCCTCAGTGACAGACTGTGACCTGGAAGTAAAAGCCAAATAAANCCTTTTCTCTCCGAGGTGCTTTTGGTCAGTATTTGATCACAGTAACAGAATGACACTACATCAGTTTTATAAGATTTCTTTCTGGGCTCCTTCTTCCCAACTTAAAAAAAAGAAAGAAAGAAAGAATAGAGTCAATCTAGGCATATGCAGGGCTGTAAGCCAGTACTCAGGGAGCTGAAACAGGATTGCTAATTCAAGGACAGTGTGAGCTACCACTACAGGGCAGTTACAGGCCAGTCTGGACTATAGTGAAACCCTGTCTTGGAAACAAAAACAAATAAAATCCAAGTGCAGCACACACTGCTTTTCATTTGGATCCAGTCATTTTATTTGCTCTCTTGATATCTCTCAATGTTATTTCTGAAGCATTTTCTTATTATCTCCCAGATATCCTAACACTTCACCCTTTCGGCATTTGTATCCCAGGAGTAAGGGTTCTCCTACAAAACCACATTGCCATTATTGCACCTAAGAAAACAGCCAGGGTCCCAGACAGACCACCTAGTAATTGCGCTTCTCAGTGTAGTCTAAAGCAAGGACTGAAACAGATGTCCATACACATGTCATTTCAATGGTCCAACCCAAAATGGGCAAAAAATGAGGCGTATGTGTCTGTGTCTAGTGGGATATTACTCTTCCCTCTAAAGGAATAAGGTTCTGATACATGCTGCAATACAATCGTTCCTTGAAATGCCCATAACTCCAGCTCCAGGGGATCTGATACCTTCTTCTGGCCTTCATGGATATCTCTGCATACACATGGCATACACCGACATAAAAGAAAATTGCTCATGTATAAAGTTATCAAAAGAAAAAAAGAAAGAAAAAAAATATACTCCTATCACCAGGATTTTCAACAGGAATATTTTGACATTTGGGCTGGTCAGTACTTGGGAGGATTGTCCTGTGTATTAGAGGACATCCAGCAGCCTTAATGAGAGGACAGTAGCACCTGAGCTATCTCAGAAATTAACATTAAATGTCAGCTGGATCTAGTGACACAGGCCTGTAATTGCAGGTTCAATTTCCAGGACCACAAAAAGCATACATTTAAGAGAAAAAAGGGATACTGCTCTTNCAGGACTCAATTTTGATTCCCAGCACACAGGGGCTGGCACACAATCACCTATAACTGAAGAGGATCTGAAACCTCTGGTCTCCATGGGCACCAGCATTCATGTACAAATAGACACAATCTTTTTTAAAAAACTAAAACCTATATAAAAAATTTACAAGAGTGAAGAGTACAGAGAAGCCGGGGGTACTTCTGAATGGTTGAACCCTTGTCCAGCATGTGCGAGGCGCTAGGTTCAGTCTCTAGAGTCATAGAATAGGGGGGAGAGACAATGGTAGGGAAATGGTAAATGCCTCTCCGGGGAGGAGGCCACAGTCTTCCTTCGTGCAGAATCACTGCCTCCACTATTAGAAAGCATTCACTGGCAGCACTGAAACAGCAAGTTCACTTCTGTCCCATTGACCTTGGAACTTTTTGATCTCACGTGTCACCTGGATGGGGAGGATCTGTGGCCCCGTGAATGCATTTCCTCCCCAAGCAGAAAGACTGAAAGTTCGGAGAAGTTATTTCAGCTGGTTGCTCTCATCTCCACACCTTTTTTTTTTTTTTTTTTTTTTGGTTTTTGGTTTTTTGAGACAGGGTTTCTATGAGTGTAGCTCACTCTGTAGACCAGGCTGGCCTTGAACTCACAGAACTCCACCTGCCTCTGCCTCCCCAGTGCTGGGATTCTGAGCTCACCTCCTTTGTCTTTTTGCTTCACTTGGAATTCTGGTAGAGTCAAATAAATCGAGCGTCACAACAGTTTAACAAAACTCTTTAATAAAATTTATAAAAATGTATCTTAGAACAGTTTCAATTGTTTACCTTTCCACCCCCCACAAAATACAAAATTATCAGCACCCACACACATATACACTCAAACTACATATAAGTGACACTCTACACTGACTACATTAGACATTTAAACTACAGAGAAATCAACAGTTCTCAGTTGATTGAAGTCATTGTTTTCTTCCAAAAATAGTTGAGAATAAAGCACTTTCAATGAAATTCTCGCCAGTGATTATCACAAAGCTGAGATTTGCATTTTGACTTAAAAGACTCAAATCAGGGCCCTCACCCCCTTTCTCCCATTAGAACAGTGTTTTCTTTGTGCTTCTACGAGAAAATGCACAATTTCTAATAATCTCAGTTTTCTATGCATCCTTAGAACTCAGTCAGCATTTTCTGTAGCTACCATCAAAAGCAGGCATTGGAAGGGCATGTTTCCTGGGCTTCGGGAATGCATGGACAAGGATTCCAGTCAGGAAACACATGGTGAGATTCCTCTATTCTTCCAGAAGTTTCCTGAGAAAGAGGCCAAGCCACCTGAGCACNCTCACCATCAGGGTTCCAGCTGGCCAGGCTCAGGGACACACTTGCTGCCCCCAAGCCAGTCTCTCTCATTTGCTCTCCTGTCGTTGGCTGCAGCACTCTGGGCACTAGTCTGACTCTCGGAGTCNATCACTCTTTTATGTTGGTGTGAAGGAAACATAAGAACCAAGTGGTGCCTGAAAACCTTCCTATGTGTTCTGGTCAAAGCTCCCCACAGAAAACCAAAATGACATGTCCTATAACGGCTTTCACCTGAGAAACAGGGACTCTGAACAAAGAACGNCCATTTCAAGTGAGGACTCCGGAGATGAGGAAGGAAAACCACGAAAGGTCTTTGAAACACACAATATCAAGTTCAGTTGCACCCGTACCAAGATACCTGGCTGTCACCATAAAAGGACCCAGTCATTTCTACATCATAGAATACCATGTGGGCAGGGCGACAGAATTCAGGAGCATAAGTGGGTATTAGAATACAGAACACAGATGTGGTAATTGTGGGAAAGCACACAGTTTAAAAATTTTAGTGTGGGGTNAAGGGCTTGGGGCTGTAACTCTGGGGCAGGGCATTTGCCTACATCCCTAGTTCANAAAACAAAAACAAACCATTTTCTATACACAATGAAACAGAAATAGGGCAGACTCCCTCCGCTGCCTCTAAAGGAAAACTGCCAGGGCTGGCTGACCCTTCTGAGGCTCAAATTGGCATTTTGAAATAAAAAAATTTGAACGGGGGCTATATAGCTCAGTGACAAGAGTGCTTGCCTCACACTATAAAGTCACAGATTCATCCCCATCCATGGAAGAGGGGAGAGGAGGGATTAAAATAAAACAAAAGGGGAGGGTGGGCCTGTAACTCAGGCAGGGGTGGAGTTCAATCAAATCCTAGCACTGCAAAAATAAAAAACCAATTTCAAGAACAAGTGAAAACCTTCCTAACACACAGTAGACTGGTAGAGTGTGACCACTACACTAATTGCATCTCAGATCAGTCTCTCTTTTACAAACTCAGGGAAGGAGCTGAAAGGCCACTGGCAACATCATTCTGCATCTCCCGTGGCTCCACCCAGGGGCTCCTCTCTTGTCCCCTAGTCATCCTCGCCGCCACCATACATGTCAGCCAGCTTCTTGAAGCGGTTGCCCCACTCGTTCAGATAGTCGTAGTCCTGGTCCTGATCCGACTCAGAGGAGTTAAGTGAGCTCAGGCTAGCAGCTTCAGAACCACTCCCCTCATAGTCAAACACCAACAGAGAGTCGTACGGGGGTGCTGTGGGGTCGCTGTCGGCTGCCTTCAGATTCTAAAGGGAAGAGCATCATATTTATTACCGTGCGTCTGAGGTTAGCAACACCCAAAACATGAAAAGGCAAGGTACAGACATACACATCAACACAGAAGGACAAACCACAGGATGCTTTTCCCTAAATCAGATTGATAAGTTATATGTCAGCAGGGAGAGATGGACAGCTGCCTGTCAGGATGGGGTGCCTAGAAACCAGAGTAAAGATTCCATACCTCCAATCAGAATGAACAGATGCTAAAAACAATGAGAGTGGTCAGACTATTACATAGAGATAGCAGTTCAACCCAGAAGAGCCTCAGAAGATGAATGCCAAACTATCATTGTTAAATGTTAATTCTGAAAGGTGAAGTTGAAGGATCAGTAATTTAAAGTCATCCTCTGCGAGGTGGTTTCAATGAAAATGGCCCCCATAGGCTCTCAGGGAGTGGCACTATTGGCAGGTTTTGCTTTGTTAGAGCAGGTGTGGCCTTGTTGGAGGAAGTGTGTCACTGTGGAGGGCGGGCGCTAAGGACTCTTATACTCAAGCTATGCCCAATGTGGGACACAGACTCCTTCTGCTACCTTTTGTGGATCAAGATGTAGAATTCTCAGCTCCTTCTCCAGCACCAAGTCTGCCTGCATGCCACCCGCCATGAAGATAATGTACTAAACCTCTGAACTATAAGCTAGCCCTAATCAAATGTTTTCCCCTTTAAGAGTCACCTTTGGCCAGGCGTGGTGGTGCACACCTTAAATCCAGCACTCAGGAGGCAGAGCGGGTGGATCTCTATGAGTGTGAGGCCAGCCTGGTCTACAAAGTGAGTTCCAGGTCAGCCAGGGCTACACAGAGAAACCTTGTCTCAGGA
>LZPO01086768.1:741713-754659 GCA_001675575.1 Neotoma lepida
ACCCACCTGGTCCTCTTCTCCACCTCCTTCTTCATCATAGTAATACACATTGTCCCGGGTGTCATCGTCTGGGGGCAGCAGGGGCTCTTTGACCACTGTTCTCCTCCGTAAAAACAGTAAGAGCAGCAGGATCAGAACTGGAGACAGAGGAGGAAGGGAAGTAAAGAGCGATGAGCCACAGGCAAGGAAGACCAGAGGAAGCAACTGTCATGGGCACCATAACCTTGCAACTCCAGGAAAGTGGCAGATGGGTAGGCCCTTGAAGGAGGAACTACCTCAAGTCCAGCCTGGGCTACATAGTAAGTCCCAGGCCAGCCTGGACTATAGATGAGACCCCTTCTCAAAACACAACACACACACACAAAAAAAAATAAGAAACAGGTTGGACATCTGGCTCCTAGCAGAACTTCTGCTTTAAATGACTAATAGGAGAGAGAATCTTTCCAACTTTAGCCAAGTCTAATAAACTATTATCTACTGGGGGAAAAAAGAGGTCAAGTATATCTTCAGGAAAAACAACAACAAAAAAAACATTGATCATAGAAACCCTCAGGGAATCAGCACCAAGGCCAGGACACTCTACAGGTAAAATCAGATCAAGGACTAAGGACAGAAACGCCAGCTTCCTTCCAGCATCTCCGCTCTCCATCTTTCCAGCCATCTCCACTGTCTCCCAGCATTCACTGGGCTCATAGTCACCCAGTTAACAGCAGGAGCTTCCAGGCTGCCTAGCAATTTGGCATGGCTGCACTTGAGCCAATGGGGTGTGAGTGATGGTAACATCTACAATTTGCAGTTAGATAGCCTCAACTTCCTCTCTCATCTGCCCTCCAAGATGGAACAGGTGTGTGTGTGTTCCCGCCAGCTGCACTTACTCAGCAAAGCCAGGATGCCTCCAAGAATCCCTAGGATGGCAGGAACTTGCAATCCTGCTTCCACGTAACTGGACCTCATGCAGTTGTGGACAGTCCCTTCACAGTCACACACAATGATGTCCAGCGTGGTCACCTGGTCTTTGTTCTGGTTATCTATGAGCTTGAGATTGATTTTGTAGTCACCCAATTCTAAGGCCTTTTTTGGCTTCAAAATGAGAGATTCTTGGGCTGAGGAAAGCAAAACAAAGAAATGATGAGACCAGGGGAGGGGACAGAACAAAAAGCCCAGTAAATCCAAATGTTTAGGGAACCAAAGACATGCAGTGCTGTGTGAAGGAAGTGTTCGGGGTTCCTAGTACTGAGCAGTATGTCTCAGAGGAAAAGGAGAATGCAGGGAATGTAGAAGGAAATGGCATCAGATACCAAGGGAAGGGATGGAGGGAGGTGCGTCTGGAGCTAGAACGGAAATCCTGAAGTGGGAAGGCAGAAGCGAGGCATGCAGAGATGCTCTAGAAATGGAGCTGGACTTCACACCTGGGCCGTTGTACTCGATGGTCCAGTTGACACTGGCCCCGTGGGTTAGTTCAGCAGTGAAGGGGGATGTGTTGGGGGGAAGGTCTGGATCAATGATGTTGATGACCTGGGGCTGTGGGTTCCTCTGGCAGAATTGCATGCTTCGAGGTTCTGGGATGGGAGCATTGTCATTGACGTCAGATAGGACCAATAGAAGAGTCCCTGTGCCAGTGGCAATTGGTGAACCTAAGAGAAAACAGAAAAGCTGTCACAGCTCAGGGATGTTATCACCTTCCAGCAGGCCAAATTTTGTCTTAGCTTCTCTGGGACCCTTCAGCAGGTTCCACACTACCCACACAGCCTCTGTCCCACCCCTTAACCCCCATAAGCTCATTTCATATTTTGTGTATAATGATTGGTTATTCCTCATATCAAAGGCAGCTCTCTTCTTGTTGATATAATATTATTAATCCATTTAAGTTTCAGGGTTTATTGTTTTTGCTGTTGTTTGTTTTTAAGACAAGGTCTTACTGTGTAGCCTTTGGAATTACAATCCTCCTGCCTCAGGCTCCTATAGAAGCCTGACTCCAGCAGATCTTTTTAAAAAGAAAAAGCTGAGTTGGTAGTGCTTGCTTGAATCTTTTGGTTTTGTTTTTTGTTTGTTTGTTTGTTTGTTTTGTTTTTGAGACAGAGTTTCTCTGTGTTACAGCTCTGACTGTCCTGGACCTCACTCTGTAGACCAGGTTGGCCTGAAACTCAAAGATATGCCTAACTCTGCCTCCTGAGTGCGGGATTAAAAGTGTGTGACACCGCCACCTGGTGCTTGCTTGGAATCTTAGAACTTCANAGGATGGGCAGGGGAAGGTCACCTCAAATTTGAGGCCTTCTGGGCCACATGTGAATTCAAAATGAATTCAAAACTAGTCAGGGTTATACAGCAAAACTGTGTTTCAAAAATAAAATAAAATAAGATTATAAGAATTAAGTAATGTGGTAAAGTAAAAGCACTCAGGAGGCAGAGGCAGGCAAATCTGAGTTCAAGGCCAGCCTGGTCTATAGGGTGAGTTCCAAGACAGCCAGAGCTGTACAAGGAAACCCTGTCTCGAAAAAACAACAACAAAAATTAAGTAATAATACGTTCACAGCCATGAACCTGGCATACAAACCCAGGTTCCAGCAGGAAGGAGTGAAGTTTCAAGTGCAGACAGACAAGAGAAAAAGAACCCTACTTGACGTAAACTTTGGAATTTTGTTACCAAGTATTCTTTTATGGATAAAAGAAAAGGAATGAAATCATGACTCCAAAAGAAAGGCAGAGGCAAAGGAGGCAAACAGGCTGGAGAGTGATGGAGCCCAGTGATTGGATCGGGCCACACCGTGTCCGTACCATCGTCTGTGGCGATGATGAGAGCTGTATATGTGCTGTTCTTCACGTGCTCCGAGTCCTCTCTGTCCATCTCAGCCCGAGTGGAAATGGCACCAGTCTCTGGGTTAATCTCCAGCCAGTTGGCAGTGTCCCTCCAAATCCGGTACCTGAGGGCACAAGCGCTGGCTTAGAGTAGGGGCAGCAAACAGAGGTCATGGGTTCTCTTCACTTGTTACACAGTTACACACACACACATACACTTTATGTATATGTGAGTGTGCCCTAGTGTATGCGTACCACATGGTGCAAGAGGTCAAAAGAGATATCAGATCCCCAGGAACTATAGTTACATACAGATGGTTGTAAGCCTCCATGTGGGTGCTGAGAACTTAACTATGATCTTTTAGTAAAAAAATTTGGTGGGGGCTGAGGATGAGGTAGTTAAGTGGGTAAAGGTACTTGCCACCAAGCCTGACAATTTGACCTTCCTTCGTGGCAGAAGGAAAGAACTGAAACCCATTGGCTGTGCACATAAAGGTAATACTTCAGTGAAACTGCAGCCATCTTTATTTGCTTAAATACAATGTTCCAAAAAATGGTCAAACTTGTCATGGACATAATTCTCAGAATGTATTATTATATGACAAATGACTACATTTATATTCACTTAAATTATATGTATAAACAACAACAAAGTAGCTGGACGGCGGTGGTGCCTTTAATCCCAGCACTCAGGAGGCAGAGGCTGGCAGATCTCTGAGTTCAAGGCCAGCCTGGTCTACATAGTGAGTTCCAGGACAGCCAGGGCTACACAGTGAAACCCTGTCTTAATAAAAACAAAAAAACAAAAACAAAGTGTAAATACATACCACCAATATCCACTCAATACTCGTCATTGGTCCTACTTACGTAATCTTCTGTTCCATGAATATGTCTGGCTCCCGGGCAGTATAGGATGTGATTTCCTGACCCACACCAAAGTCTTCAGGCACTTCCACTCTCTTCTCGGCAGGCACAAAGATGGGGGCTTCATTCATATCTAGCACATCCACAGTGACAGTGGCTGTGGAAGGCACAAGAGTCCCCTCAAAAGGGGCCACATTCGCCACTGTCACACGTAGAATGTACTGCTGCTTGGCCTCAAAATCCAAGCCCTAGAGAACGGGAGGGGAAAAAAGTTAAAACTAAAATATCAATGGTCTTAGGCGACCCCTGTGATAGGGTCAGTCAGCCCTCAAAAGGTTGAGACTCACAGGTTGAGAATCACTACCTCGCCTCAGGTTTTAGGACATTTTTCCAAATAGCCATTACTTATTTCACTTCTAACAAGCCAGCAAACAGCCAAGAGAGTTTCTATAAGCCTCAGAAGGTCAGTACCATCCTCAGACTCCACTCCTCCCCTGCTGGTGCTGACCTACTCATGAGAAGACATTATGGGACAAGAGAGACCCAGCTGCTAGCACATCAGTCAGCAAGCACCATACAAACCTTGGCTGTTTTCAGAATGCCATCATTGGTTGCGGGGTCTGTGATGACAACAAACTGTTGTTCAGGATCATTGACTATGGTGTACACGGCCTCCCACGCTGGAGTATGGGGTGCATCGTTATCAGTTACTTTGAGGGTAGTGATATAGGCATTGGCCTCATTCTCAAGCACTTGACCCACGTACTACAGAGCAAAGGAAAAATCGAGTCATTAGTGACAAGATGACAGTAAGCATGGAGCCAGGACTTTGGCTAAAGGAATGAGATCCAAGTCGGTGGGATGAGTGAGTTCAGGAGAAGCACATGGGTCCCCAAGGATAGAGATATCTGTCCTAAGAGTAGGCCTTCATTTCCCATCAGTAGATCAACTAGCAGCCCCGAGCACCCTCTTCTATAAATACCTGAAGTAGCTTCCTAATGCCCTGGCTACAAGAATCATCTGTTGGCTTCATTATCTGCTGACTGTGATCTTAAGACACATGTGCCATTTGCCCCAACCCCCATTTACTCTCTAATCTCTATTAGTAACTATATAGAAGCCGGGCAGTGGTGGCGCACGCCTTTAATCCTAGTACTCAGGAGACAGAGGCAGGAGGATCTCTGTGAGTTCAAGGCCAGCCTGGTCTACAAAGGGAGTTCCAGGACAGCCAGAATTGTTCCGCAGAGAAATCCTGTCTCGAAAAACAAATAAAACAAAACAAAAAAGATAAATGATGAAAGAGCAATTATTCCTGGGCCTTTTGAGCCATAAGAGGGAAAAGGTCAACCCTGCTTTCTGAAACTACATTTATTCAGGCCTCTGTTAACCAACCACTAAATCAACTTCTCACTCACTCAGTAAAATATGATCTTCCCTTCCAAAACTAAAAAGCTGAACATGGCATTACACACCTGCCGGCCAACTTATGCTATAAAAGGCTATGTCCCAAAAATTTTAATTTAATTAAAAATGTATATGTGTGTGTGTGTGTGTGTGAAGTTCCTTTATCTGGCTCTTAAAACCTTCTCCCTGAATGCATTTGATATTCTTGGCTTTTAATAATTCTCTCTCTCTCTCTCTCTCTCTCTCTCTTTTGGTTTTTTCAAAAGAGGTTTTCTCTGTGTAGCTTTGGAGCCTGTCCTAGAACTCACAGCAATCCACCTGCCTCTGCCTCCCAAGTGCTGGGATTTAAGGCGTGAGCCACTATCGCCCGGCTTAAGCTTTTAGTAATTCTTATGAAGCTGGACATGGCAGCTTACAGCTGTAACCCAGCGTTTAGGAGGCACATTGTTGAGTTGGAGGCCAGGCTGGGTCACACAGTAAGATCTGGCTCAAATCATTCATTCCCCCAAAGATAATAATTCCTATAAATCATCTGTAAGTTCCACAAGACTAGAAAACCTGTCTGCTCTGTATTGACACGTCTCCAGTGTGTGACACAGGGTGGAATAGAAACTTAGAAAATGGGATGGATAAGTGAGACCCAGGAAGACTATAAAGATGCAGAATTAGGACGTGAGTTCATCAGGAACTTTTGGCAAAACACAATCCTGTGCCAATAGGCCCCAGACCAAGGATTGAAGATTTCAAAGTCAGTGGCTACTCTAGTATGCTGGCTTCTAAGTTTGAAATTCATATTCACTAACCTGAGGATTCACCCATGCATAAAAGCAAAACTTAGCTCATGAACAATGAATTGCCTCTCACAGAACTAAGAGGCTGCAGAATTACCGTGCTTGGGTTGAAGATGGGAGCGTTGTCGTTAATATCGACGATGGTGATCACGGCTTTTGCTGTTGTGCTTAAGCCTTCACCTTGAAGGTCAGCAGCTTGAACCACCAGGGTGTATACAGGATAACTCTGCAGATATCAAACATGTGGAATTAAAACCCACTCCAACAGCCACCCCAAGCCCGGTGCAGCCCATTGCATATAGAAAACTACAATATTTCATCATCTGCTTCCCTGCCCAGGCTGCCTGCCTCCAGTCACAGAGCTTCTGGGCAGGTATGTAGATGCAGAGCTGAGCCACTCACACTAACTGACTGCAGGCTCAGCAGAGGGTTGCACTGTCCATGAGATTTAGTATACATTTGCCTTCAACTCCCACTGCCATCCTCCTGAGCCCTGACTGACCTCTCGGTCCAGCCCGGAGGTGACCACACTGATGACCCCTGTGTCCCTATTGACAGTGAACATGTTTTGGTGAGGCAGCTCAGGATCTTGGCTGACAATGGTATAGGCGATAGCAGCATTGTAGGTGTTCACATCATCGTCTGCATCAGTGGCTGAGACCTGCATCACAGAGGTTCCTGGAAGCGTCAAAGAAGAGATTTAAATGGCTGCACTTGCTACATTGGGATCTGCTCCTGACTTCTCAGAACAATCCTGTCCTAGGAGATCACCACACTTGGTCCTAGTTTTTATTTCTAAAATTCTCATCAAATTGCCAGAGAAGGGAGCACTATACCAAACCAGCCATGTTCAGGGAACTCAACTTTCAAAGCCTATAATTTAGGTGTGAGGAGGAAAGGAAGAGAGTGCCGGGAAGAAATTAAGTAGAATATCCCTACCAAGTCCTTCTCTGTTCCTCCTGCTAGTTCTTATCTTATTTTCTAAAGATATTATTACTAGTGCGTATGTGGGTGTGCGTGTGTGTACATGCAGATGCCCTCAAAGGCCAGAAGAGGGCATCACATCCCCTGGAACTGGAGTCACATGCATGCACCACCAAGCCCTAGGAAGATTATTCTTTTATTGTTTCTATTTACACATGTTTCTANAGGTAGAACGTTATATCTGCCCCCCACAACCCACCTCATCTCTCACAGTGGCTTTCAAAGAACTTCAGTGACCTGACCCCAAGTTCTAATCCCAAAGAACTGGTGTCTTTCTGGGTACTCAATTCTTTGTGACTGGTTTACCTGGAAGAGCGCCCTCCGCGACAGTTCCCTCAAAGACCTGCTTGATAAACTCTGGCTTGTTGTCATTCTGGTCAGTCACTGTGATCAAAATTTCCATGGGTTCCTCCACTGCTTGCCCATTTGATGACACAGCATGGGAATAGAGCTGCAAGAGCCAAGTGAGATTTACTTAGCCCCTGACCAGAAGAAGAAGAGCTGGGCGAGGAAGTGTGGCTATGGTTTCTTCATTTAGCCTCTTCTCCTTCNACTGTGAGACCTCCATGTGAGAATTTTCCATACCATGTACTGTTGCTTAATGAACTCATGATGAATCAAGTCTCAAGGCTAGAGAACACACCCACCAGGAAGAATGCCCACTTATCACACAGAGACTCACTTCAACTGGGATAATTTCCCTCTGGCTATTCCACTCTAATGTTTCTACATTTGGCACCTACAGGTTACCTTCCTCTTCCCTAAGCTCACATTGTAACCAGGTCCCAGAAGTGGATTTTGCTCCCTATTATTGTCATCAGAATACATTTTGTCTAGGTAAGAAACTCTCCAGCCCCAAGAACAAGTAAGTTGACATCTTTTCATTTCTCTCTCTCTCTCTCTTTCTCTGTCTGTCTGTCTGTCTGTCTGTCCACATGCACTTTCATGCAGTTATCCAGTGAGGTCATAAGAGGGTGTCAGAGCACCTGGAGTTGGAGTTTCAGGTGGTTGTGAGCCATATGATGTGAGTGCTGGCAACTGAAGTCAAGATTCTCTACAACAACAACAAATATTCTTAACCATTGAGCCATTTCTCCAGTCCCACTTTGACAACTTCTATCTATGCTCATGTATGATGTGAGGAATCCCTGCCTTTCTCCTATAAGAAAACAAAACAAAACAGCTAACCAACCCAAATTCTTCTCTTACCTTCATTCTATCAACATGTTAAGGGATAAGTTAAGCTACTCACAGGTCCAGAGCATCTGACCTAGGGATAAAACTCAGGTTGCCTCCCAAACTTGACAATTGTTATCCAATGGTCAACAAGTATCTAAGAAATACTCACAGTGTAGTTGGCAATGTTTTCTCTATCCAGAGGCTCCGTCACTTTCAACCAGCCTGTTTCTCTCTCAATGGTAAACACACCAACAGGGGGTCTGTCAGCTCCTTGGCCAGTGATGCTGTAAAAAACCTTAGTTTCTTTGTCCCTGTTGGATTTGATCTGAAGACATAACAGAAAAGAAACAGAATTGGCAAGGAAAGATTTTGCCATTGGGTCCTTCCATTTTCTCTTCTCTCAGCCCTTCCCTACCTGAACCAGTAATTTAGGAAACGGTCCCTTCTCATTTTCTGGGCAGCTGATGGGAGGGATGACCCAGTCTCGTTTCTGTCTTCTGGGACCCTGGCGAGAGCTGGGAAATGTGAGCACTTCAGGGTGGAATCCAGAGCCAGGATCCTGAGAAGAAAGAAGATTAACAAAATGAAGTAATTCAGAAGACATACAGGTCTACCAGTTCAATCTATCCCACTGACATCTCCCATCTGCTGAAGGTGGTGTACATTTGAATTTAATGACTCGTTCACAAATTACATGGACCACCCAAAATGAAGAGCTAAAACAAATGTAGTAACTCCTGACAATGCTATTGGTTGGACACTGACTGCCCATGATGGTCCCTATGCTTGAAAGCTTGGTTCATAACATAGTGGCTAATGAGAGGTCTTCAGATCACAGGGGATATGTCCTTGAAGTGTACGGTAAGGCCCCAGTCTCTTCTTTGTTTTTTATATCATAAAACAAGTGGTTTATTCTCCTATATGCTCCCATTCTGATGTGCTACCCTTGCTAGAGGACAAAATATAACAGTATCATTTGGTCTTAAACCTCCAGAACCAAAAATCCTAGTCAAACCTTTTTTTTTTTTAAGTTCATTGCCTCAGGAATTTTGTTATAGTGTCGGAATGCTAACTAACACAGCCATACAATAAATACTGTATTTTCTTTAAATTCTTTTTTCTGTGTAGCTCAGGCTGTCCTGGAACTCACTCTGTAGACTGAGTTCTCAGGCTGGCCTGAACTCAGAGATCCACCTGCCTCTGCCTCCTGAGTGCTGAGATTAAAGGTATGCACCATCACCACCAAGCTGATCTCTTCAAATTCTTAATATCCAGAATTCAAATAACCACTGTGCATATACAATTTGTGGGTGTGAACATTTGAGAATTGTATTTAAGTTATTTCAAACTTACATAATACATGTCCTTTAAATGACATTATACTCTGATAACATCAGCAGTGATTCAGTAACTAGATATTTGGGAGTTCTGGACTTCCATTCTTTTGTTTTCCTAGGGATATAGTTCTCTAAAGTGGAATTATCAATCTTCTTTAAGTTACCAAACTTGTTTAAATTTGAGGAATTGCTACTAAGAACTACTTTGAGATCAATACAAATGTGTTAATCTTATTGTGTTGTCTCTATAAGAGTTCCATTTGTTCTAACAGAAGCTGCTGGGATGGGAAACAAAAATAACCCGGAGACTTCTATTGAACAGTTCCAACGCNCAATAAAGATAATTTCATGCACACTCAGGGAAATAAGAGAGCTGAAGAAAGGAAAATGCATCCTAAANTGTTTAAGTGTTTTAGAATGATTCATGGTAACAAAGTTCCAGAAGTTTTCACCTTCTTCCTTCACAGGGAGACTCACTTAACAACACAGATCACAGCCTGCCAAGTTCTAATCAAGCCCTATTTCCTATTTGCTTGTTTGTTGTTTGGTTTGGACATTTTTAGAAACAATCTCATGAACCCCAGTCTGGCTTCAAATTGCGTAGTCAAGGATGACCTTGAACTTCAGCTCCTTCTTCCTCCACCTACCAAAGGATGACAGGCAGGTGCCGCCATGCTGTTTGTGTGGCGGTGGGGAATAGAAGCCAGGGCCTCATGCATGCTAGGCAAGGACTCTACCAACTGAGCTACATTTTCACATTTTCAGCCCTCCTGGTTTTGTTTTTTGTTTTTCTAAGATTCAAAACATTGAAGACAGACATAAAATGTGACCATGTATTCTAGAATACAATCCCACATTCCTGCCACACACATAAACACACACATGGGCCACATTATGTCCTTGCCATCCCTGCATCTGTCACCTACAGAAGAAAGCCAGCATAGGTAAGGATTGGCTCTGGGACTGGCTACCAGCTTCTAATTCTCCCCATCTGTCTCCAGAGGAGATCATATAACTTCTGTGTGAACTGCTCCCACATCTAAAGTGGGGATTTGTTTTGTTTTGTTGAGATAGGGCTGCCTCACAGTGAAGTCCTTGCTAGCCTCTAACTCATAGAAATCCACCTGTCTCTACCTTCTAAGTGTTGGTATTAGAGGTATGTGATACCATGTCTGGCTAAAATTGAGATTATGATATTGGTGCCAATGTCCTAGAGTGCTTAGAAGGACCAAATGATACTTGTTTACATATATAGTATCTAGAATATTGCCTGAAACACAGCAAGTGCTCAGTAAATGAAGATGATGATTGGAAAACACTGACATAATATTTGGGGGGGAATTTAACTCCATGCAGGAAGAATACAAGAAACTGTCCATCAATAGTGCACCCTAAGCCTTCAAAGGGTCATTTGACCCAGCCACAGTGAACAACTGGACATGGGTAAATGAACACAAACCCACTGGCAATATTGAAAAGGAAAACAAAGGTCCTGCCTTGCCAAGCTGCCGGGTATTTAAAGAGATGGGTAATAAATGGTGAGTAACGAAACATAAACTTCCCTGTGTGAGAACAAAAGGAATCACGCCTAAACACNCTGAACATGAAACTCCCTCGGAAAACCTAACCAGATAAAGGGAAACAACTAGAAAGTTAGATTTGTGTGTGCTCGCATGTCATGATTATCACAGCAGGTGTGTGGTGACCCGAGGACAACCTTAGTTTCTAGTTGTTTGTCACTGCACACCANGCTAGCTGGCCCATGTCACTGTCCTGGATCTACAGACCCACACTACTTCATCTGGCCATTGTGTGGGTTTTGGGAATTGACACGTAAGCAAGTGCTGTATCTTCTAAGCCTTCACTTCAAAATGTATTTTGTGTGTGATACAAAGTCTTGTGTTGTGTGGCTGAGGTTCACCTGGAANTCACAATCCTCCTGCCTCAGCCTGAGATTACAAGTCTATGCAACCATTCCAAGACATTCTTCCATTTTCTCTTTGTACTCTGGGGTTTTTGTTTTGGTTTGGTTCTGTTTTTTGCTTGACTGGTATACTTATTTCGTTTTCTTTTTTTTGACACAGGGTTTCTCTGTGTAGCCTTGGCTATCCTGAAACTCACTTTGTTAGACCAGACTGGTCTCAAACTCACAGAAATCCACCGGCCTCTGCCTCCCAAGTGCTGGGATTAAAGGTGTGTGCCACCACTGCCCAGCTTAGTTTTGCTTTTTTGAGACAGAGTTTTACTCTGTAGCTCAGGCTGATCTAGAATTTACTACGTAGCTCAGGCTGTCCTCAAACTCAGAGCAAACCTGTCTTAGATTTCTAAATGTTGGGNTTAAATCATGAGCCAGCAGGTTGATTCTCTGTTTTTGAGACAGGGTCTTGCGGTCTAGTCCTGGCTGCCCTTAAAGTCATGCAATCCCTCTGTCTCAGCTTCCCAAGTGTTGGGGTTACCCTTACACCCAGATTTTTCCTTTCTTATTAAATCCAAAACTTAGGGGCTAGAGAGATGGCTCAGTGGTTAAGAGCCTCAACAGTTAAGAGTACTTGCTGCTCTTGTAGAGGATATGGGTTCAATTCCCACAGAAACNTAAAACCTCTGAAGCTTCAGTTCCAGGGNGTCCCATACCCTTTTCCAGCCTCCACAGGGAGTACCAGGCATACATGTGGTACACACATATATATGCAGGAGAAACAGCCATACATATACAATAAAAATAAACAAATCTCTAAAAGAATTTTTTTAATTCTCTTTTTCTCTAACATATACCTCAGTTTTGTGCCTAGAAATATATAGAACTAAGAAGATACATTTGGGGTGGATCTGAGAATATAACTGACTGGATAGATGGCTCAGTGAGAAAAGTGCTTGCTGTGCAAGCATGGACACAGTGGTCCACACCTGTAAGCCCAGCACAGGGGAGACAGAGACAGGTAGATCTCTGAGGCTCACCACCATCCCAGTCTAGCTCGATCAGCAAAGTCCAGATTTAGTGAGAGACCCAGTCTCCAAAGTATGGTGGCTACTGGGCATGGTAGCACATACCTTTTAACCCCAACACTTGGGAGGCAGAGGCCGGTGGACGGATCACAGTGAGTCTAGGCCAGCCGGGGCTTCAAAGTATGACCTTATCTCAATAAAAAAAAGGGATAGTGGTTGAGGAAGATCCGTGACATTAACATTGAACCCTGGCTTCTACACACATGCACACTAACACCACTTTTTTGGTTTTTGTTTAAAAAGCTACACTTAACAGCTAGATGTGGCAAATACAAGTAGGAATAGTGCTTGAAGATTCCATAAAATCTCTTAAAATTAAGCTTTTTCTCCTTCACATNACAATTAAGAAGGGATACTGGCCATTGTGATGCATGCACACCTTTAATCCCAGCATTTGGGAGGCAGAGGCAAGCAGATCTGAGTTCAAGGCTAGCCTGGTCTATATAGCAAGTTCCAGGACAGCTAGAGTTAAATGGAGGGACCCTGTCTCACACACCTCCATGTCCCCTATCTCCCCATCACCAGTGAAGATGGGATGACTAGCATTCCAGCAGCCAATTTGGACCATGAGGTAGCCATAAGAATCAA
>LZPO01086768.1:771275-794101 GCA_001675575.1 Neotoma lepida
TAGGTATCAGATGCAGGCTTCAGTATAAAATAGTGTACGGCCACAGGTCACATACTCAAGATGCCACTGTATGAATGCTGTGACACCTGCCCTAGTCCANCTTCTCAAACCTTTTACCTCCATGGCTGCAGCTCTTTCAAAAGACTCCATTATCCATTTACCTGGTGTGCTCCCGGTTTCCAATGTGATCAAGAATTGGAAACTTGCACACATGCAAATTCCCCATTCAAGGTTCCTCACTAAGGCATTGTTTGCAATGCACAAGCGTGAGAGCCAACCCAGGTATCCACCAGGGCAGAATTATCTAAATAAATGATGGTATTTTCTTGGAGCAAAATACTATGTAGCTATAAAACAAATAAAGTTGTGTATATCTGGTCGTTGAAATAACATCAACACATTATGTTAGGGCTGGTACAGTGGCTCTGGCTCACACCTGCAATGCCAGCAATAGGAAAGTTGAGGCAGGGGGAGGATTGTCAAGAGTTCCAGGTCAGCATGGACTACACACAGTGAACTCCAGGCCAGCCTGAGCTAATAGAATGAGACCCTATCTCAATAAACAAACAGCAAAATAATGGATATTTTTGCAAATGCTCAGGACTTGGGAGCAAGTCACAGGCCAATCTGAAGGTTCCCACATGCCAACCCCCTGAGGATCAAGACCTTCCCAAGAATCTTGTGCATCACAGGACCCAGGAGGCCTTGTAGGGGAGGCATCTGCTAGAGCGGTGGGACGGGAGGACAACCCACACATGAGCGAAAGAGGCTGGCAGCTGGCAGCAGTCTGGAGAGAAGCGTGATAGAAACCAAGTCTGGTGACTAGATCCTCCTACAGTGGGTTGGTCAAGTTCCCTGCATCTTCTTAGGTAAGCGTTCTCATCTGTAATGCACAGAGGCTGAACTGAAGTAGCATAGATGTGGTTCAAAGGCCTGGGGTGCTGTAGCAAGCTCATTAGTATGGGATTTATTTACTTATTTATTTTTGAGACAGGATCTCACTTTGCAGCCAGGTTCGCCTTGAACTCTCAATATTTCTGCCTCCTATCTCTGTCTCCCAAGTTCTAGGATTATAAGAATGCACTACCACATCTGACTCAGTACAATGGTTGGAGGCATTCTGGCTATGCTTACAGATTTTATATGTGTGAATCCTTTCTTCCTACAAAGTCCATTTACAAGACTTCATTCCACAAGACTCATACTTGCCCAAGAACCGCTGAACAAGGAAGCCAGGGCAGGCCTATTCTCAATGGTAAAAGATGTAAAGAGCATGGCTGCAGGCTTGCACTCAATAGAAAAGGACGCAGAAATTCAAACAGCAGCAGCTAGGCTGTTCATGATGGCAAATGCCTTTACTCTCAGGACTCCGGCAGAAGAAGCCTTAGTCTACAGGGTGAGTTCCAGGGCAGCCAGGACCACATAGAAAAAGACCTTGTCTCAAAACAAAACAAAGAACAAGGAAGGGTGAGTGGTGGTGNATCCCTTTAATCCCAGAACTAGGGAGGCAGAGATATATGGATCTCTGAGTTCTAGGCCAGCCTGGTCCAAGGCTACTCAGAGAAACTCTGTCTTGAAAAACAAAACAAAAACAAACAAAAAGGCTGGGGTCTAATTCAACAAAACACTTCCCTAGCATGAAGGAGGCCCTAGGTTCATGCCCCATTACTACAAAAGGACTTTTTCTATANCATTTAAATTGGTTTATTTGGGGGTGAGGTGATGGCTCAGTGGGTAAGAGCACTTGCTCTGCAAGCCAGAGCGCCTGAGCTTGAATGCCCATCACCCACATAAAGCTGGAATACCTGTGCATGCCTGTGACCCCAGTATTAGAGTGGACAGAGACCACTGACCAGCCAGCCAGCCTCATCAACACACTTTACACTTAGTGAGAGGACTTTAATAAGGCTAAGAAGGAATNCAGAAAGACATCTAACATCCTGCAGCTGGCCTCCATGTGTACAAGCATGGGCACATGTGTTCACTCTCATGTGCGTGTATCAAACACTANGTGCACATACAATTTAAATAAATAAAAAGATTATTTGTTTTCCTGCCTTTACATAACAAACGTTTTCCTTGTCTTTAATGAGAGCTAAACTGAAAGAGGAACCTGTGTTTAGTTGTGTTTAGTTGACTGTAGCCAACAGCAACCAGGGTGACATAGCTTCCAAAACCCTGACTGTGGGTCTCAGATGCATTATCGAGGGAAGACAGTCAGGACATGGGAGCCTGTGGGTCTGCCTGATTCTTTGCGGTTTGATAAGAACATTCTCAGGGTTGCAATCTAACAACATAAATGATAGATGATGTTTTTCTCCTTCCGAGAGTTGGGCTTTAAGAGGGACTTTGACCCCTGGAGCTGGTCCCAGGGCAAAGGAGTAAAGACAGTAAGTGACCCTCTGCAAAGGGAGGAACAGAAAGGGACAAGAATCAGGAACACTAGGATTATGTGGCTGATTCCATGGAGAAGGGCCAGTCACAAGGGCACCGGAGGGGTAAGATAAAGACCAGCAGAGACCGGTAACAGAGGCAGCAAGGGGCAGAATGATTCCAGTGCTGAAAGTCAACCTCTGATTGGACCAGACCCCCCACCCCCGAAGGCCCCTTGCTGTTAGCACAGGTGGCTTCACCAGGTGCCACCGCTTCACAGCACTGCTGGTTGGTGTGTAAACACAGAATCTGGATAAATCTGGACTTTGGCCTGAACTGTGCCTCTACCTGTGGGACTATCAGGAAAATTCATTCATCCTCTTTCTAAAATCGAATGTTTGGATACAGTAGCCCATGCACTGGGGAGGCTAAGGCGAAAGAATCCATTCCAGTTTGAGGCCAACCTGGGCTACATAAAACAAGGATAGACATAATGGCCATGGATGAGAGTTTATGTCTGTAACCCTACTCTCTGGAGGCAGAAGAGGGAGGATGGCCACAGGCTTGAAGCAGCCTGGACTGTATGGTGAATTCCAGGACAGCCTGAGCTACAGAGTAAGACTGTTTCAAATAGGAAAATCTGGAGGTCCTATGAAGTGAGCTAAGTATTGCTTCTCTTGTTACATTGCAGTGTTCCAATTTGCAGAATCTTCTGCAGCTGCCTCAAAGACCACTCTGCAGGGGAGGTGGCACCCAGGTGGCTGAGGGGCTCTAAGGAAGGCTGAACTTTTTGAGGAGGCTGGGATGCTAGCAAGGCTCCTTGGCCTCCGTGCTCGCCCTCAGCTTTGGTCATCCCTGTCTACAGGTGTGGCTGCCCCTGACTGTGGGGGGTGTCTACACAGCTCNGCTCTTGAGAAACTGATCCTTCCTCATTCCTCCTCATCAAAGCTTTGGTACTGCGGGGAACAGTGTCTGTCCATGCCAGCCACTCCCTTCCCAGAACACTTGGAAACATGCCTGTGATCATAAAAGGAAGTGTCCTGGGTAGCTATTCTGCTTTCCTGACCCCTCCCTAAAGCCTCAGGAGTGAGTTGAGCCAGGGTTTACTTAGGTTGGTGAATGGACATCAGAAGATGTGAGCCTCTGGAATGGTAAGAACATGGATGCCTATTGGAGGCTCCATAGNCTTGAACNGATGGTTCTCCATAGGGTCTCAGACTCCCAGAAGGGATCTCTGCATTGGAAATATCCAATAGGGGTTAAAATGGATATTTTAGGGGACTGGAGAGATGGCTCAGAGATCANACAATGTGTACTGCTCTTCCAGAGGACCAGAGTTGGGTTCCCAGCACCCACGGTGGGTGGTTCACAACCAGTCATAATGACAACTCCAAGGGATCTAATACACTCCTGGCCTTTGTGAGCACTTGCACACATGTACACAGACACACATATACACAAAATAAAAAATCTTTTTTTTAAATGGGTGTTGTAGTATTGAAGATAGGGGTGGGTGAGAAAATACTGGAGACCCCACTGTGGCCACAATGACTGGCTATTCCCAATACCTCCACCCTTTAACCCAAAGCCTCTGAACACCTGCAGATAAATGCCTCCAGACCCACCAGCATTGCTTTGAATTCCAGATGGGGACAGTTTGTCCCGAGACAATCCACTAGTGCAGCCCACGACATCCCACAGGGCAGGGACGAGACAAAAGTGCTCATGGGGCAGATGGCGCTGGCACAGGACTGCTGAGAAGGGGCCTTTGGGGACTTGGACCGTTTGAGGGTTGTGACTAAGTTGGCTCCACACCTTAGCATTGTTGGCTCTGGCAAAACTTAAAAAGGCCATCTGGATGTTCCCAAAGGCCTACATTTGCTTAAGTAAAACCAAAGCCTTTGGGTGTTAATTCCCAGAGAAAGCCCTAGCTTCTAACAAGATATGTGAATCGGTGGGGGTGGGGGCCCGGCCCACAGGACAAAGTCTTCCTCCAATCAGTCCCATAAAAACCATGCATTAACCCTGGATGCTGGAACTAACTCTCTCCATTGATGCCAGTTTTAAATACCTTCATTCTTAATGGACCTCTTTTGCTGACTGGGCACTTCAGGCCAGGCAGTCTCTCAAGTTTTCTCTCTTAAACACTCTCTCTCAAGCCATCATCACAGGCTCATCTGCAAACCCACTGGCCTGAGCCTGCCTTCTGATTACACAACATGTCAAACGTATCTCAGTGTCCGTTTTCTCCCACAGGCAGGGANCTGAGACTTCTCAGAATCCTTGCTGGTTTTCAGAAGGCTGCAAACCAAAGTTCCTCACAGGAGGCAGGGCTAGCAAGACTCACTGGATGAGGTCATTTACCGAAAGCTAGGACAGGTTGGACTGGTGGCTCACACCTGTGATTCCAACTCTGGAGGAACTGCTGAGAGTTTGCTGCATAGTGAGTTCAAAGCTNGTCTGGGCTACATAGTGAGAACCTATCTCAAAGGGGAAAAAAAGGGAAATAAAAATAAGGGCTGGCAAGATGTCTTAGCGAGTAAGGGAGAGTGATGCCAAGTCACATGACGGCAGGAGAAGACTCAAGTTTTCTGACACAATGTGGTGTGTGTACACATACACAATAAGTAAATAAAATATAATTAAAAACAAAGCAAAAGAAAATTGGTAGGTAACATTTAAAAGTTAATAGTATTTGTTCTTTTATTAAAATTGAAACGATATAACACAAAATTCATAACTTAAAGTATATTTCAGTGGTTTGGACATATTCCCCATGTTGTACACCAATCACCAGTTTCTACGTCCAGCACACCCCAGCCACTGCACCTAGGCACTCGGTGCCCAGCAGCCAGGCTCCTCCCACTCCCTGCAGCCATTCACTTCATCTCGCTGTTCCTCTGCCTACTCCGGGCATTCATGCACTTAGGATGCCTGACTTACATGTTTTCATTCTTATGATGGTTCAAAATCAAGTAACAAATGTTTGATGGAAATGATACAGTAAGATTTATTTGGATGTGGGTCCCAGGCTAGCAGCATGCAGCATGCAGCACTCTGCAGTGTGCTGTGTTGCTAAACCAGGACACCACCCACTGTAAGTCAAGGGGCCCATGACATGAAGAGTCAGGTGTCCCACTCTCACTCGGTAGGATGTTTTCTGTTTGTTTTTGTTCTTCCCAAGATAGGGTCTCACCATATATATAGATAGCCTTGGCTGGCTTTAAATCGCCTATGTGGGCCAGGTTGGTCTTAAACTTAATCCTCCTACCTTAGCTTCCTAAAAGGCTGGGATTACAGACATGCATATAGTTCCATGCCTAGTATGCAAATAGCACTTTTAGGGTGTGGTGTGTGTGTGTGTTCCTGTGTGCAGATATTCATGTTTGGGCAGAAGTAGATACTGAATGCATCCTTCTACCACTCTCTACCTTTTGAGAGAAGTGTCTTGTGGAGCCCAGGCTGGCTATGCAGCCAAAGATGACCTTATGCTGGGATCACAGGCATGCGCCACGATGTCCAGTTTACACAGTGTGGAGGATAAAATCCATAATTTCATGCATGGCAGACAAGCACTCTACCAATGGAGCTGCACCCCAGTGTCTGTCTGGTTTTTTTCATTGTTGTCNCATTTGAATTGGAAAGACCCTTGAGGGTTGTGTAATACAGAACATTAATATTTGGATATAATGATAAGAGACATCTTTTTGTTTTGTTTGATTTTAGAGACTTTCTGTGTAGCCCTGGATAGACTGGAACTCACTATGTGGAACTCAAACTTCCAGCACTCCTCCTGCCTCTGGTACTAGGATTACAGGCCTATGGCACCAGACCTAGATGCTAACAATCCCATCACACACGAAGCCAAAGCAGAACTACCAGGTGTTTGAGGCCAGCTTAGTCTATATAGTTGAGTTTCAAGTCTGTTGGAGAAACAACTTTCTCTACTAAATTCCCCACTTTGAGGAAAGGAGTCTGTAGAGGACAGATGGCATAAGAGAAGAGTGCAGATCTGGGCTTCCGCATCTTGACCCTCTAACTCCAGCATCTACCTCAAAACCTTTTGTTCCTTATGAAAGCAACATTCAGACACCATCAGAAACTTGAGATCCAAAAATGCCAGCTTGGTTTTACTACAAGGGAGGGACATATAATGTCTTTTTAAATTACAAACCTGAGCTCTGTCTGTGGCTGTTGCATGGATATCGCTTATATGAAATCCATGTGCTTAAAAATACAACACCAGAATCTTGACTCCTGTAATCCGATAAGATGCTTCCAGGCTCACCGCACAAGAGGGAGAACAAGAGGGGTGGCAAGCTGATCAAAGGCAAGNCACTCCTCTTCTTTACAATCCTGACTATACAGAATGGGAGGTCAAGTCCGGAATGCCTTGCATTTAAGATCCTACACTAANTAAAACATTCTTGGGATAATTGGGGTGTTTGAATAAGGACTAGACATCAGATGATACTGTAAATTTCTTGCCTGTGAGAACAGTGTCATGGTTCAGAAGGGGCATCCTGTCTCTTGGAAAATGGAGCTCAAGCAGCTAGACCTGTCAGCAGCACACTTNGTTTTCCTAAATACTGAATTAAATATTGTTTTGGATTATACATGTTGTGGCTCGAGAGATGACTCAGCAGTCAAGAGTGTGCAATGTTTTTGCAGAGAACCCAAGTTTGGTTCCCAGCACCCATGTTAGGTGGCTCACAACTACATGTAACTCCAGCTCCAGGGGATCTGACGCCCTCTTCTGGACTCCATGGTTACCTGCACATACATAAATGTGTTCATAGCCACACACATACACATGATTTAAAAAATAAGATTAGCCAGGTGTAGTATTGTATGACGTTAATCCCAGCACCTGGGAGGCAGAGGCAGGCAGATCTCTCAGTTAGAGGCCAGCCTGGTCTACAGAGTGAGTTCCAGGACAGCCAGGGCTGTACTGAGAAACCCCGTTTCAAAAAAACAAAACAAAACTTAATTAATGTATTTAATTAAAATAACTTTTAAAAAATTAAAAAATTAAACTTGTTTATATGATGGCACATGATGCTTCAATGTACACTGTGTGACACTCCACTCAGGTACCCCTATCTGTTCAGGGTACCTCTATCTACCACCTCAAACATGTATTGCTCCTTTGTAGGGAAGTGCCCTTCCTTCTAGCTTCATCTGAAACACACTGACCATCCTCATCATCTGCAGTCACACTCCTGTGAGTAGAACTCCTGAACTTATTTCTCCTACCTGACTGTAAAGTGCCTCCTGACCCACCTTTCTGCATCCTGCTAACCTCCTCCTCTCAGCCTCTGGCAAGCACCATTGTGAGTGCTTCTCAACTTCTGAGTGCAATATCCTTGCAAACGACTAACACAAAGCAGCAAGTTTTGTAGGATGAACTGTAAAATGAGGTGGTTCCTTGCACTTCTGAAAAGGTTTTTATAACTGAAACATTTGGGGATAAGGGAAGATCCCACAATAGGAACTCAAAGTAATCGTCCAACCATGTACACATTGAGAACATGATGGAGGCTGACATGCCATGAGGACCCGCTGACTCAGCTGCCCTAATGGCCTCTACTCTGCCCTGGGTATCTTCCCTGTGCCCACATCGCCCTCCAGCTGCTACCCAGGGCATATAGACTTACTTGAACACAAAATGGCAGGCATCTACTTTGACTGCAAAAGATCTGAGCTACACTGATCACCGCTAAATATGTCTAACATACAACCAGATAGATGCCTGTAATGCCAGCACTGGTAAGGTAAGTAAGGCAGCGAGGCTGAGAGTTCACATCCAGCCTGTCTCAGAAAGGCCTGTTCAAGGCCGGGTGGTGGTGGCGCATGCCTTTAAGCCCAGCACTCGGGAGGCAGAGGCAGGCAGATCTCTGTGANTTCGAGGCCAGCCTGGTCTACAGAGTGAGTTCCAGGACAGCCAGGGCTACACAGGGAGACCGTAACTCAAAATCACAAAAAGAAAGTCACAGCAAAACTCACCATTATGTATAATTTACACATTAATGAAACAACCAAGAAAACTCTTTTTTGTTTTGTTTTGTTTTGTTTTTCGAGACAGGGTTTCTCTGTGTAGCTTTGTGCCTTTCCTGGAACTCACTCGGTAAAGAAAACTCTTATAATGCAGAAATAATTGTATTAGGAGCTACCACTTTATTCCCAGTCCTGTATACCTTTTTAAAAACATTCTCTTATTTATTGTGGATGTGCTGCAGTGTACCTGTGCGGGTTGGGACACTTGGAGACACTGGTTCTCTCCTTCCACCGTGTGGGGTGCAGAGACTGAANTCAGGTGTCAGTGTTGGCAGCAGTGCTTTTACTTGCTGAGTCACCTCGACAGCCCAGCTCTTCTTTTTTTTAAAGTGTGGGTCCTGGGAACTGAACTCATGTCTTTGAACTTGTAAGGCAAGCACTTTATCTGCTGAGCTACACCCCCAGCTACCTAGTTCTCTACAACTCTTAAAACAAATGTCCTTCTTCTAGCTGGAGTGGTGGCCCACAGCTTTAACCCCAGCACTTGGAAGGCAAAAATAGATGGATCTCTGAGTTTCAGGCAAGCCTGGTCTACGTGAGTTCCAGGACAGCCAGGGCTATATAGAGAAACCCTGTCTCAAAACACACACACACACACACACACACACACACACACACACACACACACTGAGAAAAAGCCCTTCTAACTCACCTATTTCAGAAACCTAATCTCTGTCTCCTGTAGACTGATTTCCACAAATACAAATAGGAAGGACTCTGTGACGGACATTACATGTNGAGGAGAACGTCCAGGCTCCTCCACCTCTCCACTGTGCAATCCTGTCCGGGGCCACCCCTTCTCAGAACCTCAGTTAACTTCATGCAAAATGGAAATGATAGTTCTTCTACAGCATCTGTTTGGAAAGTGCACATTCCTTCCATCACAAGAGATATATAAGGGACAACTTAAGCATAGCCCAGAGGTCTACCTCACTTAAGCATAGCTCAGGTCTGCTTTGCTCATGGTGTGATTTCTTCTACAAGAAACACCAGGTGAATACAGAAAATTATACCCAGCTGCAAAGTAGGAATGCACAATACAAGGCAACAGCATACATGGCCTCAGTTCATGAGGTACACGATACACCATCCCCACTCACATCTGGTACTAAAACGTTCCATTGATTTCTGATAACCCTTGTCCCATCCTTGGCTGCACAGTTAACAGCTACAGAACACATACAAAATCCTTGTAAGGTATCATGTTGAAGTGTGGTGTTTACTCCTGCTTTATTATTTTTAAAGAGACAAGGTCCTGAGGCCTGGCATGGTGGCACATAAATATCCCATCACATGAAAGGCAGAGACAGAAGCAGAAGCAGANGGATCTCTGAGTTCAAGGCCATAGAAGGTTCCAGCGCAGCCAAGGCTACATAGTGAGAGAGCCCTTATCTCAGAGAAAGACTCACACACACACACATACAAACACACAGAGAGAGACAGAGACACACAGAGAGATACATAGAGAGAGAGACAGAGACACAGAGTCCTGCTATGTTGCCCAGTCTTCACTTGAACACCTAGGTTCAAAAGATCTTCCTGCCTCAGACCCACAAGTAACTGAGACTATAGGTACCACCACCACACCTGCCTTCTGCAAGCCAAACACAGATGCTGAGCCCCAAACCCCATTTTCCCACAGTCCATTGGCTTGTGTCAGTCAATCTCCACAGTGACTTTTAAGGAAGCTATATCAGGTTTCAACCATAGTTCCTACCTTGCTTGAGGCTGTGGGATAAAGCCCAGGGAAGACTGTACATAGCTGAAGCTTAGCCCAGAGCTTGGCCCATCCTAAACACTGGCTGACATATGCTATTTATGTTCTCCCACTGTTTTCAAACAAAGCTTAGTGCATAAAAGATGTTTATTGAAGACTAGGAATATGCTCAATGGTAGGACACATGCACACCATGGGGGAAGTACTGGGTTCAATACCCGGCACTGTCACAAGAGATATGAGGTGAAAGTTAGGGTGGCTACTGCAAGCCTACACCCCCAGCTACTCAGGAGGTGGGCATTGGATGAGTACAAATCCCTACTCAGCCTAGGCTACAGAGTGAACACAAGACCAGCCTAGGAAACTGAGTAAGACAAAAGGCAGTGAGATGGGGATGTAGCTTAGTGGTCAAGTACTTGTCCAGCCTGAATAAGGCCCTGCATTCAGTTATCAGAACTTGGGTGAGGGGCACCTTAGTGAACAGTTCCTGAACCTGCCTTGAAAGGTCTATGGCTTATTCCTCTTAGTGGACTAATTAAGAGGCTCACCCTTCTTCTACAAGAAGTTGGGATAGGGTAGCAACTATCAAAATCCTAAGCTAGAAATGAAGCTTCAAGACTTTGGAGCCATACACGGCACTAAGCACAAATGCTAAGAGAGACTTTGAGCCTGTCAGCAAGGGTTGTCTGGTCAGGTGCAAACAAAGCAAGGACACCAACCACTGGTTATCTCGAATACAGGGTCAACTTTGTGATAAGGAGCCTAGGGTCCGTGTCCTTGTCTCAAGGCCACAGCATGGGCTATAAATTGGCTAGAAGCTCAGCTCAAAAGTCAACTAACTCGTGTTCAAATCTCAGGTCCCCTTTCTACTACACAGTCTCTATACAGCGCTTCACCCGCCTGCCCCCATTTCCTCAACTATAGACCAGAATGGGGCCAGAATGGGGGCTCTCACCTATAATCCTAGCACTTCCGGGAACTGGAGAGTTTGAGGCTAGACTCTGCCTCAAAATACAAAAATAAGACTTGGCATGGAAGTACATGGCTTTCACCCCAGCTCTCAGGAAGCAGAGGCAGAGGGATCTCTGAGTTCCGGGACAGCTGGTCTACAGGAGTTCCAGAACAGCCAGGGCTATATAGAGAAACCCTGTCTCAAAAAAACAACAAAATAAAACAAAACAAAAAACCCAGCTGGGTATAGCAGCACACACCTTTGGGAGGCAGAGGAAGGAAGATTTCTATGGTTTGTGGCCAGTCTGATCTACATGGTGAGTTCCAGGACAGCCAGGGAAACAGAGAGAGACCCTATCTCAAAAACAAACAAACAAACAAACAAAAAAACCCCACAAATAATAATTTAATAAATCAGAATAGTGCTGACTCCTATCTTCTAAGGTGGTAGATAGGTTGAACAAATTGATCCAGGTAAAGTGCTCTACACTGTGACACACAGGATGAGTGCTTGGTAATACCAGCAGCTAGTCTAGGGCAAGAACTGAAAATGAGCAAGAATTCAACAGCAAGGAAGGTCAGATTCAGCTGGAGCCAAAAGGCAGGATATTGTGGGCAAAGCTAATCCCCATCAAACACGCACCCTAGATCCTTTCTGACACAAGACGCTGTGCTGAGCCATGCCCAGTGAAGAATGAGCCTTGTTGTTCTGGTCTCCTGCACTGTGTTTCCAAAGAACCCAAAGGCTCCTGGGCTAAAGGAACAACATACACACACCAGCACCCACCCCCACTGTGTACTTGGCCAGAAGGAAGAATCAGTTTGAACAGACTGGTTCACATCACTTTATCTTGGTGGAAGCTGATAGATACAGAGGCAATTACCCACCCTTCAGGAGAGAGATCTGGCCTCTAGGTAGCCCTTCAACCTGTTTCCATACTTGTGTACCTACAGACCCGCAAGGATCTCAGCCACACAAGCTTCTCCCTTCTCAGCACTCTGCTCATTCTGTCTCAAGACTTCCTGTCCTGGTTGGTCATCTACCGGAAGCTTCTTCCTCCTGTTTTTTTTTCATTGAGTCCTTCCTCCATCAGAGGATCTCTTTTGCCTTTTCTTTTGCAGAATATTCGAGACCTCAGGACTGCCCACGTGCTAAGCACATACTTGCCACTGCAATATACCCCTCCTCAATTTTCTAAAGGGGACGATGAATAGTATTCTTTTTCATATTTGGATTTTTTTTTCCCGAGACAGGGTTTCTCTGTGTAAGAGCCTGGCTTTATATTTGAATTTTTTAAAATCTCTGGCTGATTCCTGAAATGGTGGCACACACCTTTTATCCCAGCACTTGGGGGGCAGAGGCAGATGGATCTCTGTGCGTTGGAGGCCAGCCTGGTCTATATAACAAGTTGCAGGCCAGCTAGAGATACACAGTCTCACTATGTCTGGGCATGGTTCGACTGAGACAGGAGAGTTCAAGGCCAATCTGGGCTATGCCAAGACTATTTNAAAAAAAAGAGGAGAAGAAGAAAAAAAGATACCTATTGTCTTTGTGATTATGTAATTGTGTCTATTAAAGCCTAAATGTATGGCCTGTGCGGATAAAATATTTTCAATATAAAATTACATTTACGCCGGGCGGTGGTGGCGCACGCCTTTAATTCCAGCACTCGGGAGGCAGAGACAGGCAAATCTCTGTGAGTTCGAGGCCAGCCTGGGCTACTGAGTGAGTTCTAGGAAAGGCGCCAAAGCTACACAGAGAAACCCTGTCTCGAAAAACCAAAAAAAAAGAAAAAAAAAAAAGAAATTACGTTTACTAGATAGAAGCAGCTAATGGCCATGGTACAGCTGAAAGGTGTCTCATCACAAGCTCCTCAAAAGACAGCAAGCAGCCCAACTAACAGCAGACACAAAATGACCGTCACTTTGAACTACACATAGCCTCACTTAAAACTATCTGTACGGCATTTGTAGATGCACACTAGTCGTTGTTATTGGTATATAAATGTAATAGATGCAGAAATAAAAGAAATAGCTATGTACGAATGGACGGTAGTAGTGCACACACCTTTAATCCCAGCACTGGGAGGCAGAGGCAGGTGGATCTCTGTGAATTCGAGGCCAGCCTGGTCTACAAAGTGAGTTCCAGGACAGCCAGGGCTACATATAGTAATCCATCCATGTGTCTGGAGGCTCAGTGGTAAAGCACTTGCCTAGCATGTATAGCAAGTAAGGTGCCGGGTTCGATCCCTAGCACCTAACTCAGAGGGGGGAAATCAATTGAAAATCTCCTATCTGAGGCAGCATTCTGAGCCCTACAAGTACAGCAACCAGCAACACAGAGCAGACTGCACCTTTAAGGACCCTATGTTGGGGAGGGGGGGATGTTGGAGGGTAGAAGGAGAAAGCAAATGTATAGTGTTAGGCTTAATTATAATAAAGACTATGAAGAAGGAATTCTATGTTTTATTATGAAGGGGACTCCAATATGGGGGAATCTTTAGCAGTGAGTTATAATGAGCTATATGCCAGGGCTAAGGTGCCCAGCAGAAGGAAGAGTAAGCACCATGACCCTGAGGCAGCCGAGTGCTGGGTAACAAACATTAGTAAAATCTCCACNATTACACATTGTTATGCTACAACTTTATATTGCATTATACAAGACAGATCGTACTCCTAGGGGGACAGATGCAAAACACTTCTCATGGAGCTATGTAGGTGACACACATGACTGAAATCTTTGTTCTCTTGTATATCTACAGTGTGTAATGTTGTCCCCACAAGTATTAGCTGTCTAATAAAGACAATTGCAAACAGGAGGTCTGACACATTANGAGGCAGTGCTGGAACTGCAGCAAAGCAAGAGCTCTCTCTGGAGGAGCCAGACGCCCCACTAATGCCCAAAACATTGGAACCCAGCTGGAGGGCTCTCAAATTTCCCTCTTTATTTTGGCTGGTAGGAACATCAGAGGCAGATTTGTGGTCTGCTTTCTGCAGAGTTCTAAACTGTGTGGCAATTACTTTGCCACTGAGCCCTCCTCTTATCTATCTTTTATCCTTATTTTCCCTCTGTTCTTTCCCTTGTGCCTGAGATACAGGTGTAAACAAATTCTTCACTGGAGCAAGAGAGAAATGGAAAAAATGATNCAGTGCACCAGCAGGGNGAAGTTTCCGATGGANTCTTAAAAAGAGAATGTTGGCATCAGGGCAGAGAAAATTCCCATTTCTAGGGAAATCCCAACTTTCACATTTTTGGAGACTTGGTGATTGTCCTTGTCACTGTCCTACTGCTCTGAAAAGACACCATGACCATGGCAACTCTTATAAAAGGAAGCATTTAACTAGGGACTTGCTTACAGTTTCAGAGATTCAATCCATTACCATCATGGCAGAGAGTATGGTGGCATACATAGCCCTGGAGCAGTAGCTGAGAACCTACAAGATGATCTGCAGGCCAAGAGAGAGGGGGACAGGCAGACACTAGGCTTGACATGGGCTTTTGAAACCTCAAAGCCCACCCCCCAGTGACACATTTCCTTCAACAAGGCCACACCTCCTAATCCTTCTAATTCTTCCAAATGGTGCCTCTCCCTGGTGACCAAGCATTTAAATGTATGAGCCTATGTGGGCCATTCTTATTCAAACTACCAGTGGTTTGAAAGGTCTGGCTCACCAGGCTCCATCATAAGAGAATCAAATGGTCACAAGACTTCCAAAGAAATACATGGGAATCACGGAGGACCAGAGCTACAGGCCAAAGTTCCCTCAAGTGGGGAGGACCTGTTACCAGGGCAGGCAGGAAGATCAGGAGCTCAAGGCCCTACTGGCTAAATAGTGAGTTAAAGGTCAACCCAGGCTACATGAGACCCCTGTCTCAAAAAGAGAGAGAGAGACAGAGAGATAGAGGCAGAGAGCGACACAGAGGAAGACACAGACACAGAGACACAGAAACGGAGAACTAAAATAAACCTGTCACTGGTTAACTTGTTACAAGCAAAACAAATAGATGTGAAGAACCCTCAGGGTCATGACTAATTGCCCTTTCTTAAATACCAGGAGCGCATTTAAAAATCAAATATCTGAAATACATTATGCATTCACTGGACTTGCTATCAAATCCCAGATGAATTAACCATAAATTAAATCAGCACACCCCCCCCCCAGCAGAAAAGCAAACTCCCCATCTACAGCAAAGAAAGTCCCGAAATTCTTGGCCTAGCCCAAAACTGAAACTGTAGCTGCCTTGAAATTCTTGGCCTAGCCCAAAACTGAAACTGTAGCTGCCTTATCTCCATGTTGGATCTGTTCTCTGCTCGGTTTGAGTTTCACGCTGGCTTCTCCCAGACAACAGCAGGGCTTAGCCATGCCATGCATTTAACACGGGGCTNGACAACTCATAAACTAGGGAGTTGTGCTTATAGATGCCTAAGTCCAAGGCCAGGTGAGTTAATTTGTAAAGTCATCCACTGGTGTGATTAACCAAACCANTTTCCCAGTCAGAAGAAAGAGTGAAGGCTGGAGAAGGCAGAGGAGGAGCCTTGGCCATTCACGCTCTCTTCCCTAAGTACACTGGAACTTTGTCACACATCTTGCAGAGTTTGCCTGTTTATATCTGCTTTTCACAACACCAGGTGGCTCTCAGCACTCTGGAAGTGGAGGCAGGAAGACTGGCCACAGATCAAGGCCAGCCAGTCTACATAGTGACTTCCAGTCACTCAGAGCTTATAAATAAAAGGAGTAGAGAAGGATGGGGAGGAGGGGGTAGTTTGTAGCCATTCTTTTCCTACATCTCTTCCTTGAAGGACCCTGAGATTCATCCCCACTTTAGACTCGATTCTGCTTTAAGGGTGAGTCATAACACCTTCCAAGGGGAATTCATATCCCTCAGGGAAAATGCACGCCCGTAAATGGACACAGGAGGATCCAGAGTTCTGTGTTATTTTTGGCTATATGGCTACATAGTACACTTGAGGGGGGAAAAAGTGCTTGTTATGCAATCATTAGGACCCCAAGAACCAATGTTGGGTGGGAGTGGAAACACCTCAGGAAGGGGACATAGAGGACCCCTGGCGCAAGCTGGGAGCTCTGGGCTCAGCATACAGATCCTGCTTCAATGAATGAGGGAGAATGTGGTTAGAGAAGACTCCCAATCTCAGGCTCGGGAACACTCGAATGCAGGCACAAACATGTATTGAATACATATACATACATTTGCAAGGGTGAACACTGTAGACCATCTGATTCCATCTAATACAGAGACAGACACATACATGTGCACACACACCTTGTCTACAACTTTAAGTAGCTTCTCATGCCAAGTCCAGAGCTATCTGGGGAGTTTCTAGATAAAGCATCAAACCCTCAATCACCCACAGGTCCCTGGCCTCCATTCTGTTCTACTAGACAGATCCTGGTCTACCTAGTGACCAGGCTAGTAAAGACCCTGTCTCAAGGAAGGAAGGAAGGAAGGGAGGAAGGAAGGAAGGGAGGAAGGAAGGAAGGAAAAAAGAGTTCCAGGTATAGACTACTTGCCTAGCAAGAGGCCCTGTATCAATCTTCAGTACTACAAAAATAACAGTGAAGTTAAAATGCATAGTCCTAGATAGCCTTCATCCCAAATATATAAATCAGAATCTCTAGGGATGAGGAGTTGGGTAAAGCAGGGCAGTTTTCCTTAGTTACTTAGCGTGATGTTAAAGCACACTGAAGAGCCTCAAGGGGTGGTGTGCACCTGAAATTCAAGACCAACCTGCACGGGCGGGGCGGGGAGGGGAAGTGGGTAGGGCATTTAGCTCAGTAGTAGAGTGTTTGTCCAGTATGCAAGAGACCCTAGGTTCATTCCCACCACTGAAGGGACAAGCAACTCAGTAAAAGTAGTGTTCCCCAGAATTAGCTGAAAGCCCTTTAACAATTGCTAATTAACTACTCAGCATTTCCAAAGATGGAGCCAACAGACAAGAGGGAGAGAGGTTGACTNCCTTCCCCCATTTTGGTCCCACAATCCTCTGGCTCCTTGTCTCTCCTCTAGAGTTCCCTCACCCTTCCACCTACACCCTAGGCTGCCTCTCTAAACNTCAGTCTTTAGCCTGTAAAACAGGAATGTGATGAGGCAGAAAGGACTGCAGCAATAAAGGAATTAGAGGTGCAACCCCCAGTTGTGTTCCCCCACCGTTTAGCCCTTTGTCTCCTCTGCAAGGGAGGATTGGTATAATCTCCCTAATCTGTCCCTTCTCCCCCACCTTTCCTGCTGTAATGTAGAAGCCAGTCGGAGCAGGTTCTACAGAAGGCCTTCTGTAGAACCCTTGTGACCACCACAGGGTGGGAAGTTCCCTACATTTAAGACTGGGTACAAATGAAGTTCAAGCCTCTTGGCTGGTCCTAAGTGCTCAGAACGGCAGCAGCCACCACACCAATTTTCCTCAATGCAAAAAACATAAGGAGCACACTTTAAACTATGCTGGGTTTGGGGATTATCTTTAGGAAGCAAATAGCCTCAACGGTGATGGAGAGAATACTGCCCTTCTCTCCCTCCCTAGCCCAGGCTAGCTTCCAACCTCTGAGCCTCCTGCCTTAACCTCCTGAGTGCTGGGACAACTGTATTGTGCTAATACACCCCGCTAGGAATAAAACTTTTTAAAGCTCTCATCATTGTGGAAAGGGGTGATAAAAGTAATATTACAAACAAATAAAAGGGTGGCCAGGAAGATAGCATCAACAGTGCACTCGTGTTGTTTAGAAGAACAAAGCTGGAAAAAAATGTAAGAATCCAACTTCCCTGTAATGCACCTCTCCAAAAGTCCTTAAGAGATGGAGATAAGCTTCCTGTCTCTGGGGTCCCTGAGGCCCAGTTCACACCTCTCCTAACTGCTTATTGAACACTNGACACACCAGGTGCTACTCTAGGGAAACAGGAGAAGCCAGGGACCTCAGCACCTGGGAAGAAGCCAAGGGAGTGGAGATCAGAGAAGACGTCCTGGAGGAGGCATCCATCGAGCTGACCTAATAGGTCTTATCAACTGGGCAGGGAGCCCAGCCAAGTGCTGCTGGAAAGAAAGACAGAATGTGCCAGCCGGTGGAAGGGAACCTGGCAGCACTATCAAGAATGTGAATCAGGGGCCCCACCCTGTGCCACCTGGACCAGAAGCCCTGGAGAGGGCACAGCTCTGATCAGCTGGGAACCTGAGCAGTCAGAGGGTGGTGTCCAAGCCATTAACTACTAGACTCTACCGTTTGGAATGAAGGGGGAAGATCAGGCTAGATGGGGTCAGAGAGTCCTTGCAATGAATGGGTGCCAGGCCCTCTGCACAGTGCCACCCACCTCTGCGCTCCTCCTGTCTCCTGCTGCCTGTGACCCACCTGAATCCATGCACAACGGTCTTCCTGCTCAGAGGCTTGGCCCTGGCTGTTCTTAGGGGGAACACCCTTCCATATTCTCCTGTTTTGAGTCTTTGCTTGAATGTCCCCCCCTTTGGTGAGGACTTCTCAGATCTTCCCAGAGCTCTAGCAGGTCCCACTTCAGATCTGTTTTCCCTAAACATCTGCCACCCTCACATTCACNGTTTCATGGTTTTGTTTGGTCAGGTGGTTTTTTTGGTTTTGGGTTTTAATTCTGGTTTTTCAAGACAAGGTTTCTCTGTGTAGCCATGGTTGTCCTGGAACTGGCTTTGTAGCCCAGGCTGGCCTTGAACTCAGAAATCTGCCTGCCTCTGCCTCCCTAGTGCTGGGAAAAAGGTGTGCGCCACCACCATCTGGCACATTCAGTGTTTTATATACTTGTGTTTACTGCCTGCTCCTGCCAACTCTCCAGGGCCCTAACTCCAGAATGCAGACACCATGATCTGGTTCTGCTGCTCCTCAGCCTCTGAGCCCTCCTCCCTTACAACTCTCCATCTTCAAGCACAGGACAAATAAACAAAAGATGGCTGCAAAGAGAGGACGGTGTCACTCGCTCAGATGGGCTCCGAAAAGAAGAATCTAGAAGCGGAGCTGGGGAGAAGGAAGGAGGAGTGTTGGGTAAGCACTTGGGGCAGGACAGCCCCAGGCCTGGTCTGACCATGCAGGCCTCTCATGGAACACCACCCTTCCTCCCCCAGGTTTCCAGGTAGCCTGGGGCAGGGAGAGGGAGAAGTCCTGCTACTCCAGATCTCCAGGTTCTCCCACCTTGCTGGCAACCTAACAGGCCCCAGCCCTATTACTATCTCTATGACCTGGTAAGGCCTGTCAGCCACCAAGGCCAAGCTTCCAACAGGAAGTTTGTTCACAGATCCCGCCCCTTTTGTCTGAGTCATCCTTCAAACATCCCTTTGCCCTGGATCTTGGGGGGGGGCAACTCCTCCCCCACTGCCTTGGCCCTCCCCTCTCAGCAAGCATAGAGGCTGCCTCTTCCTCGTTTTTGCTCTGAGCAGCGCCTGTTGCTCCCCCTGAGGCTTCAACAGCTGCTTCAGCCCACACAGGCCTGGCCCCACCTGCATTCTCAATGTGCCCATTGTCTGCTAACTTGGCACCCCAGCACTTTCCACCACCTCAGATCCATCTCCAGACCCCCTCGGGACATGGGAGGCTTGTGACCAACACAAAACTCCCAGGAGGCCCTCACGGGGTGTAGAGGAGGGTATATGGCGATCTCCCTACAGAGAAGGGGGTGGGTGTTCCCACAGACTGACAAAATTGCCAAAGCCTGTTATAAATGATCGGTAGGGAAGTGGTTTTTTATATTCTCATTTATGGAAAACTCCAATTAAAAAAAAAAACAAAACCAGGAAGATGTCCACTAGAGTCACATGGAGTTGGTTACAGGGGCCACTGAGTCTGGGAAGGAGTTTAAGAATATCAGAGTTTCCTATCTCTGATCATTATTTGGATTTTAGTGGAGAATTTTAACTATCTCTCCCATGTATCACTTTGGTTCAGACTTACAGAATTTGTTCAAATTTTATAATGGTGACTGAAAATGTCTAAAGAGGACAAAGTATTGTTCATGCAAAGCCTCTATGATGGTGAGCTGGGCTCCACCTCCTCTCCCCATCCCTAACAACAGAGACCTCCCCTCCATTACTACTGTCACTATATGAGTTTCCTTCGATTGCTTTCCTCCAACTGTCTGGAGCACTCAGAGTTAACTGCCTTACCCTTCACCCTACCTCCCACCCAAGTGGTCATGAGAAACTCACAGGTAGTAATTTGGAAAAGAAAAACAATAATAATTAAAAGGAGCCAGAAGAGAGCTCTAGCCCTTCCATCTCCAATCACCATTCAAATTTCAAGTGGAGCCCAAGGGGGCCAGTGACACCCTTTTATTCCAGGTTTTAAAAGGGGCGGGAGCTTGAGGCTCCAAGTAACCAAAGGACTAGAAATAGGGAGAGGCTGCATGGGTGGACCTCAGGTTCCTTCCCAGGAGCTAGAAGATGGACATTCTCAGACAGCCGCTGAGGACCGGGAGGGGTAAATGTAGGCATGGCGGAAGACGTACCTTTTCCATGCAGCTCTGCCAGACAGGGGACCCTGGGTTGGTGAGCAGCTTTTACAAGCTCTCATTATATTAGTTGGAAATGGATTGTCTATATAATGAATATTTCAAAGTTGGTGCAAAGATTAAAAGTCAAAATCACACATCACAATTAGTTCAGTATTCAATCAACACACTCCATAAACACTGTAGCTATCATTTGGTGATGGTGTTACTAGTCTGGTTCTGACACCTGGCCAGTCCTTCTGCACTCTCTGAACTTGCCAATTTACATACAAACTGAGAAATTAGATGATGGGGCTAGAGAGATGGCTCAGTGGTTAAGAGCACATACTGTTCTTGCAGAGGACCCCAGTTCAGTTCCCAGCAACAACATGAGAAGGCTCACAACCTCCTGTAACTCCAGCTCCAGGGGGATCAGGTGCTTCTGGCCTCCTCGGGGCATCTGCACTCATGTGCTTGGGTGTTTACTGAAGTACTCACCACTCCCTATTTGGTAGTGGCAATTGATAGGATATGGCTACTACAACCACAGGACACAGTGGCCTACATCTGTAGTAATGCCAGTGATGCTGAGGCCAGCAGGACAAGGGGATCATCTCAAGTTTGAGGCCAATCTGGGCTACACAGTCAGTTCAAGTCCTGCCTGAGCTACAGACAGAGACCCTGTCTCAAACAAAAACCCCAAATTCTCCATATGCACCAGATGCGGAACGCACAGGTGAATAAATGCTAGCTCATGGGCTCCCTGTGAGGGAGGACTGCTTAGCACCTTTCACAGGTAAAGGGGCTGAGGGACTGAGGTTAAGTAGTTTGCTGAGGTCAAATGGCAAGAAGGGGCTGGTGTCCAGGCTGCCCAGGGCCCTCTCCGCCCTCCAGGTTTACCTTTACTCTACGTTCATCCTGTAATTTCACTGAAAAAGAGCAAATGCTTGAAGTCATGACCTTGACATCTGTCCACACTGTTGATAAACCTCACACCTGGTGACCTGGTTCCCTGGGATTTTTTTAAGACAGGATCTCATCTGTAAAGTATTTATTGCCTTCCCCAGGTTTTAAGTACTCCTATCCATCAAGTGAAAGAAA
The DNA here is from genome assembly GCA_001675575.1 of Neotoma lepida. Classification (NCBI taxonomy): domain Eukaryota; kingdom Metazoa; phylum Chordata; class Mammalia; order Rodentia; family Cricetidae; genus Neotoma; species Neotoma lepida. Next base: position 792,926 of record LZPO01086768.1, read on the forward strand.
GCATTACCGAGAGAAGAAAAAAGAGGGAGAAATCATAACTAACTCCAGTGAAAAACCAGCTCAGACACACAAGGAAGTTCAGAATCAGACTCCAATCATAAGCCCAGAGAGACCCCCCACCTATAAGGTGTACAAAAGCTGTGTGCTCTCTCCCTCTTCCTTGGAGTCTCATTAGGTGGCCCAGACTAGCCCTAAACCTCCAGGCTAGTTCCTCTTGCCTCAGTCTCCCCAATGGCTGGGATAACGGGTGGCAGTGGGTAAAGGATTTCCTTTCACATGCAAACTAGAAAGAAACACATCCCTAAACAGGATTTTCTCCACAAGTTTAGTCATGATCCCAAGCCTGGGAGCTGGGTGGGCATGAAACTGGCCACATGAACTTTATCAAGTAGCTGCTGGACCCCAGCCATTTCTCCAAAACTCCTGAGCAAGAAGCTAGGAAAAGAGCCCAGTAACACAGAGTAAAGGACTTTGGAACACTCAACCCTAAATGGGATGTCTCCACCAAATCCCTCCCCTTAGGGCCCAGGGAACCCAGCAGAAGTAGAGCAAAGATTGTAAGAGCCAGAGGGGATGGATTGGAGGACACCAAGGAAATAAGATGTTCTAAACACAATTTGAACGATGCTTGTGTGAACTCACAGAGACTGTAGCAGCATGCACAGGGGCTTCATGGGTCTGCACCAGACGGGGTCCTAGAGCTGAGAGAAGTAGATACATGCTTCCATCCCTAACCCAGAAGCTATCTCCAACTGATAACCACTTGCAAATGAAAATTAGTTTTCTTTAAGGGTGCCTCACTGGGAAAACAAACCACTCTTAAGGGTAGGCGCTATGCCCAGCAGTAGTTAGCCAACACAAATTGACCTCAGCAGCATCTGTGGAAGCTGTCTCACAATGTTGTATCAGGGCATTTTTTAAAACCTTACAGGTCCTTTACATATCTATCACGGCTTCCAGTTTTGTGTTTGTATGGAATTCCTGTGTGTAAATGTCTGTGTCTCTGTAGTTTTTGAACTTTTTCTTTGGCTCTTTTCTTCCCTTTGTTTTTTCCTATTCTAACTTGTTTTCTTTCATTTTATCTTATCATTCCTTAGATATCTGTTTTCTAAGGAGAGAGACAGGAAGAGTGTAGATCTGGATGGGACGGGAATATAGGGAGGGACTGGGAGAAGT
>LZPO01086768.1:880207-899280 GCA_001675575.1 Neotoma lepida
ATACAGCCTTGTAGACCAAGCTGGTCTTGAACTCAGAGAGTCATCCTAGGAGCACTGAGATTAAAAGTGTGCACCACCATGCCTGGCTCTTTTGGTACTTTTTAGTTGCCTTTTGCTCAAAAATATTTATATCCACAGGCACTTTCTGGAGCAACACATTTCAGCTGCCTGTAGTAGGATTCCACTGTGTGAAGCTGGGAAACTGGCAGGGCTTACGGAGGTGGATGAAGTCAGTGGAAGGGGCATCAGGGCTTAACAATCACGAGCCACCCGCAGCCCACAGGAGTCCAGTGCCAGCTTCCAGGAGCCCCAGAACCTCCACATCCAGGCACACATTCCTCCTGGAAAGCTGGAATGTGTGAGTGGGAAAGCGAAGTTTGCTCTGAGACAGCCCTGCCTCCTTGACAATAACCTTTCTGAGGAGTCCTGGGCTAACACACNTGGCTTAGGGAGGAAGGGAAGAAAAGGGACCTTGGCCTGATTCTATTCCAGAGGGTCCCAGGAGCTGTGAGAACTAGAGTGGCCCTGTCTTTTATTCTATTGTACACGTTTGCAGGCTCATCTGAGGAATTTTCCTTTTCCTTAATCCTAGAAAGACCAGGAATGATAGATACAAGATACAGACTAAATCACCTTAAATATAGGCATGTGCCATTGCGTCCAGCTCATAGATCCTTATTTCATCTGCATAAAGCAACTTATGAGAAACATTTTAATGCCCATTTTTGAGACTGGGAACTTGAGAAGTTAAACAAGTTCATTAAAGTCACACAGCTAGGCAATGAAAATGCTTGGAGTAGCTCCCAGCCCTACCAGAAACCTGAGTCCTTTCCATAGTCACCATAGTCACCATGGTCACCATGGTCATTCAGACTTTCTCATCGATCCGAGAGCTTCTTCCACCTCCCATTACTCCTCAGCTACAGAAATAATAGAGAGCATTTTTTAAGCCAGTTTTTTGTTTGTTTTTTACCTTATGTGTATGGCTATTTTTGCCTGCATGAATGTTAGTACACCACACGTGTGCAGGGCCTGAGGAGTTCAGAAGAGGGAGTCAGATCCCCAGGAACTGGAGTTATAGCTGGTTGTGAGCTGTCCAGTGTGGATGCTGGGAACCAAACATGGGTCTTCAGTAAAAGCAGTATATGCTCTTAACTACTGAGCCATCTCTGTAGCTCCCTATATTTTTATTTTTAAAATCTGATAGTTGTGAGCATTCTTTTGAGCCCTGTCTGTCAAGTAACTTGTTCTATAGATCAGACTGGCCTTGAACTCAGAGATCCACCTGCCTCTGCCTCCTGAGTGCTGGGGTTAAAGGTGTGCACCACCATCTGGCACAAACATCGATGTCTTGATGCAGAACTTGGATTAATTTATTAGATTTGGAAGACCACCATTCGATTTCACAGAACTACCACACAGGTAGTTTGTGAACACAGATGTTTGGTTCCCAGCATCCACAAACATCTGTAACTCCAGCTCCTGATGGGAGCTGATGCTCTCTTCTGGCTTCTCAGCCCCATAAATATAATGAAAAACAAAAAAAATTGAAAAAATATCTCTGAAAAGCAATTCAAAAGAAATAAGCTTCTGGGCGAAGACCCCTGCAGCTGGACAAAGATAAGATGACTATTACAGACTTTCTGGAGTCCCATGGTTACTAACTGTATTAGTTGTTCAAAATACTGACTTAAATGTGCCAAAAACCTGAGTCATTTCCATATGCCTGTGACCCCAGCACGTGGGAGGGAAGCAGGAGCTCACTGTCTTTGTCAGCTGGAGTTTGAAGCCATCCTTGGCTAAATGAGAGCTTATCTCAAAACAACAATAAACATAAAAAATGTAATAGTCACTTTCCTTTCCCTGTTCTTGAACTGTGAGAGCCTCCAGCAGCTCTATTTCATCCTTTCATGTCACCCAGCAAGGAACTAATGACTTCCCCAATACTCATAAGCCTTAAGCCCCCCAAACTCTAAAATATGCCATACCCACAAGGAGCCAGTAACCCAGATAACCACCTCCTATTATCTACACACACTACCCACAAGGAGTGCCAGCCAGCACACCCTGTTGCCCTGTCTCCTGGCATTCCCCACTAGTACATGTGCTGGACATTGACACCTCAGTATCTAGGATGTCCATCTATTCTCAGAGGGGACAGTGCCAACTATCAAGCAGGCAGCAGTCACATATTAATGGATGTCTCGGCCTCCCCCGAAGGCTGCATATTCCAGACACATCAGCTCCAACCCACACTCAGCAGGAAGCAGAATACAACCAAGGGGCAGGAGTTCAGGCAGGCAGGGACATGCTTCAAACACCCACTCTGCTGGAGACACGCAGCTAAGTGTTTTCTTTCCCAGTCCTGGGAAATAGCATCACCTGCAAGGTAGGTATTACAGCTTCCAACCCAACAACTCAGGAAACAAGAGGTCGTCGGGTAAAGGGATGGAGGGTGCCTTGAACTGCCCCTGGACAGCTTCAGAGAGGAAATGTCCCAACAGCTACAAGGCAGCAGGACCAGACTTCAAATCTTGAAGGTAGTCAGTGAGGAACACAGAGGTCCAGCAGACTTAGGCTGTCGGCTGTACGCCTTGGAAATGGTGTGAGCCTTTGGAACTTCAGTCTACTCATCTGAAATGGGAATAATAATGTGTACCTGGTCCAGGATAAGCCTTCAATAAAAGGTACCGTCAACCTGTGGATGCACAACTAACCAAAGTGTCTATATCCAAGTCTTGGTTTATATCAGCGCCCTTGTATGTTGTGTACACGTGTGTCATATATGTGTATGGTACATACATGTGAGTAAGTGTGCTCATAAACACACATGTGGAGGCCAGACCAATATATCAAGTGTCTTCTCTCTCTCTCTCTACCTTATTGCCTTGAAAGTCCCTTACTGAATGGGAAACAGTCCCTGNTAAGAGTTTACTTAGCACCATAGCAATTAGGGACTCTGGCCAGCAGTAATCTAAACACAGCACCTTCCTTTTGTCCTGAAGACAGACAAGGCATTTTACCTGGACTGTCCCACTGTTCAGCACAGCGATTTCTCCATGGTCAGCACCATGCAGCTCATGTTCACTGCATCCAGTCAATGCTACAGTGAGGAAAAGAGAAAGACGGAATTAGCAAGCAGTTCCCTGACTAGATCAAGGACTACCAAGTGGCGGCACCCGGGGATTGGGCTTACTCTCTCTGTCCAGCAGGTGGTTACAAGTCTCAGATGTCATTTCTACACGTAATCTTACCATTATTTAGAATTTTTTTCCATTTGTATGTGTATGAATGCACGCCACGTGTGTGCAGGTGCCTGTGAAGGCCAGAAGAGTCAGATGCCCTAGAGCTGGAGTTACAGGTGGTTGTGAGCCCCCTGATGGGTGTGTTGGGAAATGAACTCAAGCCTTCTGGAAGAACAGTACATGCCCTTAACCACTGANCCATCTCTCCAGGCCCTACATTTGGTCTTGGCGAAGGGAGGACCACTTCACCATCAGTTTGTGTGTCCAACTCCTTTGTTCACCAGGCTGGAGAACCAAGGTTGTGAGCATTCACGCACGACGTTAGTTGCAGGAAGCCTTTCGGAGTTACAGCTGAAGGAAGGTGATTTCCTGGAGGTGACCTACACGTAGTAGGCATCCAAGGATGTGACATTGTTCCCCACAGACCCTTTCTGTAACTTCTAGTAATTTAAGTTTGTCATACTTCTTCTGAATTGTATCTGCAAGGCTACTGTCCCCTCTCCCCACAAAAAGTCTTAGTTATTTTACATGTATAGGTGTTTTGCCTGCTTGTATGTGCACCAAAGAGGCCAGAAGAGAGAATTGGATTCCTCTGGTACTAAAGTTACAAGTGGTTGTGAACCACCATGTGGTTGCTGGGAATTGAACCCGGGTCCTCTGGAAGAGCAGTCAGTTCTCTTAACCACTGAGCCATCTCCCCAGCAGTTGGAATTACTAACTACAAGTCACTAGCATACATCCAAACTGGCTAAAAACCCCATCCCTTTTACTCTGTGTTGCTGGGAGTCAGGCCAGGGCTTGGCGAATGCTAGGCAGGTGCTTTAGTATAGAGCCTCACTCCTAGAGGGGAGATGTGGGGAAACCAGATGCCTCGTGTGCATGGCTGGTGGGAACGTGAGAGTGACAGCCACTGTAGAAAAGTCTGGTAGTGGGGCTGGAGAGGCGGTCAGCAGTTAAGAGCACTGGCTACTCTTTCAGAGGATCTGGTTCAATTCCAAGCACCCACCCAAACAATGGCTTACAACATCTGTGACTCCAGTTCCAGGAGATCTGACACCCTCTTCTGACCTCCATGAACACCAAGTATGCATGTGGTGCACAGACATACATGTAGACAAAACACCCATACACATTAAATAATAAAATTTGGAAAAAAATTAGAATGTATTCACAAGGCTGAGCATGTAGCCCAGGAGTAGAGTGCTGTCTTNCATGCACTTTTCTTTTTTAAAACCAAAAGCGNATGCTAAGATATTAACAGCAGTACTACTCATCATTGCTACAACTGGAAACAGGAGGTGTCCATGAAAGTAGGGCAAACAGAAACACGGTGGTGTCATCACGTTTTGAAATGACTCACCTGCAAGGACATGCAACAAGGGGTGGATTCAAGGAGCAGAAGGCCGAGAAGCAAAGCCAGATAGAAGGCAGGATGCATGCTTGTGGGTGAAGAAACACCCCCTCCCCCAACAGCTGAAGCTTGTAGTCGAGACGGAGTAAGAGAAGAACAAGCTTATTAACACATTCAGTATGTGTCACATGGGCGAAACCTCCATGTGGCTTAGACCGTCGCACGCCTTCCTCAACAATGAACAGTGCAGTTCAGAGAAGTGACAGGACAAAGAGAGGTACTTACAGAGGCAGGAAACTGGATGTAAATCCAGGGAGCAAATAATGGAGTGGGGGTTCTTTACTGCTAACAGTGGCTTTCAGAAAGGAGAATTCATAGCCGTTAGGGCGAAAGCTGGGAGGGGAGGAAGAGCCTCGNCCCCTTTCTTCTCTAATTGCTGACCAGATCTCCAGCCCCCTGCATTTCAGTCTGTATCCACCCATCCACCTTTATTTTCCATGCTAGGTATTGAACTCAGGTCTTGCACATGCTGAGTATATACTCCCGTACCTTTTTTCTTTCTTCTTTTTTTAAAGGCAAAGTCTCCCTATACAGCCTTGTAGACCAAGCTGGTCTTGAACTCAGAGAGTCATCCTAGGAGCACTGAGATTAAAAGTGTGCACCACCATGCCTGGCTCTTTTGGTACTTTTTAGTTGCCTTTTGCTCAAAAATATTTATATCCACAGGCACTTTCTGGAGCAACACATTTCAGCTGCCTGTAGTAGGATTCCACTGTGTGAAGCTGGGAAACTGGCAGGGCTTACGGAGGTGGATGAAGTCAGTGGAAGGGGCATCAGGGCTTAACAATCACGAGCCACCCGCAGCCCACAGGAGTCCAGTGCCAGCTTCCAGGAGCCCCAGAACCTCCACATCCAGGCACACATTCCTCCTGGAAAGCTGGAATGTGTGAGTGGGAAAGCGAAGTTTGCTCTGAGACAGCCCTGCCTCCTTGACAATAACCTTTCTGAGGAGTCCTGGGCTAACACACNTGGCTTAGGGAGGAAGGGAAGAAAAGGGACCTTGGCCTGATTCTATTCCAGAGGGTCCCAGGAGCTGTGAGAACTAGAGTGGCCCTGTCTTTTATTCTATTGTACACGTTTGCAGGCTCATCTGAGGAATTTTCCTTTTCCTTAATCCTAGAAAGACCAGGAATGATAGATACAAGATACAGACTAAATCACCTTAAATATAGGCATGTGCCATTGCGTCCAGCTCATAGATCCTTATTTCATCTGCATAAAGCAACTTATGAGAAACATTTTAATGCCCATTTTTGAGACTGGGAACTTGAGAAGTTAAACAAGTTCATTAAAGTCACACAGCTAGGCAATGAAAATGCTTGGAGTAGCTCCCAGCCCTACCAGAAACCTGAGTCCTTTCCATAGTCACCATAGTCACCATGGTCACCATGGTCATTCAGACTTTCTCATCGATCCGAGAGCTTCTTCCACCTCCCATTACTCCTCAGCTACAGAAATAATAGAGAGCATTTTTTAAGCCAGTTTTTTGTTTGTTTTTTACCTTATGTGTATGGCTATTTTTGCCTGCATGAATGTTAGTACACCACACGTGTGCAGGGCCTGAGGAGTTCAGAAGAGGGAGTCAGATCCCCAGGAACTGGAGTTATAGCTGGTTGTGAGCTGTCCAGTGTGGATGCTGGGAACCAAACATGGGTCTTCAGTAAAAGCAGTATATGCTCTTAACTACTGAGCCATCTCTGTAGCTCCCTATATTTTTATTTTTAAAATCTGATAGTTGTGAGCATTCTTTTGAGCCCTGTCTGTCAAGTAACTTGTTCTATAGATCAGACTGGCCTTGAACTCAGAGATCCACCTGCCTCTGCCTCCTGAGTGCTGGGGTTAAAGGTGTGCACAAACATCGATGTCTGCAAAGAAGTTAGCTGTGACTGATAGACCTGAAGAATGAAGTACAGAGGAGAGAAGTAGATGCCTAGTGCCCAAGAACACAGAGGAAAACTGGCTCAGTCTGCCTCTGGAGGGCTGTTTGTGGGGGGAGGGGTCTCTGTGGCTCACGGGGGAGGCAGAGAGGATGGAGATCTCACAGACACAGTGACCTTTCGAGAGAAACTTGCTGGGGCATCTGTGAGAACTTGAGTCATTTTCTTTGTAAGTTAGGCATCACAGAGAAACTGCTGAGAGGTTAAGCCCTGTCTCTTATACACATCACCTTTCGAGAGAAACTTGCTGGGGCATCTGTGAGAACTTGAGTCATTTTCTTTGTAAGTTAGGCATCACAGAGAAACTGCTGAGAGGTTAAGCCCCTGGGCAGACCACTACAACTTCCTCCCGGCTGCTTCCTGGAATCTGGCTTCGAGCCACTCTCTCAGACTAAGGCTGAGCCCCAAACCCAGTCTCATCATCACTCATCCTACTTTGGCCTCTCCTTCCTCAGAGAGAGAGAGAAGATGCCTGTTCCTGGCTGTGGTAGCTTTGAAGGCCACACATCCTGGCTAACTCATGGGGGCATGAATGGGCTTGTGTCTCGCTCTTTTGAGGTGAGTTGATGAGCACCAATGAATACATGACGCAATGGTTCAAACTTTAAGGCTGGAAAACAAAGGCCTAAACAGTTCTGACTTCCATACCCAACAATGTCTTACCATCATCTGACTGCTGTAGCCTGCTTTCCCCACAGGGGTTCNGACACAGGTAATGAACTTGAGGAAGAAGTGCCTGCTGGACTCAGGGAAACTGATGGCTTTCAGCTGGGATTGTTTCTACAGAAACTAACAAGAACGCCAACAAAAAAGATCGGAGCCTCGTGTTTCTGCTCTAGATAGGAACCTGGAGTCCCTGGCTTAGGTTCAGAACTCCTCTCTGAAAGCCATCCTGTGAAGGTTGGCCTCAGATCTTAAACTGACACCACTATAAACCTTGGGCATGAAGAGTCTAGTCTCCTGGAGCTGTGGAAGAAAGGAAGCATTTTAAATAGATTCATGTGAACTGACGGGTATTGTGCGGAGGACGTTTGCTTCCCTTTCAGTCAGAAATGCCCAGATACCTTCCCTCCCAATCCCAAGGAAACACCCTGGAAAGGGGGGAATTGGACTTCTCAGCCACAATATGAAGGTGCTACATACATAGCTTCAATGTCCAGTTACGTCAGTTGTTCTGGCAAAAGAACAACCCATCTCTCTCTGAGGACCAAAGACCCATCAGAGTGATCAGTCCTGGCCAATTTCCCTGTCGATCTTGGGTGTTTGACTAGAAGAAAAGCAGTATCTACCTGATCAGGGTGTGGTCACATGGCAGGAGAAACTGTCCTCAAAGTCTCTGTCTAGTTTGTTTGGGAGCATGGCTGCCTCATATGGCAAACAAGCTTCTGATGAGGAGGATAGGAGGGCACCAGGGGAAAGCATGTGGAATTGACTGCAAAGATGCTGGGATTTTCCTAAGGAAAGCTGCATATGTATAAATAACACATAATTAAAAGGCCAAGTGCTGTGGATTACTGGGGAACCAGGCGCTGCTATAGACTGCTGGGATGAGTGAGAATGTAAACCGGCACTTTTCTATCAGATAATTAAAAATCCATAAATAAGCCCTTTGACCTGGGTACAGTGCCAGAAATCATCCCAGGTGTGGCAAAAACAGACCTACAAGGATCCTTAAGTCTGTTGCTTAAGTAGGAGAAAAATAAAAGACTCAATAACCTTTCACTGGAATGCTATTAGGCTGGATTACAAGGATTCAAATATCTAAACTATAGCCTCAAATACTATAAAAGAAAACCTCCCATGGAAAAGCAGTGCTCTACAAAGCAGAGAAAAGGTCACAAAGAGCCATTTATAGTATGCATCCAACAATTATACAATATTAATAGTTTCACACTGCACAAATGAGGAGAGATGGAGCNGAGCCCTGGAACCAAGAAGGCCCCTTGTCTTTTGACCTTATCCATTAGGCATCTTTTAAACAAAGGGACACCAAGATGGCTGGTTGTGGTGGCATATGCTTACATACACCAACACCAAAGGCTGAGGCAAGAGAGCAAAAAGAGATGGCAGTGGAAAACAACGTTGAAGAAGACTGGAACTGAGCAGACCAATGGGGAGAGGCTGGAGAGCAGAAAAGCATGCTGGGAATGTACTCCTCTATGCACGCTAAGAGCCCCTGTGCTTCTGATTGACCCAGAAGCTGTCCCAGGGCATGCTGGACGATCCATCCCCACACCAGCTTCCCAGGGCATGCTGGACGATCCATCCCCACACCAGCTTCACTGAAGTTAGTCTCCAGCACACTTGGGGGCAAGCCAAAAGCCCACCATGAGGTTCTGGAGATGTACCCAGACACTATTGTCTTCTGGAGGTCTAAAGGCTATGATTCTTGTTTGGAACTCATCAATAATGTGCCACTGATCCTAGGATGAAAAACAAAATCTTGCTGGACATGGGTGGTGTGCCCCTGTAACCCAGAACTTAGGAGGTGGAAACAGAAAGATTAGAAGTTCATGTGTTCAAGTGACTACAGAGCACAGTCCAGGTCCAACTGTGTCTACCTAAGACTCGATTTCAGAAAACAAAAAAGGGCTAGAGAGATGGCTCAGAGATTACAAGCACTTATTGCTTCTGTAGAGGACCCTGGCTTAGTCTCCAGCACTCATACTGGGTGGCTCACAGCCACCTGTAACTGTAATTCTGTAACTGTTACCTGTAACTCTGTAACTGTTACCTGTAACTGTAACTGGTTCCAGGAGTTCTGGCATTCTTTTCTGGCTTCTACCAGCACTAGGATGCACCTGGTGCACATAAACTCATGTAGGCAACATAGATACTGTAGCAGTCTCCTCCAAGAGCAAATCATTCCATCCTGCAGGGGAGCTCATTCAGAAGGAAGGTAAACAACTCAGGATAGCTTCAGGAAGTACCTGAAACTGACCAGATTCACTAGGCCCCTCCCTAAGGTAAACAACTCAGGATAGCTTCAGGAAGTACCTGAAACTGACCGGATTCACCAGGCCCCTCCCTGCCAGAGTAAACAGAGTCCAGCAGCAAAGAAGACTCTGAGACCAGACCAGCTGCCTGGAGAAAGCAGAAACTAGGTGGGCTAGCTGGAAGAGGTTCAGACCAGAGTCCCTTGGAAAGGACACTCCAACCTGATGAGCTGTCTGCAGGCAATGCAGTGTGCTCCAGGTACCCAGCTTTTTTGAGCTATCACACATGCTGGGGTGGGCTTTGGTGATGCTTTTGTCTTTGAGTCATTTTTGCTCCTTTAGGTAACCCCTCATTCATATTCCTGTAAGTAATCCCATTAAAACTTATTGGTTCACCAAGCTGGTCTACTATATATGGTGGCATCTACTGTGGGTTCCCAATCTGGGTGCTTCATCTCCCCAAGAAATTTTCTGTCACACAATACATACATTTAAAAAATAAATCTTTAATAAAACAAACAAAACCCCTCAAAAAACGTTAATATATAATCCTTATCCCCACTTTCCACCCTCATTGTCTCCCCGTCTTTTCTAACTCCTCCTCCCTCTCTCCCCTGCCCCCCTCAACAAGATCTCACTATGTAATTAAGGCTGGCCTCAAATTCATGATCCTCAGAACTTCATCTCCTGAGTGTTCAGATTACAAGTATGTGCCACCTCCCATCAGTAGATGTGTGGTTTTATACACAAACTTATTCAATTCCCTCACTGTAGTCCAATTTTACTTTGCTTATTATTAGTAGTAACTTTTTTTCTAAGACAGGGTTTTTACTGTATAGCCCTTGGCTGGCCTGTAACTTGCTACTAGACCAGAGTGGGCTTGAACTCATGGAGATCTACCTGCTTCTGCCTCCCGAATAGTGGAATTAAAAGTAAGAGTCAAGGCCAGATGTAGTGGTGCATGAAGGGACTCTAGCCAGCCTGGGTCTGGCAAACATGACTCTGGCAGGCCTTGCTCTTCTTCCCAAATCCCTCTATAGAAGTTTGAAATGAGGTACTGGAGAGAGAGCTCAGCAGTTAAGAACACTGATGCTAGCCAGGTGGTGGTGGCGCACGGCTTTAATCCCAGCACTCAGGAGGCAGAGGCAGGCAGATCTCTGTGAGTTCAAGGCCAGCCTGGGCTACTGAGTGAGTTCCAGGAAAGGCGCCAAAGCTACACAGAGAAACCCTGTCTCAAAAAACCAAAAAAAAAAAAAAAAAAAAAAAAAAAAAAAAAAAAGAACACTGATGCGCTTCCAGAGGACCCTGGTTCAATTCCCAGTACCCACATGGCAGCTCACAGCCTGTAATTCCAGCTCCAGAGGATCTAATACCCTCACACAGACATACATGCAGGCAAAGCACCAATGCACATAAAATAAAAATAAATAATTAAAAAGAAAAAAGTTTGAAATGATTCCACAAACAAAGCCCCCCTTTGTATGTTAAGTTTAATTCCTGAATTAGGGGATTGGAGCGATGGTTCAGAGGTGAAGAGGCTGCTCTTGCAGAGGACTTGGGTTCTGTTCNCAGCACCCACATGGTGGTTCATAACAGTCTATAACTCCGGTTCCCAGGGATCTGATGCCTTCTTTTGACTTTCCTGGGTACCAGAATGCACATGATGCACTTATATACACACAGGCAGAACAGCATAGAAAATAAATAAATCTTAAAAAAAAAACCAAAACCAACAAAACCCAAATTTCTCATATTAAAAAAATTGTAGAAAGTCATACAGCTGCTAAGCTACAGAGGCTGTGGAACTGTAAAACTCCCGTCTGCCCAGAGCCATGCACACACTTCACATTTGTTCATGTGGAAACACACATCTCAAATCATGGGTGGTATGAATTATTTGAGGCTTTCCAGAATGCACCCTTTACATCAATGCAACTGTGCTCTGTGTGAGACTGTTGACCACAGTACTCTTAGGGATTAAGAAAGAATTTATAAATCTCTTTCAGGGGAAAAATAAGATCAGAAGTGAGTGTCTGCTTTAAGACTGGAAACTAACTTTTAGTGAGCGAAAGACCTGCTAGCAGAATTTGAAGTCTAAAGAAAAATTTGAGGGGAGAAAGTGCATTTTCTTTCTTGCTCTGTTTGAACCATATTTTCAAGCTCTGAGCAGTTGAGAAAAATATGTCAGCATGAATAAATACATTTGGCGGTTTACTTGTAAGTCACACAACTTTAAACTGCCTTGATTTTTGGTGATTTCAGATGCTTTGAAAACATTCATATTATGGAGTCATAAAAAAAAGTTACTGTGAAAACTAATGATTTTTAAATAGTGTAGATGCCTTATCTTGGGTTTGCAGCACAGTCTGACCATAAAAAGTTCAGTTCGTCTGGATGGGGTTAAGACGCACAGTTCACTCCATCATTTTCTGGCTGCTGTCTTTCCTAATAAGGCGACTCCTGATAGATTTCTAAAAATCCAAACACTTCACAATCTTTGTGCTAGCTCCTCCCCACCACCACATCTGTCAAAGATAAAAACAGAGGGCTGGCTCAAATAAATCATGTCCCGTCTACAACTGGGAGACTCCAGAGGGGTTAAAATCAAGATAGCTGTGCATTTCACAATCTGGAAAGATGCCTGCATCTCTAAGCTAGCAAAGCAAGCTGTACAGTAACATGTACGCATGACACAGTCCGGTTGTTAAAAATTCCTGTATGGATCCTCACGTTTTTGTACAGAAAAAGATGGCTCAGCCGGTAAATACGCTTGCTGCCAAGACTGATGACCAAGTTCAATCCCATCCTGCAGAAAGAGAAAACCTAACTCCAGCAAGTTGTCCACACACACAAATAAATAAATGCTTTAAAAAATTAAAAAGGTCTACAAAGTAGGATTATATTAAGCCACTAACTAACTGTGCTTGCCCATAGGGAATAGAATCTAGACTACTAAGTCCATTTTCTGTGTCTGCTAAGATCGGTGTGATGGTGTGATGGTGTGATGGTGTGATGGTGTGATGGTGTGTGTGTGTGTGTGTGTGTGTGTGTAACTTAACTGATTTCAGTTCCCTCACCTGTAAAACTGGGTGACGGTACCTCCCTCAAACAATGTTTGAGACTTTAATGAGCTAGTACATATCACAAGCTTAGAATCATGCCCGTCATATAGAAAGTGCTGCATATTTTACTGTAAAAATGTTTATATCTATAGGGAGCATATGTGCATGGTTTAATTAAAAATCTCAGGAGTTGGAGAGATGGCAGCAGTTACGAGCACACACTGCTCTTACAAAAGATAAACTTATAAACTATTGGCTCAGAGGCNAAAGCCAGGGATGAAACAGTGGGAGTAGGGTTAAATCCAAACTGGGGAATGCAAGAAAATTCTGAAATGGGATAAAGACCATAAAGGACAAGGGAAAAAAGGTCTGGAAGCCTGTTGGGAAGCTGGGCTGAGTGAGGGACTCCATAGGGAGAGGGCAGGGTGTGGAACTGGTATCCTGTTCTGGCTTGTATGCAGGGAGCCCACAAGAAGCTATTTACCCTATGCCTGAAGGTACAAGACAGGGCTTGTCCTGTGGAAGTAGTTCAGCCAGCAGTCAGCCTGACGCAGGACACCCAGGATGTGCCAAGGGGCACGGAACCTTTAGCAGACCCTCCAACTGTCTCTCTAATTGTCTAAGCAGAGGCTTATCTCCTCACAGCCCTAGGGCATTGGAGGCATTCTGAGCTTCTAGATGGAGCTTAGAGGAACTTGCCTCAGGTCACACAGTTTGGGGTGAGCATCAAGATGGAAAATTTCCTTCTCCTTTAAGTGCTCAGGTGTATACCATAGGTCTGTCCCTTCTGTCCTCAAGTTTGAGAAAGAAAGCCAGAGTTGGCAGAACATGAATGTAATTCTACCACTGAAGAGGCTGCGGCAGGAAGGTCTCCAGTTCCAGGCTAGTCTGTGTTACAGAGCAATACTGTGTCTCAAGAGTTAAGAGAATCTTTTAGAAATATGTACATGCATCCCTATGCACATAATTCCAGGGAATCAAAGACTTGCTAATCATGCACTCTACCGAGCTGGCTACACCTCTAGTATCTTAGGCAGTCTATTTATGTGTTTATTGAGACAAAGTCTTGCTATGTAGAGCAGGCTGCTCTGCCCCACAATCTTCTGACTCTTGAGTACTAGAATTATAGGCATGCACCATCANGCCCAGCGTTCAGGCCTTCTGTAGTCTCCTGCCTCCACCTTTCAAGTACTAGGATTGCTAGCATGTCCCACAATGCCTGGTCCTTAAGCACTCTCAAATGAGCAAAGATGGGATCCTGAGGTTTAGTGGGGAGAGGAAGGCCTGAGATTACACCCCCTCAATCCAGAGCTCTCCATTCAAGCCCTGAGGGGAAGCANCTCACCATCTCTCCTCATTGAGTCNGGTTCCCCCACCTGTGTGGCTCTGAGCCTTCTCCTCTGATACTAGGTCAGTGACAAAGCCAAAGCTGTGACTTTAAAGAAGTGGTCAAAGAGAAAGGAAGCTGTTCACCGGGCTTGCTTTCTGAGCAAGAGCAGGGTAGCTGCAGCCTGCAGACTGGGTGGCTAGTGTAGTTTCTAGACCATTGCTGCTAAAGCTCCCAGGGACCCAGAACCATGAGGTTTGGAATCTGGTAGTGGTGGAGAAAAGAGGGAGGCAAGGTCTTTCAAGCTCTACTGTCCAGGGCCAGGGGTGGGAGGTGTGGGTGGAGGAGAGGCAGAAGGTGAACAGCCAGTGGCAGTGTCTGCTAGGAATGTCAGCCTGAGCCCTAACAGGCCTGGTATCTGAACCCCACCCCCCATCCTAAAGGAGATGCCAGAGCTGTTGGACGGAAGTGTTCAGCCTTACCACTCCAGTTCCTGGTGATTAACAGAGGCCAGGGGAGGGAACAGGAATTCAAGGCTCCTGAGTCAGAAGTTTAACTATTTCCAATCTTCTCCTAGCTTGTCTGGGGCCAGAGGACTCACAGTAGCTCTCCCTCAACCACTTGGATTCCCACATGGTTAGCACTGTATAGTAGATGTTACTGGGCAAGTTACAAAATTACTAACATAGGTTTCCAATCCAGCTAAATGGGGCCAATTCCACCCACCCCGTGGGGCCTTTCAGGATTAAAGGGGCTTATTACATAAAGTACAAAGTGTGATTCTGGAATGCCGTAAGCTCTCAAGAAGTGGCACTTAANGGCTGGTGAGATGAGTCAGTAGATAAAGGTGCTTGCTACCAAGCCTGACAACCAAGTTTGATGCCTGGATCCCATGTGGCAGAAGGANAGAACTGACTCTCCCAAGCTGCCCTCTGACCTCCTCCACTAATGGATCCACGCACACACATGAACACACAATAAATAAATGTAAAAAAATAAAAGAGATGACATTTAACCTGATGGCTTTTGAGCCTTTTCCTGCAAGTTCCTCTGCCCAAATAAATGAAGTGAGGGGTAAGGGTCAACACACAAAACGATTCTAGTCTGAGGAAAGCCAGGGAGGAGAGGCAAGGGGGGACACTCAGTGTGGGGGTCCAGCATCCTGGCTCAGAGGAAAGCTTCAGCAAGGTTATGACAGTGCCTAAGCATCTGGCCTGCCTTTCCCAAACATCACCTTGCTGCCTTTACTGAGGCTCAGACAATCCTAAACAGCTTTCGCTTGTCCTCTCTACCTTACACTCTATGGTTCAGCCATATGAAATGGATTTAGTCCTGGAATCCATGCTGATCACATGCAGGAACATTCCCTGCCATCTCTCAAGTCCAACACTCTAGCCTAATTCCTTCCCAGCCTCTAAGATATCACTATGGGTCCCTTCCTAGTATTCCCTTCTAATGTCAATCTAAATTCCTACCCACCCCAATACTTATTTTGCCTGCCTCTCTACTTTTCAAAGTAGCCTTTGAAGCTTGGGGGCTTTGTCCATTTGTTCACTAATGTATCCCCAGCACCTAGAACAGAACCTGGCACACATCTGTAACCCCAGCACTAAGGAGGCTGAGAGATGAGCATCATGGCCATGAGGACTACATAGTGGACCACATAGTGGACCACATAGTGGACTACACAGTGGACTACATAGTGGACTACATAGTGAGAGTTTGTCTAAAGTAGGGTACTGAATTGAATAAATGAATAAAGCATGGGGTAGGTGTTGGATTGAGGATTAGCAATTGTAGCTGCCTGGAGACCGACCTGTGTGTATTTCTAACTGGGAGCTCACAAGAAGCTATGGGTCTTGCTCACCTCTGAATATCTCACACCAAGTACATGCCCAGGCATTTGTCGGCTGAATGATCATTTCAACTTGGCTTTAGGTCTCAGATACTTCACTGCTTTTATGAGAGGTGAACTGGATTTGACCATGGGGCAAACAAGAAAGCTGCTGCCCTCCCTTGCCCTGGTCAGGATAAAAATCCCTGCCTAGAAAGCCATAGCTCTTGTCAGGCTTTGTGGTGGTTTGAATGAGAATGGCTCCCATAGGCTCATATTTGAATGTCTGGTTCCCAGTTGGTGGACTGTTTAGGATTAGGAGGTGGGGCCTTGTACGAGGAGGTATGTCACTGGGGGTGGGCCACACCAGGCCCAGTCTCTTTGCTTCCTGTTTGTGGATCAGATGTAAGCTCTCAGCTAACTGCTTCAGCACCATGCCTGCCCTCACACTCCCTGCCATGATGGTCACAGACTAACCCTTGGAGATTGTAAGAAAGACCCTAATGAAATGCTTTCCTTTAAAAGCTTGGTCATGGTGTCTCTTCACAGCAATAGAACAGTGACTAAGACATGCTTCCTTCCTAATTTGGGGAAAAGGAGAAACCTGTAGCTTAACAACAAACATAGGATGAGAGTCTCTGCTAAGGCAAAGGACCAAATACATACTAGAAACCCGCTGTCTCCTTAGCACTTGGCCATACGAAAAACCGGTCTAGGAGGGTAAGAGCATCCAGAGGACAGCAGCTACCTTAGGACAGAGAACAGCCATTAGCTTGATCCAATACCACACAGTACAGGGATGCACAGGGGACCGAGGGTTAATCCAGCAAGTGTGTTCAGAAAGGGACATAGGTTAAGCAGAAGATGAGAACAAAAATCTTCATGGGNCAGGCATGGTGAGCATCTTTAGTCCCAGGACTTGGTAGATAGATCTCTGTGAGTTCAAGGTCAGCCCAGTCTATGTGAGCTTAAGGGAATAGGGGGATGTAGCTTGGTGGCAAATAACCTGCCTAGCATGCACTTTGAGATTTCCTGTAAGAAACACGTGTCTGTGTGTGTATGTACAGAATACTATTACTAATAGCAAAGCACGGGTAGAAACTACTCAAATGGCCATCGACAGACTTGAAAAACCACAGATGGTCACATAATAGAATACAACAGTGAGACTCAGCTGCACTCACACTCAGAACCATAAAGATCTCAATATGGGCAACAAAAACAGCCAGGTTCAAGAGCATATACTTCCTATCTTTCTTTCCTTTAACACAAGGTCTTAGTATGTCACCCAGGCTAGCCTTGAACTCAAGGCCCTCCTGCTTTTGCTTTCTGTGCTGGAATTACATCATGTATCACCATTTCCAGTTTATATAATCTTCCCTGTTGGTTTCTTATTAGCTTTTTATTTTAGTTTGTGTGTGTGTGTGTGAGCATCACAGCATGTGCACACACACGCAGAAGGTCAGAGGACAACTTGTAGGAGTTAATTCTTGCTTTCCTCCATGTAGATTCCAGGGATTGAACTCAGGTTTGGCAGTAGGTGTCTTTATCTGCTGAGCCATCTCATAGGCCCATTTGTTTTTTGAGACAGGGTCTTATACACCCCAGGCTGAGGGTGACCCAGAACTTCTGATCTTTCTGCCATTAGTTCCCAGGTGCTGGGATTGCGGGGAGAACACACATTCCTATATATAAAGTTCTAATGAAGGAAAATTAATCTAGGTGGTATCATAAGTCAGAATAGTAATCTTGAGAGAAGGGTAGCTAGAAGGCAAGGAGTTACTAGTTACTAGTGATGCCATTTCTTGGTCTGTGTGCTGGGTACATAGGCATTTTAAGCTGGTGATGCCAATAAGCTAATTAATGTGTCACTTATCTCAACATATTTATTCTTTTCTTAAAATTACATTTATTAGCTGGATGCTGGTGGCACCTGCCTTTAATCCCAGCACTTGGGAGGCAGAGGCAGGTGGATCTTTGTGAGTTCGAGGCNAGCCTGGTCTACATAGTAAGTTCCAGGACAGCCAGCGCTACACAGAGAAACCCTGTCTCGAAAAACCCCAAAATAAATAATGAATAAATTATATTTATTTAGTTAGTTATGGCAGGGGAGGAGGGAAAGCCAAATTATCTGGTATGCTTATGGAGGTCAGAGAACAACCTGCAGGAAGTTATCCCCTTCCACCATGTGGGTCCCAGAGATCAAATTCAGGTCACTGAGNTTGGAGACAAGTGCTTTAATGTGCTGCCTTCTTGCCAGTCCTCAACACATGCTATTCTTCAACATCAAGTCTCTTAACAGAGACTGCTTGGCATCAGGACAGAAGCCTCACTGATCTTGGCAGGGGAGGCCTTCTCCCCTCCTATCACACTCCACTGCAAACTTTTACCGAACTTAAGCTTCTGACCCTAGTTACTCACTGTCCATCATAAGCAACATCTTCCTGATGCAGTAGGGAGGTGAGAACACTCATTCTGGGTAACCTAGGAACAGAGTGCTATGAGAGGAGGTGACTGGAGGTTTGAGACCTGCTCCCCTGACACAATGGATGGTGATATAGGGCAGAGTCTTCAGCAACCAGCCCTCCCCTCTGCTAAGCAAGGAAGGCAGCTGGCTGGGCTCCAAACCCCAGTTCCCTACCATTCATTCCTCTGAGGCAGATTTATGGGGCACTACAGAATCCCCTTGGGCTATGGAAGCAGCTAACCAGGATTTACATTCTGGACTTACTGCTGACTGCCCCAGTGACTCCATTTTACATCTAAGGGGAAGGTATTATCACCTGCTTTGCAAAGACAGCCATAGCATTAAAAAACAGCTCACACCAGACTGGAAGCTTCCCAAAGGCAGGGACTTCATTTAATCCATTCATTGTTAGATATAATTCTAGAACAGACCCCGAAACATGCAATATTGATTACAGTTTACTGAAAGAATGAACTGTTAACTCCAAATTAAAGGGTAGTTTTTATACTAATAGCTGAGCTAAACACAACCATCTTGAAACTAACTCAGGCCCAGTCAAGTTCATTAGTAAGCTTTGACACCTCCTATGCTTAGCTTTCAATCTCACCCAAAGGCTTTCCAAGAGTTGGCTGATACTGCAGAAGGGGCCACAATTGGGACCTGAGTATCTTTGACCAATGTCATGAAGCAGTTTCTCTCAAGTGTGACATCAAAGATGGGTGGTAGCTGAGGTTCCCACTTCTCATCACGGCACTNATACCTCACAAGTTCTCCTTTGTCTCTGCTCCCAGGCCACACTTGAAGGACTAGGGAGCCCACAAAGGGAAGGGCCAGAATAGGGAAACAGCCCTGTT
>LZPO01086768.1:902157-914157 GCA_001675575.1 Neotoma lepida
TTTTTAAGGAGTTCTACAGACTCAAGGGCCTCACTTTTTTGTAGAAACAAAGGACAGCCATTCTGCCCTTACGCTTTGACACCCCCATATTCAAGTTGTGGACATGTGTATGCAGGGTGTTTGATGGAAGCACTAAAAAATGCTAGGTGGTAAACGTTTTGGAAGTCGTTTAAACTNTAGATCCCCTCCTCAGAAAAATGCATGCAAAAGTTCTCTGGAACTTCACTCAAGAATCCCGAGTTACTCCTGGTTTAACAACGTGGGTTTGATCTACAGAGAAAACTCCACTGTCCTCTCTAGTCAGGAGCCCCCACTAGCTGGTAGACGCTCGGATCTCATGGTACTCGGGTCTTCAGCACCAAAATGACCTTTCACTTTCAAGTCTTTTAACTTGAATGGAGAAAAGTGCAACATAAAGATCAAAATGTGCTTTGATCGCTCACTCACAGCTTCCTGCCGGCTTGGGACACAACACAGATTGCCTCCCCCCAACAACGGGATTCAAGTGATCTAACATCCTACTAACAAGATGCTTGGAGTGCTGGACCTAGTGTGTCTCCCAAGCGTGATGGTCTCCGCCCAGGTGTGCCAGGCCATTCGCAGGCAGGCTGCAGGGGCGCAGACCCTCCGGGCAGGGCAGGGTTAAGAGTGCATTCCAGTCCGTGAAGAAGGGGGGCGGGGAGGGCAGCCCGGAGAAGAGAAACAGACCCGGTCTGTCTGTCGGAGACACAAAGCACGGTTCACAAAGGGGGCCCGAGAAGGGCGAAGGGGGCTGCCCGGGGCACCGTTCATCCCCACACCTGCGCGGGGGTTGTGGGAGGAATGTGCATTACGCATTCCTCGGCAGTGGCCGGCGCAGGAGAGGTTTCCACGTCGGGGCTGGGTGAGGGGCTCAGCCGCAAGGCACTAAGCGGTCAAGACAAGCAGCGGCTGCGGGGCAAGGAGGAGCTGGACGTTAGTGGGCGCACCGTTGCTCAGCTCTCTAGAGCCCATCCTAGCTCGGGAGCCACTTTCTGCTCTTCCTCAGNATGTGAGGTGGCTCCAGACGTCCCCAGCTCTGGTCCGGACACCCCACCGGAGGGCCACAGCAAAGCAGACCAAGTGTGGCCTTCGCACAGAGGTTCCATCCAGGCTGGCTCCAGGAGGGTCTTACCTTTCCCTAGCGCTTGGCTCGGCTCCAGATCAGTCCCTCCCGTCTCCAAGGTCACTTCATCCTCCCCGAAGTCAGCCGGGTAGGGCTTGGAGGCCACGCTTAGTAGCCAGCAAACCTGCGTCTGAGAGCAGAAGGATTAAGAGGGAGGCTAAAGTCACAGGCGTGCCCGGTTCTGTACACCCATCATTGGGAGTCCTCGGTGGGCCTCCGGGACAACTTTGGCCCCAAGGAACACAGCCCTGAGGTCCATGCCCCCCACTCCCTGCCCGACGCCCGCAGCGTTGAGAACCCCGCCCGCCCTCCAGGGATCAATCTGGGTTAGGACTAGGGCAAGGCACTGTGATACCTGAAGCAGGAGGGGCAGGAAGGCGAGAGGCCCACCAAGGAGTCTCATGACTCGAGGAAGGTGAAGAGGCTGCNGCGACGGTAGGAACGTACTCCGCTAAGCTCCTGATGCTGCTTTGAGCACCGCAGCTCGCTAGAGCCCGCGGGAGGAGGCCAGGTGCGCTCAGGTAGCTGCTGATTGGTCCAACGTCACGAGGTCCCGCCCCCTCGCAGGTGGGGCCGAGGCTAGCCTGCTGGCCGCACTCGAGAAGCCCCTGCGGATCCTCCCCGGTTCCCTCCTGCGTCCTCCCAGCTCTTCTGGAGCTACTCCTGAAAGGTACCTNGTGGCTCTCGCAGGTTCTGGCTTCGCTGGAAAAAGTATAACAAAACAAAACCCCCAATCCACTCCACCTCAGCCTCTGCAGCACGGGAAGACAGATATTCCATTGCTGGCAACTACAACGGAAAAAAAGTGGAGACGCATCTGAAACCCGACAAAAAACAGAGGCTCCCCATTCATGCTGCCGGAGGCGTTGTGTTCAAAGCTTTGATGGAGGCAGGGCGTGTCTTCACACCAGCTACAGCAGGGTCTGCCCTCTGCCACTTTCTCCACTTCCCACGCGAGCGCTCTGGGAGCAACTGGGGATTTGAAACTGACATCGAGATCTCAAAGGACCGCAGTACACGATCTGATATACGTTTGAGAGAATAGTTACTTCCGTTTGCAGCTGAACAAACGGGAGGAAGCAAGTAGAGAAATCCCCAGAGTTTGGAAGCCATAGCAACTTAAAAGGGCTTGAGGTAGGGAGACGGTTATTAGTTATTAGCCCCATTATTTCCACCATCCCCAAAATAAATGCTTTCTTCCCCCAATGTAAATGTCTCCTCGATTTGATGTTAAACACAAATAGAGATTTTTTTTTTATCTAATTTGTTGTTGTTATATGTGTTTATGGGCCCACTGCACACATGTACAGGTCAGAGGAGGACTTTGTGGAGTCNCTTCTCTCCTTCCATCTTTAAAGGGGTTCTGGGGTTTGAACTCGGGGCATCAGGATTGTGCAGGAAGTGCTTCGCCTGCTAAGCCATCTCCTTTGCCCTTCTATTTATTTTTTTGAGGTAGGATCTCACACTGTAGTCTCAGGCTGGCCTTGAATTCATGGCAAACTTTCCATCTCAGTATCCCTCCTGCTGGGATTAAAGGCATGACCCGACATGACTAACTTAACAATGACGATTTTATAAAAATCTAATGTATCTCTGGCTGGCCTTAAACTCAATAGGCATCTGGAAATGGTCTTGAACTTCTGATTCTCTGGGCTCTCCCTTCCTAGTATTAAGATTTCAGTCAAGTATCCCCATGCNGGGTTTAGGTGATTATGGGAATTGAACCCAGGGCTTCATGCATGCTAGACAAGCAATCTATTAGCTGAGCTACAGCCCCAGTCCCAATAATGGCAATTTTAAATGTAGCTTTTGTTATTGGCCTGAAATACTGTACATAATCTGAAAACTACCTGCTGCTTAACGCTTGTCCCTTGGAAGACAGCTCCCCTGGTGAGCTCTTTCTACTATATTGGACAAGAATGGCTGTCCTGGAGGCACACTGGGGCACACAAGTCCCTGGGCAGGCACAGGNTCCACTTGCTCTACTCTACATGCCCTCATTCTATAGAGGCAGCTTCTCCCTACTCTGCCTCGCCTCGCTGCAATGCTGGAGATTGAGCACAAGGCCTTGCACATGCCAGGCAAGTCNCCACCACTGGGCCACAGCCTCAGCCCTGGAGCTGAGCTTTCCAAACCNATCTAACTCCTTTTGCCCTGAGCTCTCACCACTTTCCATTGCTCCCNGGAGAACCCCGGGATGATGCTCTCCTTCCCCTGCCTTCTCCTGCACCTAGCTCAGATCGAAAGGTTTATTTATGGGTTTTTTTCTTCACGTATTTACCTGAACCTACCTGTCCTTCCTACCACAAGTCTCTGGCCGAGCAGTGTAACTTGTGATGTAATCAGGCAAGCACTGGCTCTACTTGACCTACTGGGTTGGATTCAAGCTTGGATCCCACCTCTTACTGGGATGGAACCTTTCCTATCCATTGGNGTATGAAGTATTTTGACACCTACCCTCTAAAGAACTGTACTAGAGCCAGGAGTGGTAGGTGGTATATGCCTTTAATCCCAACACGTCAGGGGTGGGGGAAGGCAAGATGATTACTGCAAGTTCAAGGACAGCCTGCACTACATAGTGAGCCTGTTTCAAAACAGGTGGGTAGGATAGAGGAGATGGCTCAGCTTTGGTAAAGTCCTGTGTTCAAATCCCCAGAACCCATGTTATATGGAAAGCAGTGGCCCATCTGTAATCTCCTATGGAGGGATGGGAGGAAGATGAGCGACTCAAGGGAAGCTATAAGGCCAGCTAGCCTAGCTTATACAGTGTCACACAACAGAAAACCTGTCTCAAACAAGGTGAAAGATAGGGCTGCTGGCTCGGAGATTGTCCTCCGGCCATGCATGTTGGCCTCTACTCATCCACATGAACACACATCACCGCCACCCATCCCCCCGCCTCCCACACCACACATACTGTACTTGGCTGTATTAAGATTAAGTGAATATGTGTACATGAGGATTAAACAGATTAATGTGTTAAAAATGCTGAACTCAGTAGTTGGCACAGACCAAGGGCCCAGTGTTGTCGGTATTAGGGATCTAGGATGCGGCCCATTTGGCTTTCTCTGCCTCGTCAGCCAGCCTGACTCCTGGCTAGCACCCCCATTTCCACAACTAAGAGAATGAGCAGTGTTGGAATCCTTCAATTTCACGGCTGAGGGTAGCTGGCATCTGCCATCTCTGGTGTCTTCAGTGATCCGCGCAGTCCCAGCANCTGTGGTGGGAGGTGGCAACCTGCAGGAAAAGCCCAAGGCAGCTAGCTAGGGNCCTCGCTCTCCTGCTGGGGACGCTGTCCGTGTCCTAGGTGCTTGCCCGAGTTGCTCAATGGCGCTGGCCCAGAGGGGACAGGGTGGTCCAACCTATCCTCTCCCCCAAAGTTCCCTCGCGCCGGCCAGGAGCCAGACGAAGCCATTAGGCGGACAGTTAAACACAAACGAGCCTCGGGATACAGGCCCTAATTAAGTAAACACTCGGCTGGAGAGCTGTGGAGCGCGCTCATTTCCGCCTCCTTCCCGGGCACTCAGCATTCCGGCGGGGGGCCGCGAGCCGAGCGGAGAAAACGGTACTCAGCGCATATGTGTGCCTGGATCACGACGCTGCCTTCTGCGCAGCTTCCCCAGCTGGCCATTCATCAATTCATTCGTTTAACTGAATGAATTTAAGTCTTGAGTTTCAGTTAAATTTACTGATANCCTGGTCAGGTCAGCATGGGATATACAACAAACTCTTGTCTCAGAAAAACAAAACAGACGCCCAGAATTTGCTTCCTCCACCCACAGCCAATGATTACCTAGAGTAGATGACAGCCCAGCATCCTTCCTTCCAGAGAGACAAACCCTAAGATGTTGTAGGGTCCGAGGAAACGCTGAAGGAAGACCCCAGACTCAAATAGTATGCAAGAACAAAGAGCTTTTATTATTTCACATGCATGTGGGGGTCACTCACCTGTNCAAAACGGTGACAACCCCCAGAGGGCCGTGCAAGCTCCTTTTAAGCACAGCTAAGAGGAGTTTCAGGTTCAGTTACCTAATTGGTTAGTATATTTTTAATTGGCTGAGGTTTAGTCTTATCATTTTTGGACACATCTGTACAAGCTTGGACGTGACTCAGAAGGGGGCAGCTGGGTTTGTCCTTGAGATACTGTGAGGCTGACTNAGGTCCTCTGTGTTCGTTCTCTCCCTCGACCCTGAGTGTAAGNGCCTTGTGGATAAATGGCCCTTTGTTGGAAAAGACACCTGTTTGTCCTTCTCAGAGAACTGGAACCTAACTTCAGTTGTACAGGTGGGAGAGTTTAACCCTTTCAATGTAATTGCACCATAGAGCTCCCCTGTGGAGCAGGCTGATGCCACCCTGTGTGGCTTAGGTCTGTGCTCACGTCACTCTTGCCCTTCTTTATCTTACTTCTCCTACTTGGTTACCAGTTCCTTCTGGGAGTACTTCTTGATGTGTCAGGTTGGGAATGTGAATCCTTATCTCAAGTTTGGGTTCTTGGAATCCTATCATGGGCAGAACAAGCCTGGGATTGGAGAAAGACCAAGAGTTTCTGCTTGGAGATATTTCAGAAGCCTGACATGGTGTGANGAGGAGGCTTTCGGGTTGTATGTTCCATTCAGAGGAAGTGTCTGGCTAGGGGATACTCANCTGCCACAGTGAGAAGACACCTTACCCGGGGAGGCTTGCCTAGGAGACTCCGGGCTTCTGGAGCCTTCACAGCTATATTGGTTGGTTTTCTGTCATAATAAGAAAATACCCAAGACACGCAACCTAGACAGACAAAGGCTTGTTTGGGACGCTCAGCTTTGAAGATTCCAGTCCACAGCTGAGAGTCCCCAAAGTTTTGGGCCTGTGCAAAAGCAGCATATCGTGGCAGAGGTATAAAGGAGTACAAANCCCCCTGGCCAGGAAACAAAGGATGGAAGAGGAATGGACTTGGTGCTTCAGAACTAGTCCCTAATGAGAGGAGGAGACATTTTTCTTCTGTGCTGTAGCTACTGGGAAGTTCTGGTAAATNAGCTTCCACTCAAGTTCATGCAAAAACACCACCTGCACTCAGACACATGGAAGACAGGGTGGACTAGGCAGGAAGGAGGGACTTGGTGGGAGAAGAGGGAGTCAAGAGAAGGTAATGAGGGGTAAATGTGACCAAAATACATTGCATACACGTGTAAGATTGTCCAAAAAATAAATTAACTTTAGGAAACAAAAGTCAAGGGGCTGGTGAGATGGCTCAGCAGTTAAGAGCACTGGCTGCTCTGGCAGGGGACCCACATGATGGCTCTTAACCATTTGTAACTCCGGTTCTAGGAGCTTCAATACTCTCTTCTGGCCTCCTCAGGCACCAGGAACACACATGGTGTACATACATGCAGGCAAACATACACACAAAGTAAATTTTAAAAAATTTAAAAACCAAATTAATTTGAGGCTAGAGAGATGGATCAGTGTTGAGGAACACTCACTGTTTTTACAGAGTAACTGGGTTTGTTTCTCAGCACCCACATGGCTGCTTATAGCCATCCTTAACTCCAGTTCCAAAGAATCTGAAGCTCACTTCTGGCCTCTCTGAGCACCAGGCATACACAAAATGTACGTGCAGACATGCAGACATGCAGACAAAATACACTCGTACACATAAAATGAATAAAAATAAAAACCCAAAATTCAAACTTGTAGCATTAACAAATCAAATATTAAATAACAAAATATCAGAGTGTGTTCCCAGTGATCTAAAGAACTTTCACCGGACTCTAGATCTTTTTTGTGTGTGTATGTGTGTGGTTTTTTTTGAAAAAAGGTTAGTTTTTTGAAAGAAAGTTGGTTTATTGTCCTGGAACTCACTTTGTAGACCAGACTGGCCTCTGCCTCCTGAGTGCTGGGATTAAAGGAGTGTACCACCACTCCTATCCCCAGGCCCCAGCTCTTAAATATCCTGTCATTTCCCATTAGTGGACCTTGGAGACCAATCCTTTAAAACAAGGGCCTTTGGAGACGTGTGTGTGTGTGTGTGTGTGTGTGTGTGATGCTGGGTTCCTTTGAGGATCCCATGTCTCTACCTTCCTAGGCTGAAATGAAGGTGAGCTACCACCCCCACCCCCCAGCATTTTTAAGAGTTCAGAGAGTCTGAACTCTGGTTCTCTTGCTTGTATGAAAAACACTTTTAACCAATGAACCATCGTCCCAGCACTCCACCTTAGGACAATATTTCATGTAGCCCAAGCTGGCTTTGAACTCACTAACAGTTGAGAATGACCTAGAATGTCTAATCCTTCTGTTTCCATCTCCCAGATGCTAGGATTGTCCTATGCCCAGTTTATTCAGTGTTAAATATCAAACCCAGGGCCCTGTGTATGCCAGGCAAGCACTCTACCAACAGAGTTCTATCCCAAACCTTTGTTTTTATTGAGGCAGGGTCTTCAACTGACCTCAAACTTGATTGTGTAACTCAGGCTGGCCCTGAACTTCTGCCACTGCCTTCTAAGAATCACAGGTGTGTACCACCACACTCACCTACATGAGTTTGAATCAAATCTTGGAAAATGACTGCCTGGGTTGAGCTACTTAACCCCTCTAAATCCTATGGAGTTTGTAACTCCCACCTGGGTGATAGATTACCCCAAACCTTCACCTTGCCATCCAAACCTGCTCCCACAATCTTCCTTAGCAAAAAACAATTGCATCCAGCTAGCAGCTTGAGCTGAGCCATCTTTGAAACCCTGGCTCATGGCACCTGCCGTACTGGCCTCCTTGTGGTTCCCTAGAACATAGAGGTCCGCTTCTGGCCTTTGTGCATGCTCTTGCCTCAGCCAGGATTGCAGTCCAAGATATCCCGTGTAATCTTTTCCATGCGTGAAAGGTTCTGCTCAGATGTGACTCCTCAAGGAGCCCATCTCTGATGAACCTACATAGNGAACACACATCCTATATTTTCTCCTTTTGCCTTTTTATTTTATTTTATTTTTATTATGGGTTTTTTTTCTAAAGTCTTACTTTGTAGTCCTAGGTGGCCTAGAACCTTTTATGTAGATCAGACTGACCTTGAATTCACAGAGATCTGCCTGCACTTGCCTTCTGAGGGCTCCTTTTTCAATTTTTTAAACTACATTTTTATTTGTTTATCTTGTGTGGGTGCATGTGCCATGGCTCAGATGTGGCCATCAGAGGACAACTATAGGATCGGTTCTTCTTCCCATTATGTGGGTCTCAGGACAGAACTCAGGCCATCAGGGTTGGTGATGAGTACCTTTCTCTCCCAACCATCTTGCCGACCTCTGTTTTGCCCTTTCCAGAGCATTTACGGGATCTTGATTTATTAGTACCTATATAATTTTGTTGTTGTTATTGAACTGGGTATGGTGGCATACATTTTTAATCCCAGCACTCAGAGTCAGGCAGCTGTCTGTGAGTTCAAGGCCAAACTGGTCTACATAGTGAGTTCCAGGACAGCCAGAGCTATAAAGAGAAGTTCTGTCAAAAACTAATAATAATAAAGAGAAGTTCTGTCAAAAACTAATAATAATAATAATAATAATAATAATAAAGGTTTCATTTTCTTTTTGTTTGTCAAGATAACATACCATAATGATTAGGATCCAGAACTCAGAATCGTGCTGTCTGGCTTTACATCTTGAATTTAGCACATTTATCCATGACACTGAGTAAGTGTCAATGTGTCTCAAATGTCATCTGTACAATGAGTGCTTATAAAGCATTGTACAACACCAAACCTAAAAGATTACTATATTGTGTTTGTTATCTTTCTCCACATGAAGAGAACTCCCTATGTGAGAAGGGATTAAAAAACAAAACAAAACAAAACTAGTTTTATCAACTTGCAGCTGAGTAGTCTGAAGAGGAACTAAATATCTTTTAAAACTTTTTAAAATTATTTCATGTCTATGAGTGTTTTGCCTGCATGTATGTCTGTGCATGTGAGCGCCTGGTACCCATGGAGGACAGGGAAGGCTCCAGATCCCTGAAACTGGAGTTACAGATGGTTGTGAGCTGCCATACAGGTGCTCTGGAAGAGCAGCCTGTGCTCTTAACAGAATCTTTCCTGGTCCTAATGAAGATCTTTTAATTATTGTTTTTTATTTGTGTGTGTGTGTGTGTGTGTGTGTGTGTGTATGGATGGATGCATATTTGTGTTTGTGTGCATATTTGTGTGTGTATGTGTGTGTGTGTAGTGTAGTGTATATATGGATGCATATTTGTGTGTGTGTGTATGTGTGTGTGTATGTGTGTGTGTGTAGTGTAGTGTATGGATGGATGCATATGTGTGTGTGTGTGTGTACATATGTGCATGTGCTTGTGTAGGCACACTCTTGTGGGGTGTCCACCAGAGAAGACTGCTTGNACAGGACTGTAAGCCAACAGAAAGTCTTTATTAGCAAGCTGGTGACTACACTGGGTGTTTGGGATCCCAGTGTAACCCCAAGCTTTTCTCAGGGTGAGCTTTTAAGCAGAAAAACCATATCCTGGGTTGACATACTTCCAGTACATTTAGAGACTTTCCCAGAGCTATGGGCTTTGATAGGTTAGATTTTTGTTCTCAATTTTGGGAGATGGTGCTGTCTATGTGCAGAGTTTTACAACCTGAGTGATACCTTCCATCATGGAGTCAGTTGTGCTAAGGTCTGGAACCTGTTTCACTCTTACCTTTGTATGTGACTGCAGAGGTCCATGTCAGTGTCCTCCTCACATGGCTTTCCACTTCATNGTTTCTTTGAGACAGAGTCTCTCACTGAGCCCAGAGCTCACTGATTTAGCTAGGCTGGCAAATCAGCAAGCTCTGGGGATCTGCCTCTCTGCTTGCANGCATGGTGTTAAGGTTACAGGCACATGACTTTTAAGTAGGTGTTGAGGATCCAATCTCAAGTCTTCATGTTTGGGCATCAGAGACTTTACCTACNNAGCTATCTATTGCTCCAGCCTCAGGCGCAAATTTTTGTCNTCTTTGTTCACTGCTAGATCCCCAGTGCATAAAACAGCCTGGCATCAAATACTCAAACACTCAAATATTTATTGAATGAGTGAAACCAACAAAACAATAACTGTTAGCATCCGGCAGGGTGCTAAATGCACAGAAGAAGCAAAATCAATGTTTCCCTGGCTGACCTCACACAACAGTGCTCCAGTGCACTCACATAAGGGAAAATGTTTTTGCAAAGTGCCACACAAATCATGCACATTGTAAGAAAATGAATGACCACAATTCCATATTACGCACTGCATACCAGACTTGGCAGCCATGTACTTTCATGTGTGAGCTTATTCTAATCCATACACTTCNATGAAGTAGTTCATATGATTTATATTTCTTTCTTTTTTCTTTCCCCTTTCTTTTTCTTTTTCTTTCCTTTTTTCTTTTTCCTTTGGAGACAGGGTTTCTCTGTATAGCCCTGGCTGTTCTGGTCATATTTCTTAAAAGTAAGAGGTTCTGTCCCCTGCCCACAGCCAAAAAAGCCAGGACAGAGGCAAAACCACAGTCTACCCTGGCTCTGTACTCCAAAATTTATTGCCTAATTTTGTTGCCAAGCTGCTATTGAGAAGCATTTTCTAGAATGAACTTGGAGACTATGTTTTGTACATGAGAAAGACTCTCTAAATATTGGAGACTTTTCTGTCTTGCTGAAGACTGAACTCCAGGCCTTGCATACNGCCGGCCAGATGAGCTCCATTCCCAGTGCACAATCCTTTTCCTCAANTCTGAAAATAAACATATTTGACCTTGGTTCAAGGTTAAACTCTGGGTTTCCTGAGAAATATTTAGATAGAGACTTTCTTCCCATTTTTGGTAGTAAAATTCCTAGAGCTTTACTCCCCCAGAGCCAACTTATGGAGATGTCTCAAAGACCAGAAGATGTTTCCCAGTCTTCCAGGAAGTGGCCTCAGAACTGGGTGAAGCCATTTCTGGGCATGCCCCACCCAGGCCTTGTAACAAACTGTTTCACAATCTTGCTTCTTTGAGTCTATCCCTGAATTAATTTCCTGGGAGCCTC
This sequence comes from Neotoma lepida, assembly GCA_001675575.1. Classification (NCBI taxonomy): domain Eukaryota; kingdom Metazoa; phylum Chordata; class Mammalia; order Rodentia; family Cricetidae; genus Neotoma; species Neotoma lepida. The sequence goes on from LZPO01086768.1 coordinate 913,303, forward strand.
CTTTTTGCTGTGTGACATCACTGGCCAGTACTTCCCATCTATGCCCTGAGTCCTCAAAGGTGCTGAGACAACCTCTCTGCATTCATTGAGAAATCCCTTCAGCTTCGCTTCCCTTTCCCTGAATCTTGGGTGAGGCAGTGCTGACTTCAGGGCTTACTGAATGCCTGCCAAGGCCTAAGCAATTACCTTCCAAAGACCAGAAGCCAAGCATGCATCTCTATACACCGAGGGCCAAGATCAATAAAGCACTCAGAAAGCCTCAGATCTCACTGCTAGGCTGAGCTCTAGAAAATCAGAATTCTAGAACCCCCCCCCAAAACCTTAAAGAAAATTATAACAATAACAATAAATAATAGCAACTCCACTCAGAACCATAATCAGTTCCCTCTGCAAAGCCGGGTTACCCCTGCGGGTTATCCCCCAGTTCGATTCAGAAATGATTGCCTTCAGCACTCAGCCAACAGGAGACGCTGTTGGGGGCAGGAGGGCGGGCCAAAGGAAAAGCCTGTAACTTCATCCCGTTTAATCTCTGAGTTTCATTTCTGTTCCCTGCTTGGCTTTTCAGGCTCTCCATTTCTCTGTTTAAATTCNTGTCAGTTAANTATTTGACTGAACTCTGACTGAGAGCAAGGCTAGGACTGGGGCTAGAGAGATGGCTCAACCATTAAGATTAGGAGTNAGCTTGCAGGGAACCTGATTTAGGTTCCAGTCACCCACACTGGGCNGACGACAGCTACCTGTGACACTAGCTCTAGGTAAACCCATCGTCCTCTTCTGGCCTTCATATGCAGCTACACCCAGGAGCACATACCACCCACGTAGACACATATAACATATTGTGGTCAGCTGTTGGTG
>LZPO01086768.1:920708-934028 GCA_001675575.1 Neotoma lepida
GGACCGAACCCAGGACCTTCCACTTGCTAGGCAAGCGCTCTACTGATAAGTTTCTCCACCAAGCACAGCAATCAGAGTCAGGCCAAGTTAGAGTTAGGAAAGGCCAGGTTTAANGGGCAAACTTTCCCGGGTGATTCCCCAGCCCCACAGAGAGGAGATTGGGGTGAGAGGCNGGAGGAAAACACACCTCTAGTCTCCCGGATGCTGCTTAAATAGGCCCAGGGAGTGGTCGAGGCCTCTCTGGGGAGGAGCCGGGTTTGGCGGGCTCTGAAGGGGCGGATTCAGCAGCTTGAGGCCCAGTGCCGGCCTGCTTCATGGGCTGCACACGGGCCAGGAGTCCCAGCCGCTGGAGGTGTGGGTGGTGCTGGGGGTGGAGCCTGAGCCACACAGGAAGCTGCTTTCAGAAGACCCCTGGTAGAAAGCAGCTCCGCCACTGGCAGCCGGGAACTGACCACCCAGAGCGGGACGCCAGGGGCTGAGGTGGAGCACCTACCAAACATCTACCATTGAGATAAATCCCCAACCCCACTTCCCTTTTTTTAAATGTATACTTTAGAAAAAGTCAAGGCATGGTGGCTTCTGACTGTATTCCCAGCACCAAGCAGGTAGACAGAATTGTAAATTTGAAGAGTGTTTTAGGCTGCATTGGCTTACAGAGTCAGACTCTGTCAACACAAACAACAAATAATGAAAATGAGTGGGTAAGTGAATTACACAACTAGTGTTCTTTTTGCATAATAAAAATAAGGCATAGCAATTCAGAAACTGAGCAGTGTCCCCTCCTTTTCCTCAAAGAGGCAAGTTCTCTCCAGCCGAACACAGTAGCACATGTTTGCAATCCCAGCATTTGGGAGGTTGAGGCAGGAGGATCAGAGAAGTTCAAGGACAGCCTACACAGGGAATTTGAGGCCAGTCAAGAACCAAAGAGAGCACACAGGCAATATTCTAAATAGTTAGTGTGTCTATCTTAATTACTTCACTGCTACTGTGACATAATCCTGACACAAGCACCTTGGGTTTTGGCTCACATCTTGAAGGCACAGTCCAGTTAGGCCTGGAAGGCCGGGGCTGAGGCAGCCGGTCACACTGCATCCACACCCAGGACACAGAGATGAACCCCAACGTTCAGCTTTGCCTCCTTCTTAGTCTAAAACCTTCCTTAGTCCAGGGCATTCCCTCACAAAGAAGCAGTGGGTCTTCCGCCTCAGTGAACCTAATCTTGATATTCTCTCACAGGTGTGCCCAGAGGCTTGCTTCCTTCTGGACTATAGATCCTGTCAAACGGAAAATCAGCGTTAACTATCACAATGCCCTTCCTGTTCCTTGAAAGCACTTTCATTTTGTTTCATTTTTTCAAAGGTAGGCCAGTTGCTAACTCACTCCACAGCCAGGAAAAACCTTGAATTTCTGGTCCTCCTGCCTCTACCTCCCAAGCACTGGGATTATTCCCAGTTAAGCAACGTTTATGATACATTATGACTCACTTTTTTTGGCTTATTTATTTATCTATTCATTCTTCTCTCATATATTACATTCCGCCTGCCGTTTCCCCTCCCTCCACGCCTCCCAATTCCCCTGCAACACCTCCTTCTCCCCCAGATCCACTCCTCCTCCATTTCCCTTCAGAAAAGAGCAGGCCTCCCAGGGATAGCAACCAAACAGGGCATACCAAGTTACAATAAGACTAGGCACATATCTTCATATCAAGACTAGATGAGGCAACCCAGTAGGAGGAAAAGGGTCCCATGAGTAGACAAAAGAGTCAGAGATGAACCCCTGCTCCCACTGTTAGGAGTCCTACAAGAACACCAAGCTGCACAACAGTAACACATACGCAGAGTGCCTAAGTCAATCCCATGCAGGTTCTGTGGTTGCTGCTTCAGTCTCTGTGAGTTCCTATGAGCCCTGCTTAGTGGATTCTGTGGACTGTCTTCTTGTGGTGTTCTAGACCCCTCTGGCTCCTACAATCCTTCCTCCCTCTCTTCTGCAGGGTTCCCTGAGCTCCACCTAGGTTTTGGCTGTGGGTCTCTGCATCTGCTCCCATCAGCTGCTAGCAGAAGCCTCTCTGATGACAATTATGGTAGGCTCTGGTCTATGAGCATAGCAGAATATCAGTAGGAATCATTTTATTGACTTTTTTTTGTCCAGTTATGTTTGGTTCGATCTTAGGTCTCTGGACTAACCAGCCTCTGGTTCCTGGCCATCTAGGTAGTGTCAGACATGCTCTCCCTCTCGTGTCATGGGCCTCAAGTTGGACCAGCCATTGGTCCAGAAGTTCTGCACCACCTTCCAAGCACATCTTGCAGGACAAATTATAGGTTGAAGGTTTTGTGCCTGGGTTGGTGTCCCAATGCCCCCTCTGGAAGCCTTGCCTGGTAACAGAAGATGGCCGGTTCAGGTTCTATATTCCCCATTTTTTTTTTTTTTTTTTTTTTTTAGCTTTTTTGAGGCAGGATCTCTCTACGTAGTCCTAGATATCCCAGAACTCACTCTGTAGACCAGGCTGGACTGGAACTCACAGAGATCTGCCTGCCTCTGCCTCCAGAGTCCTAGGATTAAAAGCATGTGTCACCATGCCTGACTATAACTCACTTTTTAACTTACAATAATATATTTTTGAGACTTTTTCAAGTTGATACACATGACACTTTTGTGTGGTCTGTAAAGAATAGAGTCCCCCATCACACAGAGAGACTACATTTTATTAATGGTCACATCATGCCAGCAGCTAAGAGCCTTTCTCTCTACCAGAGGCCAACCTAGCTGTCCTGAATATTAGCACCTTGAATTATTTTGTGCGATAAGAGGTAGTGGCTGTGGCTGCTCTGCTTCTCTGAACTTTCAGCTTTCACCTTGATATCTGGCTCCAGGTTTTTATTATAAGACTATTTAGGATTTGTGCAACAATTTTGGTGTTGTTTGTGGTGCTAATTGAACCCAGGGCTTTGTGTTAGGAGGTGAGAGCTAATGAAAAGTGGTGAGGACATGGGGGTGGAGCCTTCAGGAATTATCATCTTTTTTTTTTTGAGACAGGGTCTCAAAGAATGATTATCCAGATCTTGAGTAGGAAAGCCCAGCCCACTTTGGGCAGCCCCATTCCCTGGGCAGGTGGTCTTGGGCTAAGCATGTGTCTGTAAGCAAACATCAAACAGCATTCCTCCATGGTTTCTGTTTCTGGTTCCTGCCCTGACTTCCCTCAGCAATGGACTGTGACCTTTAACCTGAATTAATTTTACTTTTCCTCTATGTTATGTTTGGTCTGAGTGTTTTATCTCCGCAAAAGAACACAACTTGAACATCAGCCTTGTTGTCTGTCTTCTTTAGCTGCTGGGCCATCTCTAGCCCCGCCTTCTTCCTTCTTTTCCTGGTCCTGGGGTTTGAAGTTAGAACCTCACACTTGCTTGGCAAGCATACTGTCATTGAGCTATACCCTCAACCTCAAGCCCCCGTTTTCTGCTGTTTGTCTTCACCGTTTGTTCTGCTTTCTTTTTTTGAAGCAGGGTTTCACTATAGCCTGGTTTGGCCTCAGACTCACAGAGTTCTGCCTGTCTCTGCCTCTAGAGTGCTAAGATTGCAGATGGGCACTACCACATCTGGTTTGGCAGTGTCTTTTAAAGTATAATGAAAGTTGTATTTTGGTCAAGTCAAATTGATCTGCTTTCTTCTTTGGTTAGTCACACTCTCAGTGTCCTGCCTAAGAAACCTGCCAAATTCCAGGTCAAGAATTCTCTGAATTTTATAGTCTTACCTCTCATATTTATGTGTTTGGCCCAGTTAGAATTCTTTTTTTTTTTTTTTAAACATGGTATAAGAATCTAGTGTGGCACCAGGTGGTGGTGGTCCAAGCCTTTAATCCCAGCACTTGGAAGGTAGAGGCAGGCAGATCTCTGTGAGTTCTGGTCTACAGAGTGCATTCCAGGGCAGCCAGGGCTACGCAGAGAAACCCTGTCTCAGAAGACAATAATAATAATAATAATAATAATAATAATAATAATAATAATAATAATAAAATAGTAAAATAAAAATCTAGTGTTAGTATTTAGATGCAGCTATCCAGTTGTCTGGCAGCATTCTTTCTTTCCCCATTGGATGACCTGACAACCTTANTCAGAATCAGTTGTCCATCACTACCACACAGAAAATGAGAGAGCATCCTCATGCTGTTCCNTCCTGGGAAGCAGTTCTCTTGTTTTTAGTGTTAACTATGTTGCCTGATAAGGCTTAAGATACTTGTAATATTATATAATATAATATATTATACTGGAGTATATAATATACAAATGCAATTTTAAACAGCAACAGGAATTTCCCTTTGGTTTTGGTTCATTCATGTTTAATCGTAAGTGAGCACTGAGTTTTAGCATCCACGGCTTTTCCCTTCAGGCATTGAGATAATCCTATTTTTTCTCCTTTAACCAGATAATGTGGAGAAGTACATGAGCAGATTTTCTGCTGTTGAAATACCACTGAATTCCTGTGTAAACTAATTGTAATTTTTTTTTTAAAACTGAGTTCCTTTCCTAGCCTCCTGGCTGAGGTCACGCCTTGGAGGGCCATATATTTTCTGTCTTGGCTACATGTCAAATCTCCAGTTTTGTTAGACACAATGTCACCAGCACTTGGGAGGCAGAGGCAGGTGGATCTCTGTGAGTTCGAGGCCAGCCTGACCACATACATATAAAATCACTTTTATCCATATGTAGACATATATACATGCACACTTTATCCATATATAGAGATACAGTTAATATACATATATGTATATATGTATACACTTTTGTCATTTCATAGAATAATTCCTTCTCATGTCCAGAAGACACTGGTCAGAGATCTATGTGTGTAATAGTCAATGATGCCAGATGCCATTTTCTGAACCCCATCTCCAGCATTATGCTGTGTTCTACAAACAGTTCACTTGATCCACTCATCACTTTATGCAATAAATGTTATTATCTGTATTCTACACATTGGGAACTGAAGCATAGCAAGGCTAACAGGTCAGTGGCCACGGCACAGAGCTGAGTTCAAAGTCAGCCTTGTCCCGTTGCAGAATCTGTGTTTCCAACCACTGCTTTTCATTCTTGGGGAACCTCACTTTGCCTGCTCCAATGTATCATCTACAAAATGGATTGTGAACTCCCATGACCAGCACTGAGTACAGACCGTATCGTGTGACCAGTGTGTGACTGCAAATTGCCAAGTGCAGTTGGCTGGAGTCATTTGTGGTTTGATTGGTCTCGGTGTCCACTCTGACACATGCTCACATGAGGCTTCTGCAGTGGAAGCTCTCTCAGGGAAATTGTAGTGTGTACTTTTTATTTTCAAGCTCTTGGGAAAAAATATTAATAACAGCTTTATTTAAAATTTGGCCCATAATTCTCCAATTGAAAGTATGTGGTTTTGTGTTTTCATAGAGTCACAGACTTGTACAGCCATCGCTACAGTCAATTTTAGAACATTTTCCTTATCTCTTAAATATATCCCATCTCCCAGTCCAACCTCATCTCTTCCCAAGCTGCCTGGACGNATCAGCCACTTGTCTATCATATATTCCTATTCAGATTTGCCTATCTCATCTATTTTGTAAAAACAGATTCATACAATAGCCTCTCTGTTGTTTATTTTCTGAGACGGGCTGGCTTGGAACTCACAATGTAGAGGAGGAGGACCTTGAACTCTTGACCCTCTTGCCTCCATCTCCCAAGTACTGAATTATAGTCATGCTCCTTCCCTCCGCTCCTGGCTGCAATAGTCTTTGTGGCTCTTTTTCCTACTTTGAATTATGATTTTGTTTGTTTGTTCTCAAGCTATAGCCCAAATTGACCTCACACTCAGCCTTCCTGAGTACTGTGTGGATCACTGTGCCCACTTGAATGATGTTTTTGGGGTTTATCCACGATGTGCCATGTGTTAAGAGTTCATGTCCTTTTATGCCAAGTCATGTGCCTACCCATTCATCAGGTGATGGACTTCTGGGTTATTTTTACATTTTGGCTCTAATGAATAATGCTGCAATGAATATAGTACAATATAGTACAATACAATATAGTTTTTTTTAGATGTGTGCTTTCTAGTCTCATGTTTCATTTTCATACAGTACATAAACATTATCCTTTCTAACATAGTCCTCTCTATGTCTAAGGTGAAGACATCTCTTGCCCTTGTAGCTAATCTCAGTGACTTCCAAGTTAGCCTTCCCTGTTCCCACTGCAGGCTCCCCTGCCTCAGCAATGTCAACCCAGAGCAATTGCTTAGCTCCCAGTGCTAAAAGTGACCACCAATCTCCTTTTCCTGCCTTTACTTTCACCTTTCAACCCAGTGCTGTGGGCTCTAACTACAAAGTTTTTCCAGGATCTCCTGGCTCAAGCTTCCATCGGCTTTCCTACATTAGGGCAATGGCTTCCTCCCTGTGCTCCCCACTTCCGCCTCTGCCTTCCGTCTGTGCCCCACTGCAGTCAGATCATGCGGCTACTGTGCCTCAAACTGTCCAGAGCTCTCACACTGGCCACAAGGTCAGGTGATCTCTGCCTGCCTCCCTCCTGTTTCATCCCCTCTCTCCTGCTTTTGTTCCACTGGGCACCATGGTNAGCGCTTCCCACAACGTCAGGAATTTAGAAAATAACACTCATTTCACACGCGTTGTGTTTTGCCGGCTGTGATTTGTCTGGTAGTCCCAATTTCCCTTTACAGCTGGCTGTTGGCAAACACAGGTTCTTTTATTCCAATCTTAATTACTAATATGAACTCTCAGCTCACATATTACACAGCACACAATAATCATAGTCATATACGTATATATGGAGGCTACAGGGTGGCTACAAAAGGGTTAAAAGGCCACTGCAGACTCCCAAGAGGCCTTGCTGGAGGCAGAGGCAGAAGGCTGGCAGAGTTGTAAACAGTCTCTAGGGTCAGGGGGGGTGTTTAGATAATGAACCATGTAGGAGAGCCATTGAAGGCACTGCTGCAAGGCCAGGCCACAGGGTCACAGGTTTGAGCTCAGCTGAGTTCAACTGCCAAAGTAAGGTGTGAGACCATGAAGAATGTAGAGGCAAACTGTGGGACCTGATCCAGATGGACAAATGAACGGATAGACAGACTGCAATTTTTGTAGGCTGTGTCAGCACACGAAGACCAGCTGAAGCCCTGGAATACTTGGGAATTGTCCGCCTGTCAGTCCCTTGATGCACATACCTGATGGTCAGATGACAGGTCATTGGAGGTCATCACTATCACAGTGTCTTCTTTTTATAGGGTACAGGAGAGGGTGTTGCACCATTCCCCTAGTCTGTTGTGCTCTATAAGTTCTTAGGCCTGGATTTCTTGATATAATTTTAATATATTCATGTGCTCATATGGTAATTAAAAATGATTTGTCTTACTTTATGTGTATGAGTGTTTGCCTGCGTGTATGTATACGCATACCATGTGCATGCCTGCTGCTCTCAGAGGCCAGAAGAGGGCACCAGATCCACTGGAACAGGAGTCATAGACAGCTACCATGTGGATGCTCAGAATTGAACTCATTTAAGACCAATAGCAAGTGTCAACCACTGAGCCATCTCTCCAGCCCTTCATACAGTAAGTTTGTTGGGTAGAATAAGTTACACATCATCCTATGCCTCAAGAATGGGGCTGGCTGGCTGGTTGTGTTCACATGTACAGCATGGTGCAGAGTCAGCCTGGTTGTTTTCACATGTACAGCATGGTGCAGAGTCAGCCTGCTGTTGCCTTTGTACTAAAAATGGAGTCAAACACTGCTTGCAAAATGAAGTCACCCAGGGCAAGACACAGCCTGAAAAATCACTGTTTGACAAATGGCTTGCAGACCAGCTTAGTCAGCTGCCCAAGCAGGGCCTTTGCCCATGTTGACACACTCCTGATGCCCTAGTGGAAAGCTGTGCCCAGTCACACACCACTCTGCCACATTTCCCTGTCTCATCTTTCACCTTGGCCTTTTTCAAGTACTGTATTATTACGTCAATTAGACGGCCAGCTCAATTATTTATATATTTTATCAAAATAGCTTTATTTTAGAAACAACTTACAGAACAGGGGGGGAGGGAGCAGGTACAGGGATGAACAAGAGAGCGACAAAATCCAGCAGAGAATTCTAGCTCGGTCTTCAATCTGCCTTCCAAGACCGCAGGGATCCCGAACGGTGGAGCGAAGCTAGAGAGCGGTCACGTAGCATCCCAGATTTTTTAAGGGGCTCAGGTTTTGACCACGCCTTAAAAGGGAGGTGTTAGCTGCCTGGCTAAAGGGGCCACCTTACAGCTAAAAGCCAAAATAGCTATCCACTACACTGTATACTCTATCTTTTGTGAGTTTACTGTTCTCTCCTCCCCTCACCCCATCCACGTCTGCCTTCCCCATATGTCAACACGAGAAAGGCACGGATTTTTGTCCCAGAACCTGGCATGGTGGAAGAAGCCCCTGTGGTTCTTTCTGTGGGTCCAAACTGGTATTCATACATTCATTCATCTCTAGATCCTGGTTTCATGAAACCAAACAATATACAGTTTCAAGGTCTCTGTCACCGCCATGGCCAGCAGAGTAATGATCCATCTGCAGGAGGCAAGAAGACAGTTCAGTTCAACACAACTCAGTAGCAGACGCTGGCTGAAACTTCAGGAGTCTGACCCCCAAGTGGTTTATTTTAGGCATATTTAAGCACAGCAGATTTTGGTGAAAACTTTCTGGTGATAATTAACTCAATCCTGTGTTCACAATAAAGCTTAAGACATGACTATATCAAAACTCTTTGTAAAGTACATATGATATCTTCCATAAAGATGGGGTCTATAGATAGACAAGCTCACAATAAGGATCTATGGGAGGATTCAGTTGGTCTTGGCCATACAGATAGCGTAAAGGTCAGCAGGCTACTAACCACATCAGCTCCTAGCCTTCTGGGCAGTTAACAGGTTATGCATCTCTTCCTTTGGAGGAACAACCATGTATGTTTAACATTCTTGGCCCCCCTGGTGCACACCTATGATCACAAGAACCTCCATGCCTCTCACAATATTTGGTTTTGAAAAGGCAGTCTTGGGCTGTGAGATGGTTCAGCTGGTAAAGCTGCTTGCTGCCAGTCCCTTGAACTCACATGGTGGAAGGAAAGAACCACCTCCCTGGAAGTTGTCCCCTGACCTCTATATGCTGACTAAGGCACAAATACACAAATAAACAAAGATTTAAAAAGTTCNNGTGCCTAAGTTAGTATTTATTTAGGATATGAGAAGAAATCACTACAAACTACAAAAACCAGCCAGGTGTGGTGTTGTCACCTGTAACCTAGCACTTCGGAGGTTGAAGGCAGGAGGATGGAGAGTTCAAGGCCAGCCTGGGCTACATCAATCACTTGTGTGACCCCGTGTACCAGCCACTAATCTGAGATGAAAGGGATGATTCTGCTACTTTTATCTTGGGCCACTCATGTAACAGGTCATCTTGGAGTAGATGAGGGCCGGATGGTCTCATTCCGCCATGTGTTAGTTGGTGCAGGCTCTCGGTGGGGTTTCTCCCTCCACGCAGCTTCATTCTCAGAAAAGCTGGCTTGGGCTTTTTCATACACCAGTAGAAAAGCTTTAAAAGGTCAAGGGCAGCTGGGAGTGGTGGCAGATGGAGAGAGGCAAGTAGATCTCTGAGTTTGAGGCTAGCCTAGTCTACAGAGTGAATTCCAGGACAGCCAAGGCTACATAGAGAAACCCTGGTGTTTTTGTTGTTGTTTACGGTTTTTGGTTCTTTGGTGCCTTTCCTGGAACTCACTCGGTAGCCCAGGCTGGCCTCGAACTCACAGAGATCCTCCTGCCTCTGCCTCCNGAGTGCTGGGATTAAAGGCNTGCNCCACCACCGCCNGGCTGGTTTTTGGTTTTTTTAAAGGCAAGNGCTCTTCTCCTTTCCCACATCACCATGGACTGCACTCTTTGCACTCTTGACCCAATTTCTTGACATGTCTTCTCAGGAGACTTTCAGAGAACTAGGTGATTTCTGGTTAAGAAACAAAAGAAAAGTTGTCCCAATTTTCGCATGGACTTACAGGAGAACTGGTAACAAAAGCAGTAACAATCTGGGAGAAGACGCTGCAGGAGAACAAAGCTCAGTCTGTGCAGATCCACTCATGTGATGGCATGACTGGTCAGGATGAATTGTGGTCAACGATCAATCTTACCAGATGGAGCTGAAAGTTATCACCTCTGGAGATTTGGACATTTCCCAAAAGTAGGAATATGACTTGCTTTTTAATCTNCTCTGCGTGAGTGAGTTGATTGGTTGGTTCGATAACAAATATGTTGGGACACCCCCCCACCTCCCTTAAGTCAGTCTCTCACAGTCTGGGTTTGGAATGGTTACTGTAATGGCTCACTTCCTATACCATCTCGACTGTGCTAAGGGATGCTAGGCTGCCTGATGAAGCACTATTTCTGAGTATGACTGTCAGGATGCTTCCAGCAGAGATTAGGAAATCAATCAATCCACAGACTCACTAAGATCACCCTCACCAGTGCGAGTGGACATCATCCAATCCACTGAGAGGTCAAGGAACAAAAAGTCAGGAAAGGAGCCAGGTGTAGTGGTACACACCTTTAATTCCAGTACTTGGGAGGCAGAGGCAGGGAGATCTCTGTGTGTTCAAGGCCAGCCTGGTCTACATAGCAAGTTCCAGACCAGCCAGAGTTACATAGTGAGACCCTGTCTCAAACAAAACAAAACGCCACTAAGAAGGGAGAATTCCCTCATCTTGAGCTGGGCCATCTGTCTTCTTCTGTGCTCAGGCATTACAGGGCCAAATTTTGGGGTGTCTGATTTACCCCAGCATCCCTTCCCCTCTCCAACCCTTACCTTGATTCAGTTTTGGCAGAGTCTGAATCAGTCTCACACAGGACTCTCAGTGTATGGTAGGACTCTCAGCCTCCATGAACCTATGATGTGATTTTCATAATAGATCTCTTCTTTCTATATATAATATTCATATATATCATATATTAATATAACATCCACACATATTCATATATAATCATAAATATAATTTATTTTTATTTTATGTTAATTGTTGTTTTGCCTGCATGTATGTCTGTGTGAGGGTGTCAGAACCCCAAGAACTGGAGTTACAGACCGATGTGAGCTGCCATGTGGGTGCTGGGAATTGAACCCAGGTCCTCTGGAAGAGTATCCTGCACTCCCAACCACTGANCCATCTCTCTAGCCCTTAGATCCTTTCTTAAATGTCTTATTAATTCTATTTCTCANAGAAGCTTAACTAATGCAAGCCTTGGAANTCTCACAAATTCTTCTACATTATGTTAGTCGAAGCAAGCCACAAGGCCAGCTCAGACTCAAGAATATGAGAACAGCATCCTGGTTTTGTTTCCGTTGCCCTGGTAAAATACTGTAACAAAACAAACTTGGGCAAGAATGGAGTTTATTTTAGCTTACAGTTCCATTTCAGCATACAGTCCATCACTGTGGGGAAGTCAAGGGAGGGACCTGAAGCAGCTAGTCATATTCACCGTCAACAGCAGAGAGAAACGAATGCATGAATGCATGCATGTCTACCTGCCTTCCTGCTTGCTTGTACTCAGCTTGCTTTCTTCACTCTTGTATGGATCAGGATCCTCTGCCTAGGGAATGGTGCCACCCACAGTGGGATGGGTCTTCCATCTCAATTAACACAAGTAAGACAATCCCCTACAGACCTGTCCACAGCCAATCCAATGTAGACAATCCCTCATTGAGACTCTTTGACAAACTGACACCTGAGCAGATGCCTGACGTGAGTCACACGGGCATCTAATGGAAGAACATTTAACACAGAGGGAAGAATAAGCACAAAGTGTTGACATAGGAAAGCAGTTGGTATGATTTAGGAAAACCAAAAAGGCTATGGCTTGCTGGGCATGGTGGCACATGCCTTTAATCCCAGCACTGGGGAGGCAGAGGCAGGTGGATCTCTGTGAGTTCGAGGCCAGCCTGTTCCACATAGTGAGTTCTGGGACAGCCAGAGCTACATAGTGAGACCCTGTCTCAAAAACAAAAACCAAAAAACCAAAAAACGAACAAACCAAATAGAAAGGCAAGAAACAAGATGGATGAAGGAAGAAAANGTAAGATTACAGGAGGAGAAGGACTCAGCATCGGAAGGACTTTCACTTAGAGTGAAACGAAAGTACCTGGAACTTTTTGTTTGTTAGTCGGTTTGGGGTGGGTTTTGATTTTGTTTTTAGTTCCAGACANGAGCTAAAATATTTTGCTGATATTTTATTTATAAAAGTTTTCAAAATATACCAAAAAGTTGAAAGAATTGTACCAAAAAAATAATAATGTAGCTCCACTACCAGGGTTCTGTAACTCTTATTTATATTTGATTTTTGACACATATTTTCATCTATCTATCCCTATTAAGCTTTGAGGAGTGTTGTTTTGTTTTATGAAACAGAGTCTTGACATGAATGAAGCTCAGGCTGGTCTAGAACCCACTATGTAGCCCAGGCTGGCTCATACTTATGATCTTCCTGCCTCAGCCTCCCAAGTGCTGGGATCACAGGTGTGCACCATGTGCGCCCCGCCCACCTATTTCTGNTGCTTTGTTTGTTTTTAATGGTAAATTACAGGACTATGGAAAGTTGCTGGAAAGATTTCAACGAGTGAAGGAGGCTGACAATGCANGAGAATGGAGTGGCCGGGCAAGAAGCAAAAGCCAACCCNGTCTGTCTTTATAAAGAAGGGAGTTGCAGGAATTGAGGTGGGGTTTAGGGACAGCTTTGAGTAAGTAGGTGCACCTGGGTGTGGGACCGTCTGGAAGTCCTCTGATGACGTCATCAGTTGAGAGCGAGCACAGGGGAGGATGAGCATGTATTAGAAGAGGGAAGGGAAGTTGTGAAAGAACCTTCCAGGGGATGGGAGAGCGAAACGCCTAAGAAAAGTAGTGAGACCGCCCGGGCTTGCAGGGAGGCCCTTGGGTGTCGCGGCTGTGAGTTTTCCTCATCCCCTCAGCTGCACGGTTGTGGACGGAGTTTGTGATAGCTTTGTCTGGGTGAGCACAACAAAGAAGAGCAGAAGCTAAGCGTGGACAGCAGCGGTCAGAGAACTGAAGCCCCGCAGAGAAGGAAGTGAGGGAGAAAGCTCAGAGACACCGGAAGGGCTGTGGGATCACAGGGTTGCCAGACTGAAGGAAGCGGAAGAATTCCTGGAGGTGGAATACCGGGAGGGTGGATGGACAGCTGGGGATTATCAAGCAGGATGCTGGAAGCTAGGACTATGGCCTTCCAGTTGTTGGGATGAGAAGGTCAAAGCTGGCACCAGGGATGGGGGAGGCTGAGG
>LZPO01086768.1:935695-947960 GCA_001675575.1 Neotoma lepida
CACACACACACACAAAATCCAAAAATAGTTCTGGTCCAAGCATTTAGGATTTAGGATAAAGGATATTCAGCAATACCTACTTCATAAAATGTTCACAGTGATTCAATGAAAATGCTCAGTGCATAGTAAGTATTAAGTTGATATCATTGTCATTGATGTTTTTGGTGGTAGGAACCAGAGCCAGGTTACAAGCAAGGGCAGTGCTCCACCAGCCCCGAGGAGACATAAAATAAGCATTATTTCTTCTCTATTGAGGTTCTCCCACCCCACATGCTCCAAGCATCTTCTAGAGAGGGCCGGTCATTAGGCACCACTGAATAATCAACCACTCCCAGAACCTAGTGGCTTCAACAATTGCTCATGAGTCTGTGAGCCAGTCTGGCAGTTCTGTGGATCTGAGCAGGCCCGGCTNATCTCATGTGGGTTCACGCACAGGTCTAGCNACAGACCTCCTCACGTCTAGGATGGCCACATTCATACGTCTGGCAGTTGGTTAGCTGTCAGCTGGGACAAGAATGAGTGGGTCATAACGTTCCAGCAGTCCNGTCTGGGCTTGTTTCCATGGTGGTGTCCGTGTCCAAAGAGACAGAAAAGAAGCCTGCCACACATCACTGCTGTCTCAATCTTTCTGCTGAAACAAGGCCAGTCCTGAAAAAGTGGGAAGAAGACTCCACCTTTTGGGTAGGAGGAGCCCCAAGGTCATTGCTATCAAGGGCTTATTATGAAGGGTGACGATAAAGGGATGGGTTTTTTATATCACACTACCAGAGCATTTACCAGGGTCTGGGGAGTTCACTGAGGGAGGAGTACAGCTTCAGCACTGGAGCCAGATGAACGGTGATTCAAACCCCAGTTGTGCCACTTGCTTTGGAGGGCTCGGAGCACTCAGATCTCAAACTTCAGTTCCCTCACAGACCAGGAGTGGTGGTATCCATCCGTAATCTCAGTACTTGGGAGGTAGAGGCAGGAGGATCAGGAGTTCAAGGTCATCCTTGGGCTGTGACTTTGTGGTATCCCTTGGCTCCTGCTGCCCGGATACCTTTCCATTTGAACTGTAATGCTTACACCCAACAGGTAGTATGCCAAGGGAGCCGAGCACGTGCAGACTCGCCTGGCACACCCAGGGGATGTGCAACAAATAGAGACAGGAACAATCATGAATTTCAGAGCTCGCTTTGGGCTCCAGCCTCTGCCTCCCAAGGTTGAAAAAAAGAAGGAAACAGGCCAGGTGGGAGCCGAGTTCCACGGTAAGCCTGAAATGGTAATTACCAAGTAAGAACTTAATTATAGATCTTTGGAGAAAAGGAGTGAGGGATGCCATGGGGGAGGAGGAGAGGGAGGACTAGAGAGACAGGGAGATGGAGAGAGGCCCAAGAGAGAAGAGCTGGACCACTGGAAAAGATTCCTTCATCCCCCAAAATGCTGACATTTATTTGTGTGTGTGTGTGCATGCATCTGTGGTGTATGCACATGTGTGTATGTGTATGTGTGCATCTGTGGTGTATGCACACATGTGTGTGTACAGATGTGCTCATTCATGTGTACATGAAGAGGCCAGAGAATGACATTGGATGTTTTCCTTTATCAATCTCCACCTTATATTTTTTAAGATAGATTTATTTTTATTTTATTTGTATGAGTGGTTTGCCTGCATATATGTATGTGTACCACCTGGGTGCAGTGCCAGAGGAGATCAGAAGCGGAATTAAGAACCAGAGTTAAGGATGGCTGTGACTGTGGGTTCAGGCTAATTCTCTCACTGTAACTGAAGCTGGCTGATTCAGCTAGGACCTATTCCTAGGATCCCCATGCTTCTTCAGTCCTATGCAACCACGCCCAGCTTCCACAATGGTTCTGAGGATACAAACTCATAACCTGTTGCTTGCATAGCATACGCTCTTACCCACTGAATCATTNCTCTATCACCCCAATGGCTTATTTTACTTAATTTTATGTTGTCTGCTTACAAAAGCGTTCTGTGTACACTTTATGGAATTTGATGTTTTGTTTGTTTGTTTTGTTTTGTTTTTTGAGATGGGGCTTCTCTGTATTGCCCTGGCTGTTTTGTAGACCAAGCTGGCCTTGAACTCACATAGATCTATCTGTCTCTGCNATCTCAGTGCTAGGATTAAAGGTGTGTGCTGCTACCACCTGGCAAATTTGAAAGGTAAGTAAGACAAGGTCTCATATAGCCCAGCGTGGCCTCTAGAGCCAGCCTTGAACTCCTATCCTCCTGCCTCAACATCCTGGGTGCCAAGATGACAAACCTCTTTTATGGAGTTTGAAAAATTCAGAGTATTTTCCTTGAAATTTCATCAACTTGATATGATAATGATTGTACTTGGATGAGCCTTTGGGTGTGCCCACATNACCCATATGTGTTTTGCATTGTGATGTCTCATGAAGATGCCAGCGTCGGCACTGCTATTCTCACTGCACAGGTGAGGATAGGAAATGGGCACAGAGAACATAAGTAACTTGTTTCTGGGTGTAGTGTGGTATAATTCCAGCAGTTGAGAGTCTGAAGCAGGGGGATTGTGATTTCTAGGCCAGCATGGGCTACTTAGAACATTCTAGGACAGCCTGGGTTACTAAATCCTGTCTCAAAACAGCAACAGAACCAAAAAACAGAGTCTTGGGCGATGACTCAGTTGGCAAAGTGCTTGCCCTACAAACACAAAGACCTGAGTTCAGATCCCTAGCACTCCTCAAAAAAAGCTGGGTGTGGTGGTAAATGGCTGCAATCCTANCACAGGTTCCTGTAGGTGGGGAGAAATAAGAATATCCCTGGAGCTTACTGGCAGTCTAGTCTGCTGAATTTGTGAGCTCNAGACTCAGTGAGAGAACTTGACTCAAAAAATAAGATGGAGCTAGATGTGGTGGTGCATGCCTTTAATCCCAGCTCCCAGGAGTCAGGCTTTCAGAACTCTGCAGGCTCAGGGTTAGCCTGACCTATACAGCAAGTTCTACGCCAGTCAGGCTACACAATGAGATCCTGTCTCACATAAAAACAAAACAAAAAGTCAAAAATCCAACAAAAGGAATCCATTCATTGTCAACCTCTGACCTCCACATGTACACCCCCTACCATGTGCCCACATGTACACATACAAACCAATGTGTTTCATCAAGTCAGTAAGAGTCTATATTCCTATTTAGGCTACAGTGGGCCAGAGACTTTGCAGAACAACTCCTGGGTACAACTGACACTCGGCATACTTATTTTTTCTCATATGTTGTATAGCAATTTCAGCATATATATCAAATTTTTAGATTTTTATGCATTTTATTGGGACACACATATGCCATGGCATGCATGTGAAGGTCTTAGAACAACATGTGGGAATCAGTTCTCTCTATCCACCCTGTGAGGTCTGGGGATTGAACTCAGATCATCAAGCTTGGTAGCAAGNACCTTTNCTTACTGAGCCTTCTCTATGGCCCCTTTACATATATAATTCTTAAAAAACAAAAAATGTAGCTGGGTGGTAGTGGCACATGCCTTTAATCCCAGCACTTGGGAGGCAGAGGCAGGCAGATCTCAGTGAGTTCAAAGCCAGCCTGGNCTACAAAGTAAGTTCCAGGACAGCCAGGGCTACATAGAGAACCCCTGTCTTGAAAAACCAAAATAAATCAATAAATAAACTGTAATTATGTATTTGTTATATGTTTGTGTGTGTGCCTGTGGGAGTTTATGTGCATCATGTGTCTGAAGGTCAGAGGAGGACTTGAGAGGATCAGTTCCCTCCTTCCACCATGTGAGTCTTGGGGATTGAACTCAGGTCAGCAGGGTTACTATCAAGTGCCTTAACCCACTGAGTCATCTCACTGCCACCCTCCCCTTTATCATTTGTAGTGTTGATNTAATTTCAGACTTATAGAGAAGTACAAGAAATTCCAAGAAACCTTTAGTCCACATGAAACATTTGGGTCTGTCCTATGTCTTACGATCTCTTTTTTCCCTATAGTATTTACACAAGTGCTATACACAGTCATATGTTTATCTACCTTTTCTCAACTATTTGAGTTGTGCTGGAGATATTACACCCCTCAGCTGGTGTGGATTTTCTTCCTAAGAATGAAGACATTTCCATATACAGCTAAGGCACAGTTAGCAGACTCAAAGCCTTTAGTATCATCACAGTCTCATCTACAGTCCACATCTCATCCCATCTTTCATTTGTGTTTACATATTTTCCTAGTCAGGATCTAACCCAAGATCTTGTGTTGCACTTAGTTGTCATAGCTGATTAACCTCTTTTATACTGNAATAGTTACCAAGTCTCTCTGAATTGCTTGACCTTAACTTTTAGGGGTGGGGCTTGGAATTGAACCGAGGGCCTAGTGCATGCTAGGCAATGGGCATATATATATCTCCACCCACCTATCCCCTTTCTTTAGATAAAGTCTTATGTCATCCAAGCTGGCCTTGAACTCATGCAGTCCTCCNGCATCAACCTCCTGAGTTGATTATAGGCATGAGTTATTATGCCTAGCTATCTGCAGAGTGTGTAATGGCTTCAGGAATTTTGGTTCATAGCTAAGGATGTGTCTCAGTTGGTAGATTGCTTGCCTAGACTGCAGGAAGCTCTGAGTACCATCTTTAGCACTGCATAAAGCCAGGCATGGCAGTGCATGCCTGCAATCCCAGCTCTCAGGAGGTGGAGGCAGGGACACAAAAAGTTCAAGGTAATCCTTGGCTATATAGTGAGTTAGAGGCCAGCCTGTCTCAAAAGAGAAAAAAAGGATAAGCTTTCTCTATATATTAAAAACCACACTTCCAGAGACAACTCGAGAATATGAGGCGTCACTGAATAGTGGCTAAAGTTCAGGTGGTATAGGTACCCGGTCAGGATCTGAATTCCAGATCTAATACTTGCTAGCCCTAGTTAAAAAACNTACAANGGCCCAGGACCTCCANGGCCAGTCTGCAGCGTGAGCACGATGATACTGATGGTAACAGCATCCATGCCATCTTTAGCTGGGATCAAAATGTGTTACTCAAATATGACACTCAGAGTCAGTGTTGTGGGGCATGCCTGTAATTCCAGCACACAGGCCAGCCTGGGGCGGGGCAGACTTAAAACAACTCTTGGGACAAAGAAAATGCTCAATCTGTGTTAGCTACTATCACCTGTTACTGAAAAAAGTTCTAGTGGTAAAAGCAGGAGTATGTTACCCTGACCTGAAAAGGCAATCAATGTTTGGAATCTTTTTCAGGTGGTTGTTTGCTGATAAAGTAATTGAGTAGGACTTCTGCACAACAATGTGAGAAAAGACAGGACTGGGGAGATGAAAACCTGTGTCCCAGCTTTAACTTGGTCTAGAAGTTTCTGTGTGAAACTTGAAAATTCCCTTGATGTCTCTGAGCCTCTACGTTCTCACATGAAGAATTAAGATTACTGGGTATTAAGGAGTATAAGATAACTAGGCTGGCTTTGGTGTCATATAAAACTGGGTCTTGGGACTGGAGAGATGGCTCAGCAGGTAACAGCACCTGCTGCTCTTTGAGAGGACCTGGGTTTGGCTCTCAGTACCCAAGTGCAAAGACTTATAGCCACTGTAACTCTAGCTTCAGGGGATCCAATGCCCTCTTCTGGCCTCTGTGGGCCCTGCACTGATGTGGCATATACTCCCATATACATGTAAATAAAAAATAAAAATAAAATTTAAAATAATTCAAAAATGGGTCTCAATTCTGACCTTGCCACTTAACGTCCCCAAAATCCTTGAGCAGAGCAGGGACAACCAAACTCACTCATTAGTCTGTTATGAGAACACAGAGAACATGGGGCCCNGGAACCCCCTGCAGGGGGCCCAGCACATCCTAGTTTTCTGTTGCTGTTATTAACATCATCAATCCTTACCCTGAATTAAACTAAAGGGAAATTATAAACTCCCAGGGGCTGTGTGTTATTATTGAGGCTAAGGGTTGGAGCTCTTAAACACAGGAATCCGAGGTAGGTGAATATGAAACAACAAACGACAAACCACGGAAGGGATTTGAGGAAGGGAATAANGAAGCTACATGGCTCCAGATTGGATCATCATTTTCTCAAAGTAGCCCAACTACNAGACTCACCTAAAAGAGTTTTTAAAAATTCTGATTCTGATATACTGGTGTTCTTAGAAACAAAGAATAATCTCTGTACACATGAATAAAGTGCAAGGAGCTTGGAAGGCAATTTCTTATTGTTAAAAGGATGTGGCACCATCCAAACGAGCAAGCAAGCACACTGGGGCAGAAAGTTCACTTGGCTTTTATTCTAAATGCACTGTGACTCGTGTGTGTGTTTTTTCCTCATTGGCTGGGGTCTGACCTCACAATCTTTCATGATTGACTTGTTTAAAGANTCAGTGCAAGGGAAAGGAAGGAAAGGGAGAAGGGGTCAGTTACTCTAGGCCATTAAGTTCCAAGGATTCAGNGGCATCTTTTGTGTAAACAAAAGTATTACCAGGTGAGGGAGATTAAAAGAGCTGCATAAAAATTTTCAAGTTGGGAGATTAAAGTGAGGGAGATTTATGGACAGCCCTTGGTGGGNGAGCTACCTTTGGTAGAAAAAACAAAGCTGGGAAGGTGGTGGTGGCACATGCCTTTAATCCCAGCACTCAGGAGGCAGAGGCAGGTGGATCTCTATGAGTTCAAGGCCAGTTTGGCCTNCAGAGTGAGTTCCAGGACAGCCAAGACTATACAGAGAAACCCTGTCTCAAAAACNAAACCAAACCAAACAAACAAAAACAAAAAATAAAACAACAAAAAACAAAATCTGTCATCTCACTATCTGAAATGGGCCCTGGAATCTGCTTTGTTTTTGATGTATTTATTTTATGTGTATGAGTGTTTTGCCTGCGGGTATGTTTGGGCCCCATATATGTGTCTGGTGCCCTTGGAGGTCAGAAGAAGGCATCAGATGCCCTGGAGCTGGAGTTTTGGATGGTTGTGAGCCACCGTGTCGGTTCTGCATCCTCTGTAAATCAGCGAGTGTTTTTACCGCTGAGCCATCTCTCCACTCCCTTTACTTCTTCTGAGTTATTATAACAATGCTGCCACATGTACAGGCTCTTGTGTGCATGTGTTACCATTCCTCTTGGCTATCAACCCAAGTGTGGAACTTCTGGGACATCTAATCTCTTGATGTTTGACCATTTGGGGAGCTGCTGAGCTGCCTTCCAAAGCTGCAGGGCCACTGGATGTCCCAGCCTGTGGATGAGAGTTCTTTTTCGAACAGTTTTGTAAACATAAACTCAATAATCTTCACAAACCCAGAGATGGTGTCTTGGCTCCTTTCAGACAGGACCATGAGGGCAAAGAGGGGACATGGCTTCTCAGGGGCATCAGCCAGAACAGCAGGTCTAGGGAGGCAACGGAGCAGTGGGAAGGGAGAAGGAAGCTGCTGGTCNAGGCATTGTCATGTAGCTCATGAAGATGGAAGCTTCTAGTTTTAGCGGTAGAGACATTAAAGCCACTTCTGTTTTTCTTTAACATGGTGACAGCCAGAGCCAAGTTCTGACTAATTAATGATGGTCAAAGTGCTCTGAAGAGCTGGAGTGCTCTGCAAACCCCAGCTATGAATTATTCAGGGTCAGGTCTTCTCAGCTGGAGGGGAGGAAGTTGCCTAGGAAGACAGAAAAGCTAAGGCTCGCTCCTCATCCTTCCCCAGTGTACAGAACCAGCTTGAGCCCAACGCTCTTATCCAGAAGATGGGCCAGACACAAGGTTTCATTTCTTTTTAAGATCACATTTGTTTGTTTGTTTGTTTGTTTGTTGAGACAGTATCTCACGGTGTAGCTCTGACTGGCTTGGAACTCGCTGTGTAGACACACCTGGCCTTGAACACACAGAGATCCTCCTGCATCTGCTTCTGGAGTGCCAGAATTAACGATGTGCACCACCATGCCCAGCTATTTATTTATTTTTGGCTGCATGTGTCTGTTTATATGTGGGAGTACATGNGTGCCATTGTTTGTATGTGGTAGAGGACAACTTGTAGGATTTGGCTCTTTCCTTCTACNATGTGGGTCCGAGGGATTAAACTCAGATCTCTAGTTTCACACCAAATATCTCTATGCTTTGAGCCATCTCACTGATCCAGGAATTCATTTCTCTATGTTACAGTAAGCATCTGTTGGTGAGAGGCTGATGGCCTGGGTCCTGACACCATCCAACCTGGAGGCAGGACATAGCCAAGCTACCTTCAGGGGCTGACAAGAACCACTGTGAGGTGGGCTGGAGCTCAGCTTGTAAAATGTGTGGTTAGCATGCAGAAGCTCTGGGTGTGATCCTCAGCACTGCACCCANGTGGCATGGTGGTGTACATCTGCAATCCTAACACTTGGGAGGTAGAGGCATCAGGATCAGCATTGAAGGTCATCCTTGGACTACATAATGAATTTGAGGCCAGCCTGAGGTACACGAGACTCTGTCTCAAACAAGAGTCAACAGTAACAACAACACATAGTTTTTCAGGGGTTAACAAACCTTTTCTACAGAGTGAACATATTAGACTTTGAAGGCCGTTGGTCTCATCATACTAGTCAATGCTACCACTGCAGTGCAGAAGCATCCACGGATAACACCCAGTCGAATAAAGGCAGCTCTGTGTATCTGAATTGGAGCCCTGTGCCATTTCCTCATGGTACAATATGTTATTATCCTCTTGATTATCTTTAATGGCAGAAACCATTTTCAGCTATTAGAATGTATTAAAAACAGGGGTTGTCTCAAAATGTCAAACATAATTACTATTTGACCTAGCAACTCCATTCCTGAGTACATACCTGAAAGACATGATGTCTGTCTACATAGAAATTTCTACATGAAAATGTATAGGAGCTCTGTTTATGACCAGTGCCCCCATCAAAAGGCTTGGGGAACACTGTGGTAGAGAGGGGTGGGGAGGAGTGCTGGAGAACACTGTCTCCTGTACACGGCTTGCCTTTGCACTCCTGAACTCACTGCAGCTATGGTTACATGCACAAGATGAAGCCAACAAGGTCAGTCAACATTCCAGCAGGCAGCACTAATTGTATTCAGTGGATGGAGATTTTCTATCTATATAAATACATGGAGAGGACATGAAGGGCATGTTAGGGGTGANCATGATCAAGATATGTTATGTACAGGTACAAAATTGACTAAATACAAGGTACTTTTAGAAGTAGAAGAACATAAATACCATTAACTGNTATGTGCATAAATAAAATGTGGCATACCATACAAGGGAATATTATTCCAATCTTAGAAGACATACAATGTCTGTATGTTCTGTAGAATGGATGGACTTGAAAACATCACACTAAGTGAAAAGGCCAAGGAACAGCCTGCTGTGTGCTGTGCCCTGTGAGCGGTGCCCTGTGCCCTGTGCTCTGTGCCCTGTGCTCTGTGCTCTGTGCTCTGTGTGCTGTGGGTTTTCACTTATTGAAACATCCAGAATAAGAAAGTCTGTTGAACTAGAAAGTGGATGAGCAGTTGCCTGGGGTTGAGAGGATTGAGGAGCATGGCACTTCTTCTAGGGATGGTGAGAATATCCTCAGATTGCTCATGGTGGAGCTGCACAACTCTGTGAACCTACAACAACTTGTGACTTGTGTGGGCTAGATAGCTGAACTGGGAAGTATAAGAATAAAAACAAAACAGCCGGGCGGTGGTGGCNCACGCCTTTAATCCCAGCACTCGGGAGGCAGAGGCAGGCGGATCTCTGCGAGTTCCAGGCCAGCCTGGGCTACCGAGTGAGTTCCAGGACAGCCAGGACTGTGTAGAGAGACCCTGTCTTGGAAAACAAGACAAAACAAAAAATAAAAACAAAACAACAACAGCTGAGGATGGCGGCACACACTTATAATCCCAGCTTTCAGGAGGATGAGACAGAATGATCATAAGTTCAAAGTCAGCCTGGAATGGAGNAAGATCTTGTCTCACAAACAAACAAACAAAACAACAAAAGTTGAGCTGTAGCTGGTAATCCCTAGGCATCTGTGTGGCACGTTGTTTCACCTTACTTGTGTTTACATGTGTGTTTGTGGGGGCTGCATGTGTCTCAGTGTGAGTGGAGGTCAGAACACTCCCAGGAGTGCTTCTGTCCTACCATGTGGGTCCTGGGGATCCAACTCAGGTGTTCAGGCTTGGCAGCAAGCACCTTTACCCACGGTATTAAGTACTCTCCTGTTGCTATGATAAACTGACTGAAATTGACTTATGGAAGAGTTTATTTGGGCTGACAGTTCCAGAGGGAGAGTCCACAGGTGGTGAGGAGTCATGGCAGCAGGCCGCTGAGAGATCACATCCTCAGCCACAAATGCAAAGCAGAGAGAGCAAACTGGAAGTGGGGTCAGGCTCTGACCTCTCAACACCTGCCCTCACTGACATCCTTCCCCCAGCAAGACTCCACTTCCTAGAGATTCCCCAAACAGTGCCACCAACCAGGGACCANGTATTCATATATGTGAGGCTATGGAAGACTTCTCATTCAAACCACCATGCCTGTTGGCATCTCAGCAGCCTCAGAAGCCTTGTTATTTTCACCTGCAGAATGATCATAGCAGTAGCTGCTCATGGAATTTTGTGAGAATTAAATGAAGCATGCATATACATATACTACATACACATAAAATGAAAGAAAGGAAGGAAAGAGAGGAAATTATAGCAAACTTGCTGTTGGTTGTTCTTTGGTCTTTTTGAGGGACCTGCCACCCAGCTCCCAAATAAATTCACACACGGAGGCTTATTCTTAATTATGAATGCCCAGCCTTAGCTTAGTTTCTAGCCAGCTTTCCTTAAATTATCCCATCTACCTTTTGCCTCTGGGCTTTTCCTGTTTTCTTATTTCTGTAAATCTTACTCTTACTCCATGGCTTGCTGGTTGTGTAGCTGTGTAGCCGAGTGACTGGCTCCTAGATCTCTCCTCCATCTCTCTTTGTCTCAGATTTTTCCTTCTATATATTCTCACTGCTTGCCAGCCCTGCCTATCCTTTCTCCCGCCTTGTTATTGGCCAGTTCTTTATTAGCCCATCAGGTGGTTTCCACAGGTACAGTAACACAGCTTCACAGTTAAACAAATGCAACCCAAACAAAAGTAACATACCTTAAAATAATATTCTACTACACAAACTCAATGCTTAAAATAAACATTGGGGTTTGTTTTTGTTGTTCAGGATCAGGTATAAGGCTCCAAGTCTGCNGCCCAGGCCACAAGCCTTTGGCACTCAAGGGCCTAGGTCTGCCAACACAAGAATAGCGACTTCTCTTTAATCATGATTTCTATTTGAGTAGAGCAAGGGACCCCAGTGAGCTGGTTAGTTATAGCAANATGCCCACAACCAGGTGGCTTCAACAACAGAAATGTCCTATTCTGGAGGATGGGAGATTTAAGATTAGTAAGGCAGGTTTTATTCTGAGGCCTCTTCTTCCAGCTTGTGGGGGGCCAGTGTCTCTGTGTGCTCCCTGGCCTTTGCTTGGTGTGTAAAAGTCAGTGGGCTCTGGCATCCCCTCTCCTGCTCTTCCTTCTCCTCCCCCTCTCATGAGTATGTGCTTCTGTGTGTCCAGATGTTTGTATGCATATGTATGTGCAGGCATGTGAAGNCCAGAGGTTGGTGTCTGGTATCCTTAATCACTCTCCACATTAGTTTTTGAGACAGGGTCTCTTGTTGACCTGGCACTTACCAATTCAGCTAAACTAACTGGCCAGCAAGCCCTAAGAATCCTGTCTGGTCAGTGCTGGGATTGCAGGTGTGTTCTGCTGTGCCTGGCTTGATGTGAGTGCTGCAGATAAAACCCAGGTCTTCATGCTCACACGGCAAGCTCTTCACTTACTGAGCTGTCTTCTCAGCNCCTGACTGCCTCATCTTCTAAAGGTACAAACTCACAGTCAGCTGCTGGTACACCCCTGTAGTCCCNGTACCCAGNGGATAGAGAGGAGAACCAGAAGTTCTAGGCCAGTCTGGCTAATTGGGGCCTTATCGAAAATAAACAAAAAGGCACAAATCCTATCATGTTCCCACTCTCATGACCTCATCTGAATCTAATCCACCTCCCAAAGGCTCTTGTTTCCAAAAAGCCATTGAATTTATTCCATCTTTGATGTATACCTTTCNTAGGTATGCAAACTTTTATTTCAGAAGGAATTCAAAGATGTGACTACCCAGAGACCCATGGGGGGACATTTGTAAAATGGCTGTCACAAGAAGAAACTGGATCTGACCTATGGGGATAGGACAGATTCAGGGACAACCTCAATCTGGGCTATTGGTCGAGAGTTAAGCACTATTA
>LZPO01086768.1:992299-1003367 GCA_001675575.1 Neotoma lepida
CCCAGGAAACTGTGGAAGCTGTGGTCAAGTATCTTCAGAGCAGGAGATGGCAGAGGACACTGAGGATGTGTCCATGACAGAAGGCTTCTGTTTTCCAGGATCAGAAGGAGTGGAGGCAATATAAGATGTCAGTTAGTAGGAGGACAGTTTGAGATGACAAGGGCCGGAGGCTGGACAGTCTCTCTGAGCACCACATGGACAGCAGGCAGATGTAGAGCAGCATGGCTCTCTATGGCACCCTAGTTACCAGCCTCTGTTTGGAAGGACCCAACTCCTTCTAGGAATCCCTTGCACCATGACAGGTGCTTAGAGCTAGTCNCAACTCTGACTGCATGCCAAGGAGCCCCCATGTGAGAATACTTCCGGAAGCACTGAGTGCTATAAAGACCTACTGCTTGGCCTGTGGATCCCATTAGAGGGAACATTTTATCACAATGGAGGTGCAAGTAGGTTGTTTGATGGTAATTGCTTCCTAAACCTCAAAGAAAAATGCATTGCAAAGCCACCACAATTAACTAAAGTGATCACATTCCTTTTTTTTTTTATTTAAAGCTATTTAGAAATATTAGCAACTGACTTGGTTTCCAGGTTGTTGTGGTGTGGGCTTTTTTTTTTCCTTTTGAATCCCATAAAGTACTGTAAGTGCACCAGGAGGGAGGAATGGGAAGATGTTTGCATTTTCAGTTCAGCAGCCAACCGTTGCTCAAATAATAGCCTCAATGCGTAACCTGGGAGCTTAATATCCTCAAATATTTATAATTATGTGGAAATAGCCCTAAGAACTGTTCAGATTACTCACAGCTGGATAATTATCTGCATCCAATATTCACAATTCCAAAACTGATTTTCAGAGTTCGAGTGCCCCTCTGTTGGGCATTGGTACATGGGATCTGTGGGCAGATCTTAACAGGNAAAGAGAGATAGGGTGGAGAGCTCTCTCTAGCATATTACAGTTCCTTCCCCTGTGAATGTAAGTTCTCTTCTGTTTTCCCAAGGTGTGAAAAGTCCGGACATGAAACATCAGTAGTGACCAGCCCCACTGGTCATGAGGCAGGAAGAGTCAGTATGGGTTATAAACACACACATGAGGAGCATTCAGACATTCTTAACAAACCCTTTNCTTAGCCCATGGATGAAGTCTAACACTCAGGAGTCCCTCCAGGGCTGGGGATATGGCTCCATTAATAAAGTGCCTTCTGTGCAAGCACGAGGAACTGAGTTCAGTTCCCTAGAACCTGCATAAAAACCATGCCCTCTCTGGGNATGTGNAGACTGGAGGACCCCTGGAATGGATGAGTTCCAGACTCAGGGAGAGACCTGTCTCAAAAAATAAGGCAGAGCAGTGTGGCACACACCTTTAATCCCAGCACTCTGGAGGCAGAGGCAGGTGGATCTCTCTGAGTTTGAGGCCAGCCTGGGCTACCGAGTGAGTTCCAGGGCAGCCAGGGCTACACAGAGAAACCCTGTCTCAAAAAGCCTCCCCGAACCCCCACAAAAGAAAGAAGGTGAAAAAAGAAGGTGGAGTGGCCCCCACTCAGACAGGTGCTAGCCACCCAGATGCCAGCCTGGGTCCTCAAGGCCTGGGCTGCTGGGAGAACATCCACAGCCTGGGCAGGTGGCTCCCATTATGATGAGCAAATATGTGGTGGAGAAATGGGTGAGGAAGAAAGTGGAATGGTTCATTTGCTGTGGGAAGATGCAGACTGGAAGAAGTGAATTTGGTGAGGGGTAGACTGATGTGGGAGGCCTGCTGGCCACCTGGGGCCATGGTGACATCCAGGCCCAGGCTGCTGCCAGGGGCCATGTCTGGGTNCGTGGTCCTACCACAGCCAGGGTCTGTGTGGACATCCATGGTCCATGTTGCCACCAAACGTCACATGGATGCCCAATGTCTGGGCTGCCACCTGTGACCATGGGCCGCCACTCTGATCTGGGTGGCCACCTGGGGCCACGATGTCATCCAGGCCTGAGCTGCTGCTGAGGACCATACCTGGGTCCATGGCCCTACAGCAGCCAGGGTCTGTNTTAATGTCTGTAGCCTACGTTGTTACAGACCAAAAGCCACACAGAAGCCTGGGGTTTGGGCCACCACNTGGGGCNGTGTTGGTGCTGAGGGCTGTACTGCCACTAGGGCCATGCTGATCTGGGTGATCTTTGATGCCACCTGGGGCCATAGTGACATCCAGACCCAGGCCGCTGCTGAGGACCATGTCTGGGTCTGTGGTCCTACCACAGCTGGAGTCTGAGTTGACTTCCGTGGCACCTGTTGTCATCGAGGGCCATGTGGATGCCTGGAGACAGGTCAGCCACCTGAATCTATGTTGGTGTCCGAGGGCTGCAGACCATGCAGATCTGGGTGGCCTGTGCTGCTACCCAANGCCATTGAGACATCTGGGCCAGAGCTGTAGCTGAGGGCCATGTCTGGGTCCATNGCCNTACTGCAGCCAGAGTCTGTGGTTCCTGCTACCATTGANGGCCATGCCAATGTCTGAGGGCCACACTGCAGCTGGAGCTGTGCCAATCTGAGCACTGCCATTTGGGGCAATGGTGACATCCAGACCCGGCTGCTGCCAAGGACCATGTCTGGGTCCATGGTCCTACCTCAGCTGGGTTTGGAGTTGAAGTCCGAGGCCAGTGTTGCCACCAAAGGTCACATGGAAGACCAAGGTTGGGACCATAACTTGTGGCCTTGNTGGTATCTGGGAGCCTTGCCACCACCAAGCCATCCTGATCTGAGTGGCCAGTGCTTCCACCCGGAGCCAGGATGTCATCCAGGCCAGAGCTGGCACTGAGGGCCATGTCTGGGTCTGTAGCCCAACTGCAGCTGGGGTCTGTGTTGATGTCTGTGGCCTGTGCCACCTCAGGGAGCCATAGGAACCATGAATGATGGAATCAGAGGGCCATGCTGAGCCAGCCCCGCCCCTTGCTGGCCCTGGGAAAGCTGGCCCTGTCTCTCACCGGACACTGCAGCAAGTGAGCTGGCTCTGACCCTCACAGGAGAGCTGACCCCTGCACTCGGGAGAGATAGCTCCACCCCTCACCATAGGCAGGGGGGAGAACTGACCCTGGATGGCATGGGCCTAGGGGACCTGGCTCTGGCCCCTTTCCTGAGGCGGGTGGCCCCAGTGGCCCAGACTGACCAGCTCAGCTACTACACAGGCCCACAGTCAGGCCTTGGGTTGGCCCACCCTAACATCTACCCCATCTAGGACCTGCTGGAGCTCATGAAGGGACTGGTCCTGTGGAACAATACCCACAGGATCTCCATGACTTGGGGCAGCTGCAGGCTATCCAAGAGGAGTTTTGGTGAGGATCCAGTGATAATGGTGTTCCCNAAACCAGAGGTCTTGAACCAGACCAATGACTCATTGCAATCAACATTTGCTAGGAAAGCCNATTGGACAAAAGGGTGTACTATGTGACACACTGCTCCCAATGCCACCAGGATGAATGAAGAGGTGTTGGGAAGGCAGGAAAGAAGGAGAAGCGAAGATCTTTCTTGGGTGTTTTTTGTTTTATTCTTATGTTTGTTTGCTTGTTATGTTTTGTTTTGGTTTGATTTTTTTTTAATTTTCTTTTAGGGTGGTGCTGCAGGGGTGCAGGGGAGGATATGGGAAGACTGGGAGGTGAGCGGAATTGGGGTGCATGATGCAAAATTCCCAAAGAATCAATAAAGAAATTATATTTAAAAAAGGTGAACAATTGAACACACACACAGACACACACACACACTGACACACACAGACACACAAACACAGACACACACACACACTGACACACACAGACACACAAACACAGACACACACACACACACACACACACACACAGTCCCACCAGGGGTATCCTATGAAGTCTCAGTGGGCAGATAGGCAGGTGAGGTGCCATATCCTCTGCCTCTACAGGCCTTTGAGAGACACAAAGCACACCTCCTGGTAATACTCTCTCCCTCTGCACCTCTCCTGCTGCTCTCTNTGCTGCATGCATATTTCCAGAAGAATATCAAGAAAATGATTCTCCCTGCATAATTACCTGCCTCCTCCCCCACCCACCCACACACATCTTTCAAAGCGGCAGCTTCTCTGATTTATTTAAGTGGACTCCACTATGCACTTAGCAGGCAGGTTAATTAATTAAGGGAGCCTCTAGCCACGAGAACTCTGGTCACCCTTCCTCCTCCCAGACCTGCTTCCTCTCTGTTCACTTAGAGGTTATTCACTTGAGGCCACCTTCCAATCGCTGCTGAGCTGGAGGTACAAGGCTGTTTCCCTGGAAAGGATGAAGCCATCTGCCTGCTCCTCCTTCCTGGGGACTTAGGTTGCCCCAGTCCCAGCACAGAAGCCAAAAGAAAGTTCCTTTTTAGTGAGATCATTCAGCATTTTCTCCACTAGAACTCAGAAAAACAGCCAAAAGGATCACAAACAATCGAATGGGTTGACTCACGTAATCAGAGTCCAGAAGGAATTAAGGGTCCTAGCCAGGGTTCAGGCAGAACAATCTTCACTGCTCTGNAATTCTCCCTGGCTGCCCGCCTCTGACTGTGAACTTCCTGTCCAGCCTGGCCATGTTCAAGACAGCAAGGGTTTAAAGGGTTATGGACCCAGCTACACACTCTCCATCAGAAAACTCAGCCGGCCTTGCTCTACGTGGTATTTTTGGATGATTCAGGGAACCTCTTCGCAAGGGGCCCATTCAAAAGTCCNTTCTGGTCTGATTGGGACTCATCCATCCTTTACTTGGTCATTGTGATCAAGTGGATGGACATCAGTCAGCCAAGGTCTCTCCCTCAAGCTGGGGAAGAGTGGGAAGTCTTTATACTTACATGAAGGAAGGGTGGACACTCACCCAGAAGAGCATAACAAGAGAAGTNGATGCCCGAAGACCCACAACATTGACTGTTNATTCCCGTAGGAACTTCCCTTCTCCATGTTCCAAGAAGCTAAGCTCCACCTCTTTCTCTGGTCTCACCTGCCTGTGCACTTGTCCTCAACATCTCGAGGATGGCTGACCATCTATGCATCCCCTGTATGAGTAAAAAGAAAGAATCAGAGGTAGGCATACAGGAGTGCTAAGTTGGCCACAGGTGGCTGTGGGACTCTGGTGAATCAACAGACAGATAGTGCTGAGATCAATGGAGCCAGCTGGACAAAGGGGACTAGGGACTGGAGGGACACACATTCTCTTCCACAGACCTCTCTTCTGAGGTCATCAGAGAAAGGAAGAGCTTTTATCAATAAAACTATGGACGCTTGTCACGTTAGTGACTTCAAGGACAATTTAGTTGAAATTCTGTGAGTATTAGTGGGACAGAAAGGGTACTGCAGACTAAGCACAGCTAGTCCCCAAGTGGCACACTCAGTAGATTTATGTCACAACAAAAGCCAGAATAAAAACAATGGAACCCCATCATCAGAAGTGAGAGCAATGATGGATAAAGATNCTTGCTGCCAACCCTGATGATTTGAGTTCGATCCCCAGGACCCACATGATGAAAGGAGAGAACTGACTCCTGCAAGTTGTCCTCTGACCTCCCCACGCGTGCCACGGCACATGCGTGTGAACACATACATATACACACAAATGAAAATAAATTAATAATAATAATATGATAAAATGAGAAAAGCCTCTTGATGCCCTCCTCAGGATCCCTGCCACCATCTGCAGCCAGCACGAGCCCCTAGGTGCTTTCCAGAGCTGTGAGGTATGCCAGACAGTCNTCTTTTACAAATTTGTGACAAATCAATCCAAACTTGCATGTTTCCCCCTTAGAAGTGAAGACTTAGAGGAAAGAGTCCCTCCCACGTGTTTCTTGTGAAGAAGTTGGCAGCTTGGACACAATGTTCTTTTTCCTTGAGGACTCCTTTTAGTAAGATGAATACATTTTTTTTCCTCTTTACTAGAAAAAAAGTCTGCTGTTCTAAATTTTTGAAAGCTGAGATACCATCCTGCTTTAAGCAGCAAGCTTAGCTCCTGCACATCTGGCCAGGTTTAGCATATTGCCCAAGCTAACTGTCCAGCAATGCCTAAGACCTGTATGGCACACACATCTGCCATNTTCCTTCGGCATTATTTGCCTCTGTTTCAGTAATCCAAGGTGACCACTGACCTGAGCACTCTGCCAGTGGGCACTCTGGCTACCTGTGACACCCGTTCCAGAGGAATTCCCTCGTTTTAGAGATCAGTCAGATGTCAGGGCTTCTGAAAGTTATCACCTCAGACTAGGCATGATGGTGCATGTCTATTATTTTAGCACAAAAGAGGCTGAGGCAGGAGGATCACAAGTTAAAGGCCAGTCTGGAGAGAGAGAGAGAGAGAGAGAGAGAGAGAGAGAGAGAGAGAGAGACTCCCAGACTTTCCCAGCCAATAGGTGCCTCCTGGTCCTGACTCTATGATGCTCTCACCTGCTCTTACACTGAGCACTTCTGTCCTCATGCTGGACCCAGCCAATGGGTAAGACTGTGCTGAGTCTGACACTGAATGCTAAATCAGGAAGAGGTGATCACTCCTCCTCTGTATCTCAGGACCTGGAGGCCTCTCATACTTCCCCAGAGAGGAAGGACATCCCTTCCTCACCCAGGCTAGCCTCATTCTGGCACCTTGGTTAATCACTTCCAAGACACTTGGAACTTAAGGGAACCATTCAGAGGCACCTGGCCTACAGTCATAAGTATCTTAGATAACATCTGGGCTCATAAATAATATGAGAGGGGTCCACATCCACAAGTCTGGGGTGCTCTACTGTGGGTATCCCCTGCCCTGTCCTGTCTGTCAAGGAAGCTGGCAGTTAGATGGAGTGTGGACAAAAGCCAGTGAAGAGCTGGGAGTTACAGGACAGAGCAGTGCCACCTGGAGCATCTCCACATGTCATGCTGACTACAGCAGGTAAGGGCATGTGGATGATGCGACCCATGGACTCAAGGGCTTTTACACCCCAAACCTTATTTTCTACTGATACCTGGATGCACTGAAAATATGAATGTTGGGGCTGGGGTTCTGTAGAGAAGGACTAAAACCTAGATATCACCCACAGCCCTTCCGGGAAAGCTTTTTTTTTTTTTTTTGGCAATGACCCTGCTTTCTCCATGACAGGTTCATGACCATGGTTGTCATAACCACATATAGACAAAAGGACATCAACTGTCTTAGCTCCCATTCCAAAGTCTGGTGTTAAGATTTCCTGAGCCAAATAAGTCCTGACTATAGGTAAAGCACCACCAGCAAGCTGAAGTTTCCAGTTCTCCCTAGGCAGGCTGTATTGCTAGAACACATGTGGGCTTCACTATACACTGTGTCTAGCAGAAGAATATACACATGGTGTCATCTACCTTCAAGACACTGCAAGGGACCCTGAAAAATCAAGCCACAGTGGAAAGAATTCTCTGTAACCCTTAAGTTTATCCCTTTGATGAATGAATAAATGGAGGTTTGAAGAAGTCGAAGAGCTGCCCAGGAAGCTATTAAGGTACATGAGGCCTGGATATGGTGGCACAAGCCTGTAATTCCTGTNCTTGGGTTACTGAGGCAGGAGAATCTCAAATGGAAAATGAGCCTGAGCTGCATAGCAAAACCTTGTCTTTACCACAACCAAGGCCTGGGTTGGCAAGATGGTTCAGTGGGTAAAGGCACTTACCACCAAGCCCGATGATCTAAGCCACACTCCTGGGACCCGCAGGGTGAAGAGATCTGACTGCTGCAAGCTGTCCTCTGCATCTACGTGCGTGCGCTCGCGCACACCCACACACACACCCACACACAAAATAAACAAACAAACAGAGGGGGAACCCTGAAGGCTAAGGCCCAGTGTGGTGATACACTTCTACAACCCCAGCACTTGGAACTAGAAGGTGGAGGCAGGAGGCACACACACACACACACACACACACACACACACACACGCATGCACACCGGTGTGCTCAAAGAAAGAAAGATGGGGAAGTGTGACTATCTGGACATCATTCCAATCAACTAACACTAATGGAACTTGCACTAGCACCTACACTAGGCTAAATGCTTCAGGTCCTTATGGCCAATCTAGTTTGCCCAAGACTGAGACCCTTCTGTGGACATAAGATTTTTGGTGCGAAACTGGAAGAATCTGATAAGCAAGGTCTAGTTGTTTCTCCTACATTGAACCTTCTTGAAACCTTATAAAAGAGACAATATTTCCACTTCCATTTTAAAGATAGGAAACTTGAGGTTCAAAATATTCCACGACTTGCTAAAATCTCACAGTCCATAAACAAACAGAAGCAGAACTGGGACCCAGAAACTTGATCTCTAGAGCCTGCCAGCTCAACCACCAAGTTATAACAGGGACTACTCTTCAAAGATGAAATCTTGAGAAATTTGACTTGTGAGGGTTCTATGTATTTGAGAAAGTTGCTTGCCCACTGGGAAGAGGGNTTAGCATATTCCTGAGGCTTTTGAAAGGAACCAGGGCCTCATCCAGGCCAACAAGAAGATTTTGGGGTGGCACAGTGAAGGCTGTTATGCTGGATTCACTTCCTTTTTACTCGGAAGATAGGAAGTGCTAAGCTGTGAGATCAGGACTGGATACATCCCAGGTAAAGGATGGAGGATAGAGCCAAGGGAGCTGGAGTAGGTCTGAGGGCTGTGAAATCTCCTCCCTGAAAGTGTTTGTGAAGGGGAAGATCTCCATTTAGCTGTCATGGTTTGTTTGACCTGAATGACAGCGTTTGGGATGTGACCCCTTGAGGACCTCCATTTCGGTAGGCAGGAAGCAGCTCCGAGTTTGCTGACTAAGCAAGGCTACTTCCTCTTCTATTGGTTTTGGTCAGCAATTAGCAGAGGGCTTTGGGAATCCCACTGGGACTGGCTTCCCTAAAATTCACCATATAAGCTAAGATTCCCTGAGTGCTGACAATCTGAAGGTCAAAGCTTCGTGTGGAAGAATGAAACAAATTTCATTTTTACAATTGCTCTAGAAGGTAGATACTGTCAGTATCCCATTTGACCAGGTAAACTGAGGCTTGCTCATCAACTGGCCAAATTCTCTTAGCTATATATAAGAACTGGCCTTGGGACTGGAGCATAGGCTGTCAGATGATGGCCACTCCTCCATCAAACCCCTGGTGGCTTGCCTTTTCAGCCATTTCAAACTCTGTGGCCTGGTTGAGGACGCCTGCTCCCCTTGCTGAGTCCCAAGGGAACCTCTAAGTATCCCTCCTCCCACTTGGTACTTACCCTGTCTGTGACTCTCCTCTGGGGACACTAGAGTCATCAGCATGGTGGCAGAGATCATCATGCCTGCATTAAGAATGGAATGTGATGATGTAATTATATTATAATCTCAAAAATAAAAAAGTTATTATAAAAAATGGAATGTGAGAAGGGAGAAGGAGAATGTGAACCCCTCAAGCCTCACCTTTGTGTATCACCCCTTGGAGACAAGGTTGCTGGGAACCCAACTACTCAGTCCTTCCCAGAAGCAGGGAATTTCATCTAAGAGAATGATATCTTGGCCTTGATGTATGGATTCAGCTTGACATGACTGCAGCCATCTTGAGTCATAGCCACCAATATTGACCAGAGTAGCCTTAATTGTTTTCAAACAAGCTATAAATGAACATAACTGTTATAATTGGAGTCTTATGCCTTGACCCTAGCTCTAGAATAATGCTTAGATTTAGCTTAAGATAAACCAGGTAAATTCCAGCTAACACAAATACTTTCTGACTCAAGTCAAAAAGGGATCTAACTGGTCCTGCTGGTGCTCAGGACCACATGACATCAGTAAATTCCCCCAATAATTTTTTAAAAAGTTATACTTTATTGTATGTATTATAATAATAGAGTTCACATATTAAATAACACAATGAAGTTTTTGGAGTTAGAAAATATTTATTTATGTTACTATTTTATGTCTACAAGTGTTTTGCCTGTATTATGTATTATGTATTATGTATTATGTATTATGTATTATGTATTATGTATTATGTATTATGTCTCCGGATTACATGTGTGCTTGGTGTCTGTAGAGATCAGCAGAGGCTATTGGATCCTGGGACTGGAGTTACAGATGGTTGTGAGCCACCATGTGGGTGCTGGGAATCTAACCTAGGTCCTTTGCAAGAGCAACAAGTACTCTTAACTATGGAGCCAATTCTCCAGCCCCTTGATATAGCTGATTGTTTTTTGTTTGTTTGCTTGCTTGTTTGTTTATTTTTGAAACAGGGTCTCACTATGTAGCCCTGGCTGGCCTGAAGCATTCTATGAAGACCAGGCTGGCCTTGAACTCACAGAGATTCTCCTTCCCCTGCCTCGACAGTAGTGGAATTAAAGGACTACACCACCATGCTTGGCCTCTTTGATAAAGAGTTTTTTGTTGTTGTTTTGTTTTGTTTTTTTGAGACAGGGTTTTTCTGTGTAACCTTGACTGTCCTGGAACTTGCTCTGTAGACCAGGCTGGCCTTGAACTCAGAGATCAGCCTGCCTCTGCCTCCCAAATGCTGGGATTAAAGGCATGGGCCACTACCTCCCAGCTTGATATAGGTTTAACAGAAGCAAAACAGGGGGGAAGATCAGTTTACAAACACCCACTCCCTTCTTCAGTGGCAGCCTCACCCAGAGCTGGTTCTTCCCCTCACCAGCCCACAACACAGTGGAACAGGCGGTTCAGAGGGGAAGGGAGAGCTGACCTCACCTCTCAAAAGAGAGCCAGCCCTGCCCCTTGNTGGCAGCAGCATAGTGGTGCTGACAATGCCTGTAGGCTCCTGAGAGCTGGCTCTGCCTCTTTCGGGTCCCTATCACTGTGGTGCCGTGGTGGGCTCGTGAGAGCTGGTTCCAGCCACCACACGGCTCTCCTCAGTTGATTGTTTATGGCTTCCATGCCAGAGGAGAAAGATTCATTCTCTCTTAGAGGGCTGGCACTAAGAAATTTGTCCAAACTCCAGTAAATATATGAACAACACAAAATGGACTCTTCTTGGGGGGAGAGGGACATGGGAGGCCTGGGAGGTGAGGGCCATCGAGGTGCATGGATGGCCTTCAAGTGGTTTTGAAAATTATCCTATTGAAATTTTTAGTTCAATGGTGTATCTTAACTAAATTT
>LZPO01086768.1:1028439-1038733 GCA_001675575.1 Neotoma lepida
CACACACACACACACACACACAGAGCAGCTGGGGTCCTAAGTGTCCTCACCATGGCTGAACCTGCAAGACAACCAGAGCTGAGGGCACTTCCTGGGCAACAAGACAGAACCAGCCACAGTCAGATTACTTCCTGATGCCACCTGCTGAGGGTCATTTATGCAACACTTTTTTTTTTTTCTGAACTAGAATGACACCCATAGAGACTTCTCACCTTGTTCTTCCTTAAGTAGAACCAGCCATTGGTTCCATCCTAGATAGTTTAGTACTTATTTCCCACAAATAGGCTCCAAGGTCAGCTTTTCTAGAAAGCGTCCCGTTGTACTTTCTTGGGAGACAGGCACTCTGATGTCCTGTCGCTTTAACATTTTAAAGCTACAACCCCAAAGTAGAACCCTAGAAACTTACTCCTAAGCCCATAGACATTGGCTTAGGAAAGTCACAAAGTCACACTTAAACATTTNCCTTACAAGGGTCTGCACTCCAGATACTGTAAGCGTATTTAGGGAACTTGTTCCATGGAGTCCTGACCTAGCTGCCCTCAGAAAACAGATGAACGTCCTACCAGGCACTCGCTGGCAGCCTTGTTTGTGGAACCAGACCTCAAAAGGGGCTCCAGGAACACAGAAAGTGAGGTCTCAGATCTGTTCTTAAGGACCCCATAACCTAATAGAGGCACAATTCTTAGTGCACTGATGAAATACACTGATGAAAAAATGTTCTAGAACAGCTGTACTAGAGGAAGTCAAGAATAGCAATAATATTCTTTCCTTTTCATTTACACTCGACTCCGAGAACAGCCAGCTTATGGCTGGTTCTGCTCAAAAATGAGCAAGGTGAACAGCACCTGTCAGTGTTGAAAGATGTGTTGCACGGGGACTGAGAATGTAGCAGAATTGGATGGGCTGGTTTTTCTGCTGAGAGAGTCCAGGGTCAGGGCAGGCTTTGGTGAAGTGGACCCCTGAATCCCTCTTGGGTGATAAACAGGTCTGCTTGGCTGGTGGAGGAAGAAAGAGCAGTCAAGGCCAAGGAGGCAACAGGGTAAATCTCAGAAAACATCTTGTGGTATGAAATCAGAAGTGCCTCCAATAAAGTCCAAGCCTCCACTATGGAAACTCACAGAATTCCAGAGAAATTCCAGATTTTAGAATATGACACAGGAGTGATTGCCTCTTGGTGTCAGAATGTGTGCTGAAATTGGCACTCACCTAATTCTCTTCCCTTTGTTCCAATGGGGAATTTCTTTGAGACAGCTCATGCTAAAAGCTTTCGGTAATGGTTTCCTGTGAAGACACACCAATTCCCCACTGGATAATTAGGATGTAGTGGAATCCTCTGAGAATGGCTGCATTCTCCAAAGGCTATCACTGCCACAGCCCAGGGACTGGGGCTTCTTAACTGGTACAGATGATCCACATCTGAATCTCATTTCCCATTTGGGAAGGAGGGCACTTTCAAAAATATTTTTTTAGGCTGGATGACTTTGTTTAAAGAGTTGTCTGGTTATAGACAGATACTAGTAAAGTGTTGAAAGTGCTGTGTTTGATTAGGAAGTGGCTTTGCTTAAGGATGCATGCTATAAAGATGTAGCATCATTTAGTCTCCCATCCTTTGAGCTGCTTGATGGCTAAATTCGATGGTTCTGTACTCTGCTCCTTGCCCTACATGACTTTGAAACCTGGAAAGGGCTCTTTGGCTGGGACCTCGCCTTGCACACATGGTGTGGACACACTCAGGCTGTCTGGTAGATCTCATGTAGTGTAAGGAACTAATATAAGGGCCAAAGGTAGAGAAATGACTAAGCAAGATCCAGGGAAAGACAAGACTCTCTAATCTACACCAAAAGGGGATGAGGAGACAGGGAACAGCTATGTCATCTGACCCTGAGGTTTGGGAACTGCCACTGGGAAGAAAAATGGCATCCATAGGAAGCAATGGCTGTGAGCTTTGGGAACCCTCTGGTGTTCAGAGGAGCTGCAGTGTCCCTGGCAGATGAGGGCTATACAGTAGGCTGTAATGGAGGAGGGTGGGGAAGGTGCAGACCTGACTCTATACCGCCTCAGGCAACTCCCTTCTTATTCCGACTCTCCGTGGTTCCAAGGGTCACCCTTGGTTGGGCAGGAAGCCAGTTCCCCTTGGAAGGACCACTCCCCACTAGCTCTGGATCCAAAGCAGAGAGGTTTCCCCAGAGGCTCAGCTCACTCGCCCAGGCATCTTAAGCCACCCGCAGTCAAACCTACACTCACAAGCCCAACAGCAGCCCTTCCTGGAATGTTGGTGCTGAGACCATGTGTCCAGATACTCTCAAGGCTCTTCCTGTTCCTAGCACTGGCACAAGCAGTCACATGCCTCCCCTGTCACTGGCACCCAGCTCAGTTTGATTGAGTTACTGGACACACACACACACCTCTAGGGTTGAACTTTGAGAAGGTGCCTCAACGGTTGAGGAGGACAAAGAACAGAAGAAGAACCTCAGAAGAAAGGTCTTGGATTGGAAAGCTGAGAGGCTGCTGTGTCCCAACGATCCAGATCCAGCACTTCTTAAGAGGAAAGAGAACAAGCATGCCAGGAAATGCATTAGGCCCGTTACCTTCATTTTCTCATCAGTTCTTTCAACTAGGNGGAAGGCAAGTCTGAGGTCTCAAGGGGAAGAGGCTTATCCAAGTTCACAGCATGAAATCTACCAGCTGCTGTTCAGGGAGTTTATTTATTGGGGGGTGGAGGGAAAGGGAGAAAGGAAAGAAGGAAGGAGGGAGGGAAAGGAAAGGAGGATAAAAATATAATCTCAAGGAATTCTAAGTAGGATTTTTAAAAATTACTTCTTAGTGCATGCGTGCGTGCGTGCGTGCATATGTGTGTGTGTGTGTGTGTGTGTGTGTGTATGAGCGAGAGAGAGACAGAGACAGAGAGACAGAGCACTGAACCATGCTTCCAGCTCCAAGTGACTTTAGAATGTCATCCTCCACGTCTCCACATCTGCAGCTGCCTCCCGACGCAGCCCCAGCACCACTCCTCACTGGCCTGGCTGAGCACTGCCAGTCTTCCCATCCCACCCCCTCTTCCTCTGAGCCCCCCTCAATGGTGGACTTCCTGACACTCAGCTTATCTTTGGGATGACTTGAGATCCACATGTGGCCTTCTTGGGTATCTCTCCTGGCACAGTCCCCTTGGCCTGCCAACCCTATCTTGATACCCATCAGTTCTTTCCTCTTTGCCCCANTTCTGCCAGTGTCTAGATGAGCAGTGTTAATCTCACACCTGGGCCTTTGTAACCAGGACCTCCCCAACCCACCTCCAGTTCTTGCAGTCACCCGATTTGACTAATCATCCTTTGAGGTCATGGAGACCTTGCTACTTCCTACCCATCACTTCCGGAAAGCCTACAGTGAACAGAGAACACTAACAATGTGCATTCATTGAATGCTTCCTGAATCCAGGAACATTACCGTGCACATTCCAAATGACGCCTTCCTTTGCTCCTCCCAGCCGCCTCATCTTAGAGTNANGANGAGGAAACNGAGGTGCTGAGATATCAATTAACTTGGCCAAGGTTCCCAGCTATGAAGGCAACAAAACCAGGTCTACTTGTCTAACTCAGAGGTCATGTCCATAAAGCTGGCTTTCAAGGATGATTATGAATTGGTTCCAAGCTACTGTCACAGGCTCATATTCCTAGCAACTCCCTACACACAGGCAATGCTGACTGTTCACTGTCCCCTGAACGCACACTATACAACCCTAACCCCCATGCCTCTGTTCACACATCCCTTCTTCTAAAATTTCTTTCTCCAGTTCCTACACTCACGAACTTTAATCCAGAATGTCTCNTCACCAGGAAGAATCTCCTTCCTTTAGTAATTGCCCCAGACTTGCACTATTCTTGCACNTAACTCACGTGTCACCTTTTTGGTTTGTTTGTTTATTTGTTTTTAGAGANAGCGTTTCTCTGTGTAGCCCTGGCTTGTAGACCAGGCTGGCCTTGAACTCACAGAGA
This sequence comes from Neotoma lepida, assembly GCA_001675575.1. Taxonomy (NCBI): domain Eukaryota; kingdom Metazoa; phylum Chordata; class Mammalia; order Rodentia; family Cricetidae; genus Neotoma; species Neotoma lepida. The sequence continues at coordinate 1,032,432 of LZPO01086768.1, forward strand.
TCTGCCTGCCTCTGCCAAGTGCTGGGATTAAAGGTGTGTGCCACCACTGCTAGGCTCTGTGTCACCATTTCTAATGTTCACTAAGAGTCGAGACCAAGTCCAGTTTGTACTTAGCCCTTGGAAGGGCCTTGCACAGAGCATGGCATGTATGCTTACAGAACTGTTTTTGTTTTTANTTTCAGTGCTAAGCCTTGCACATGTTTGGCATGCATCTTACTTATCACTGAACTACTCAGTAGCTACTCAGCTACTGAGTCAATATTTTTGGAAGTCTTTCTTTTTAAATATTTATTTACTTATTTATTATGTGTATGAGTGTTTTGCCTGCATGTATGTTNTGTGTACTATGTGCATGTAGTGCCTGTAGAGGCCAGAAGAGGGTGCTAGATCCCTTGGAACTTGAGTTACAGAGCTGCCATGGGGGTNCTGGGAGCTGAACCTGGGTCCTCAGAAAGAGCAGCAAGTGCTCTTTTACTGAGCCATCTCTGCAGTCTGGTTTTAGGATTCTTATGTTCAAGAAGATGAGAAGAAGCTCCATAGAGCAGGTTCCTTCCTGAGCAGGACAGTTTNGAGGGCAAGACACATTCCCCTAGAGACTGTCATGTGGAGTATGGGAGTGTGGGCTATGGAGTGACTCCATCACACAGCCGCAGGTCATCCCGTGTATGAAGCAATGGAGTCATTTCTGTGGGCGGGAGTACTCCAGGGTGGGGTAGGGACTGGCTCTGAGCCCTGGGCCTCTCTTCTCTGGATGCTCGTTTCTCTTACCTTTAATACTGAATGCCAGCTGTTATTCATCCCAGCCTCCAGCCCTGACAGGGGCTTGCCTATCTGTACCACCCTTGCCTCTTTCCTTTCTAGAATTCAAAGGAAAACAAACTGCAGTTTGAAAACTTCCCCACTTCCTACCAGTACCCAACCTTGGGAAAATCTGATGGATGAACCCCATTGGGATTTGGCCACATGCTGAANAGACTTGATGTTTTGAGGCAGGGCCAGACCCATGGGAGAGCTGGGCAGAGGGAAATTCATGAGGCTCAAAGTATCAGCTTCAGGCCACAGGGAAAGAGGTTCTACAAGACTGAGTTTCAGAGACAGGCTTGCCACAGCTCACAGTGGCCATGCCTNGAGTGCCAGGGCAGGAAACAGGCCTGTCAAGGTGACAGACATTGGGACCCAAGTTGGTTGTTTGCCTCCAGGTAGGAGAGGGCAAAAGACAGGCAAAGTTGAGGGATGTGTGAACCAGATAAAGGATGTGACAGCCCTTAAGTCACCAGCTCAGCTAGGTGGACAGAGGCCCAGGGAATAGCTGGTAACCTGGCCAGGCTGAGGAACTTGGGCCTTGATGGGGACAATGAAACACTTTAGAAAGCCTGTAGNATGCAGGGTCCAGGAAAGTTATGTCAAATATCCCCTCCTTCCCTCTCCCCTCCCCATCTCTCTTTCTCTCCTTTGCTCCTTATCTTCCCTCCATCCTTTCTTCTTTCTCCCTTCCTTCTTCTCCTCCTTCCCACCACAGCCTCAGCACTGTGAACTGACCCCTCATCCCTACAGGAGCACTTCCTTTCTGGACTCAACAAAAGGCAGAAGAAGAAAACAAGCTCAGATCCTTCTGAAAAGGGGAAAGCCACCCGCTGGCAAGCCCAGTCCTTTGACTTGCACTCACAACCTTAAATATATCCTTTGAAGACTTATAGCCAAGACCTTAAACATAGTCTTTGAAGTCCCTTGCCCATTGAAGTTGCCTTTCTTTGAAACCATAAAAGAACATGGGGCTTTTCTTGGCAGCAGGAAAATCCCACATGCTACTTGCAGCATTCATGGAGCAAAAACTGCTAACCAGGGAACAAGAAGACTAAGCTCAGTCCTTTCTCGATGGTGACAGCTGGGTGGCTGGCAGTATGGCCCAGAGGTTAAGACACTCTCTGGAGGGACACACTCTGTGGTGAGCCAGTTGGATGACTTGAATCAGGTCACCAAATCTCTTGAAACTTTCATTTTTCTCACTCCTGAAGTGGAGAGGGCAACACCTGCCCTCCCTCTGGAACATCGCCTCCCTTCCTTGCTCCTGGGTTACCATGTGTGCCAACAAGGGGACCAGGCTAGTTGATATCCAGTTGGTTCTTCTTCCCCAGCAAGGAGTTCCAGTTCCCTACTGCAACAGATGGATGTCTAGGAAGGCAATTAGCACTGGAAATCAAACTGTGATCATGAGTAGGATGGGGAAGCTGAGNGTAACTCAGTTGGTCAGCTGCTTGTCTAACAGGAAGACCTAGAATCAGTTTCCAGGACCACATAAACTAGGTGTGGTGGCACATCTTAGCATAGAGGGACATGATAGCAAGGCTACTCTCAGCTACATATTGAGTTTGAAGCCAGCCTGGGCTATCTGAGAGTCAGTCTAGGNGGGGATGGGAGGGAGGAGGAAGAGGAAGAGGAAGGGAGAAAAAGAAAAATTGAACGATCCCAGAGAAATGCTCTTTGGTTTTTGCCCCATGCTTGATGCCAGATGGTGCTCCCTGAGTGTCATGAGTAGGATGAGGATGGGTCTTTGTCTCCACAACATTCTGGAGTGTGCAGAAAGAGGTCAGAGGCTGATGATGGGTTTAGGAGCCATCTGCTTCACAAAGAAGCAGAGCTGGAGGTTTGGTGAGGAGAAGGAAGAATGTTGACCCAGAGCACCAGGACTCTTAAAAGAAAACAACTGAATTGGATTTATANGTATATGGTGGGAAGAAATTCACAAAAATTAACTCAAAATTGACCACAATGAAAGAATTGAAGAGTTTTAGTTAGAAGAAATCCTTGTGACACTGGATTTGGCAAAAATTTCCTAAATTGTACAAAAAGCATAATACATCAATACATTGACCTAAACATCACCAAGATTTAAAACTGGAGCCAAGTGTGACGGCACACACCTTTAATCCCAGCACTCAAGAGAGGCTGAGGCAGACTTGTCTCTGAGTTCAAGACCAGTGTTGCAGGAGATTTTTTTGTTGCCTCTCTGGGACTGCCAATAGAGTCGGACCTTGGTTTGGAGGGTGGAGTCCACACTAAGCTAGCAGGAGTGAACCACTAGCNGGACTCAGAGGAAGCTAGAGGGACACACAGGAGGAATAAGGAGGGGCTTAAGGAGATGCATGGCCTTTTCAATCGGGAAAGATGGAGAAGAGAGCAAGTGATTATTTCTCTATCGCTCCGTGGATCTATCTCTCAGGTTTATTCCCTAATATTTAACTCCTGAGTTTTATTTTTTAATAAAACAATAAAAGAAGTCACAATAGACCAGTCTGGTCTACCATGCAGTTCCAGGCCCTTCAGGGCTACAAAGTGAGATCCTGCCTAAAATTTAAAATTGGGCTGGCAAGATGGCTTAGTAGGTAAGGGCACTTGCTATCCAGCCCGATGACCTCAGTTCAATCCCTGAATCCTACATGGAGAGAGGTTGTCCCCCTGTCTCCCACAGGTTGTCATTTGGCTTCCACATGCATGATGTGGCACACATGCACCACAGACAAATACTCAGTTGTATGAACACATGAACACACATAAAATTTAACTTCGACATTTTACTTATTTATTTTTGAGATGAGTTCTTACTATATATTTTGAAACTTACTATGTAGACCAGATGTGCACTGAATTCACTGAGATCCACCTACCTCCACCTCTGGATTGCTGAGATTAAAGGCGTGTCTCAAAAACAAACAGGGAGGAGGCAGTAGTCTTGGCCCCTTGGTGAAACCAGTCACTCCTCAGAAGTTGGGTCAGATGTGGATGTGGGGTCTGATGACACAGATTCCATCTGCTCTGCTGCCTGTGGGTTCATTACTAACTCAGTTCCAAGTGTGTGTAATNTGAGTGTATGTGTGTACATGGGTGCATGTGTAGTGTGTATATGCATGGTGTGTATAATGTGTGTAGTGTGTGTGCATGGTATGTGTAATGTGTGTAGTGTGTGTGCATGGGTGCATGTGTAGTGTGTGTGCATGGTATGTGTAATGTGTGTAGTGTGTGTGCATGGGTGCATGTAGTGTGAGTGTGTGTTGTGTGCATGTGTGTGCATGTAATGTGAATGTAGTGTTAATCTGTGTAGTGTGTGCATNTAGTATGAATGTGTATAGTGTGTATAGTGTGTGTGCATGTGTATGTAGTATGAGTGTGTGTGTATGTGTGTATAGTGTGAGTGTGTGAGGTGTGTGTAAAACATAATCATAGAACCTAGCCTAATAGTGGCTGAGGCAGGAGGAATATGAGTCTGAGTCCAACCTTGATTATATAATCTTTAAGACCAATCAGAGCTATATAGTGAGAGCCTATCTCAAAAAGTAATTGTAAAACCAAAACAGTTCAATCATTGGAAACAAATAACTCAGCTTAGAAACGCAAATATTCAGAGTGTCACCAAATAAGATACATAGATAGCACATGAAAAGGTGTTCACGGTCATTAATCACAGTGGGGGGGGATGGGAATGAAAACCACAGTGAGATACTGTGACACACACTTGGTTAAAATTAAAACCACTGACCACATCAAATGCTGATAAGGGCATGGGGCAACAGGGACTCCCATAAACATCTGTTGGCATCATAAAATGGTTTAATCACTTTGGAAAACAGTTTGACAACTTCTTTAAAAGTTAAAGACAATCTTGTCACATAAGCTATTCCACTCCTGGGCACTTATGAATTAAATACAAGTATATGTTCACATAAACACTTGTCCGAAGGCTGGTGATGTAGCTCAGTGGTGCCCACATGCTTAGCATGCCTAAGACCCTAGTCTTCAGCACCACCCCAACCTAACAACAAGAAAAAGCAACATCCGCATGTGTACATGGATAGTCTGAGCTGTTTTATTCATCATTGTCCCCAAACTAGAAACCACCCAAAGACCCATCAACATGTGAGTAAACACATTCTGATGTGTACATATTAATGTAATTCTAATTTACCAATAAGGAGGAACAATTATTCAAACAATGACGTTGGTGGACTTTTGAATAATGATGTGCAGGAGGATGAAAGAAGACAGACAGAAATGTAAGCATACTGTATGATTCCATTCATAAACAATTCTAGAAAATGTAAGGTAATCTAAAATGAGTGACAGCACCTGAGTAGTTGGCTGGGTGAGAGGGAGGAGGGGCAGGAAGAAGGGGATTTCAAATGGACACAAGGGATTAAAGGAGGAGGAGATGAAGTCAAGTGATGGATGTAGTCATTGTCTTGACTACGGTAAATAGTTTTACAGGGCAGACATACATCAAAACTCATCAGATCATAGTCTTGAAATGTGTGCAATTTATCGAAGCTATTTAAAAGAAGNAGGGCAGACCAGGTGTGGTGACCCAAGCCTATAATCCCAGTATTCAGAAAGCTGAGGCAGGAGGATTATTGTGAATCTGAGGCTAGACTGGGCTACTGATTCCAAGCAGTAGTCTTAGTNCCTTGGTGAAAACCAGTCACTCCTCAGCAGTTTGAGTGAGAAGTGGGTGTGGGGTCTGATGACACAAGTCTATCGACTCCATCTGCTCTGCTATCTGCAGGTTCATTACTCAGCTAAACCTTCCCAACTCGTTCCCAGCCCCTGGAGGGCAGGGGCTGGGTTTTCTGTATCAAGTCTATCCTGTTGAGGAAGAGGATAATGACAATGATGAAGCAGCTTCCACAAGTGACAGCAGAAGGGATGGCTATCACCAGGATCCTGGAGAGTCACCTAACCATGGGCCAATAATATCACTGCCATATTCCTGTCTTGTTTGTGGAATGTGAGTGACTCACTCTTGGAAGTCTCCCAGCATAGCTGAGGAACTGGATAAGACAGAGCAAGATGCTGAATTGTGTCAGCTCCTGGAAGAACTGGACCACTGGGACTCACTCTTCAAGTCTGGGCTGTCCCATAAGACAGTCCTTTACATAATCTACAGTGAACTGTGATGTTTCAGAGCCAGGAAGTCAATGCTGTGTATGAGGTCCTCCTCTGTGACTGCTGAACCCAGATTCCAACCTTTCCCATACTGACCTGATTAGTGTCTCCATGAGCCTGTGGTCAGACTCGTTCTGCAGGGCGTACATGAAAGGCTGACAACAGCACGAAGTCAAAGCTGAAGTTCTCTCCCTTCTAGAAGCCAGGCCAGCAAACCTAGAGCTAATACCTGTTGTGTTCAAGCTCCATGAGAGCCTGCCATGGTGATGGTTCTGGAGGGCTTGTGTAAGTCAAAGTATAGACTAGACTAAGAATGCAACCTTGCCATCCTTTCAATAATCCACCCTCCTCGGCTTGATACACTGACC
>LZPO01086768.1:1038888-1073175 GCA_001675575.1 Neotoma lepida
AGAGAGGAGAGACAGATGTGGGGGTGATCTTGTAGATCAGGCTGGCCTCAAACTCACAGATATCTGCCAGCCTCTGCTTCCTGAGTGTTAAGATTAACAGTGTGTGCCACCATGCTCAGCTCTGGATCATGCTTTAAATAACACACTCCTTTCCCCAGCATCCACAGAATAATCTAGTTTCAGAAATCACCTGCAGGTGCACATTCAGGCATACCCAGGAAGAAGCAGGATAGTCCTTCAAGCCAGATTGCCCTTCTCCAGGGCTTTCTTACATTTTTTTGTTATTTGTTCTAGTTTTATTTATTTTTTTTTTGCGTCCTCAGAAAGTTTACCCTGACTTTGAGAAATGCCAGGTTGCAGAGCATGGTGCAGGTTATGTGTGGTAGGCTGAACTTCATCTCTATGTTGTTATCTGTACCCTGCTGGCTTCCATGGACACCATGGACCTTGTTGTATCCCCATATTCCCAGGAATCCATGTCTGAGTTCAGCCCCACAATAGTGGAAGAGGCAACTTTTCTAGATGTCTTACCCAGAAGATATCACTGCACCTGGGAACCTCAGAAGTTCTCCAGACGAATTGGAATGGAAACTATGTGCCTAGAATGACTATCACTCTGTGTGCAATGCAAAACTGAGTTGCTTCTCCCCAAACCAAGACCAGGGTATGTTGTCCCAGGATGTGTTTCCTCACTATGTTGCACTTGTATTCTATCAGAACACTCTTCTCCCAGGAGATCGTTGGTGGCCACTGGGATATAAATGAAGATGTGAACAAGCAAGGCAGCTCCTGCAGAGCTGGAGGAGGAGGATGGGGGTCCAGAGAGAATGGACCTACCTTCAGTCCTCTGAGATACACCTGGTGATTAATGTTCCCCTTTTATCCACAGGTCTGTACCCTAGCAGTGGGGTGAAGGGGAATCCAAGACCAGGGGCTGCTCAGGAGTTACATTCAGAAGNGTCCCAAGACCACTTGGCAGGCATGAGCTGGAGGCAGGCTCAGCTCCAGATTAACGAGGCAGGGTTGTGGGAGAAGACAGGGTTGAGGCTTCCTGGGGACCTCAGGAGCTGACCTGGGAAGCATAGAGCATAGAGAAAGTGGGCTTGAGGCCCAGTATCTTGGGAAACTGCAGGAAATCAAGAAAGCTGATAGGGTAACTGTCAAATTTGGCATCTCTTTTGTCTGAACTCACTGTTGCCATTGTTGTTTCCCTCCTCTTCCTCCTCCTTGTCCTCTTCCTCCTCTATTTATTTATTTATTTATTGTGTGTGTTGGGGGGGGGTGCATCCATGCCACAGCACGTGTGAGGTCAGAGAACAAGCGGTCAACTAGTGGGAGTTGGTCCTACCCTTCTACCACAAAGGTCCTAGGAATCAAACTGAGGTCATCAGGCTTGGTGGCAAGCACCTTTATCTGCTGAGCCACATCATCAGCCACACCAGGTGTCCTTGTCTCAAGTTCCCACTAGTCTCCTGAAGAGTCAGAGACAAGCACAGATAGATGGGGAAAGCATCCCANTGACNTAGACAACTGGGACAGTGGCTGCCAACTGAAGGCTCTAAAGAGANAGCACATTTGCTGGCCTTGCAGTTAGAGCCAGGTCTTCCTCAGGGTGAGGCACTCCTTGAGCATGGCACTTCAGAAAGTTTATTTTAGCTCCCACAGGCCACAAAGATACAGTTAGTAAACTTGCCCAGAGGGACTTCCCCATAACTGTTCCCACCTATTCATCATGCCCAATCTGGAGCAAAATTGGAGTGAGACACAAGGCACTTACTCATGAGTAAACTCAAACTTCAAAGACTTAATTCCATTTTGCAAACATATAATCAACTCTCAAGGAGAATGTGGCTTCAAGGTCCTAACTAAATGAAAATGATGCTGAGATGCCCACAGCCACCAGTTCTATAAGTGTCATCCCTCACTAGCTGCAGTTGTATGGCCCATGCTGACTGATGCAAAGACCACAAAAAGCCCATTGCTGGGGNGGGACTCTGCCACGATTTGCTGTGGAATTCTGGGAGGATGCTNCTCCCCTGGAATCAGGGTCCTGCTTAGTAAAACCATCACTGTTTATGTCAGGATACATTGGGGAGCCTCTCTCCCACTTGGGCTATTGGGGACCATTCATCTCCTGCCAGAGAAGCACTTNCCCCGAAATTCTGTGTGGCTGATGTGTAGGCACAGAGCACTAGGGGCCTTCCTTTGACATCAACTGTTTCTCTCCATATGGCCCAGAAAAGAGAACCGAGAAATGAGAGGCAGTCTAGAAGCAAGTCATGCTGGAAAACACTCAGCTTCCTCCCTGTCTAAAATGCTGTTTCATTGCTTCCTTCAAAAGAAAAGAGTGTCCTCTGAGATTGAAACATTGCATCCTGTAGGGAAGCTCCAACAGGAAAGTAAACAACTCAAAATAGCTTCAGGAAGCCCCTGAAACTGACCAGATTCACTAAGATGCCTCCCCACCCCAAGAATGCCATTCAGAGGAAGTAAAACTGAGTTGCAAAAAGACTCTCTGAGGAGAAATACTTCAAAGAAGACTCAGACCAGATTAGCTGCCTACAAGACACAGAAACCAGCTGAGCTGACTGCAAGAGGTTTAGACCAACTGAGGCACCTGGAAACGACACTTTCCAATCTGTTAAGCTGCCTGCAGGATAGACAGTGTGCGCCAGGTTCCTAGCTTTTGTGAGCTGTCACCCATGCTGGGATGGCCTTTGGTGATGCAGGTGTCTTTGAGTCATTTCTGTTCTTGTAAGTTACCCCTCACCCACAGTTCTGTAAGCAACCCCAATAAACTCATTGGTTTACCAAATTGGACTTCGGTGGTATCCTCACTTTGGTCTGTCATGGGTTCCTTTACTGGGGTGAGTATCTGTGTGTTATGTCTCCCACCCCAAGAAAAGTTTTGTCATACAACACTGTCTCCCCAGCTAGTTTGGTGAAATGGGGTAATTGTAAAAATACATAAACACACATGTATGTGAGTGTTCATGTGGGTGTGGGTGAGAATGCACATGTGTGCCGTGTATGTGTGTGTGTGTGTGTGTGTGTGTGTGTGTGTGTGTGTGTAGGCTGGAGGTCAACTTTGAGTGTTATTCCTCAGGATCAGTCCTGTTTCTATTCATTTATTTTTTGTGTGTATATGTGTGCACTCTTGTGCATGATGTGTGTAGATGGGTACACATACCATGCCATTCATGTGCTCAGAAGACAACCCTACCCTTATGTGAGTTCCAGTGACTGAACTCAGGTCACTGGCTTTGAAAGCAAGTTCCTCTACCCATTGTCTTAGTCAGTGTTCTATTGCTGTAAAGAACCACCAGGATCACACAACACTTAAAAAAAGAAAGCATTTAATTGAGGCTTGCCTAAAGTTTCAATGTAATGGTTTAGTCCATTATCCTTATGGTGGGGAGCATGGCAACATGCAGGTGATACCATAGCTAAGAGTTCTACATTTGGATCTGAAGAGAAAGCCTCTGGGCCTGGCTTGAGCTTCTGAAATCTTAAAGCCCACCCCCCCAGTGACACACTTCCTCCAACAAGGCCACAGATCCTAATCTTTTCAAATAGTGCCACTCCCTATGAGCCTATGGGGGCCATTTTCATTCAAACTGCCACACCCATAAGAGCATCTCACTGACTCCACCTTGTTGTTTTTAATATTTAAAATTATATTTATTTATATATTCATTTCATGTGTGTGTGTGTGTGTATGCACACACATGAATACAGTTGTCCAAAGAGACAGAGGTGTCCAATATCTTTGGCGCTGGAGATATAGGCAGCTGTGTGTAGCGCCTGCACTGCAAGTTATCCTCCAAGTTTTGAGCGAGGGGCTGAGGATTAAACAGAGACAAGACAGCAGGTCATCCGTTTCAAGAGAATGCCCTTTATTCTTGGGAGAGGGTTGGGTATATATAGGGCAGCAACACAGGCTCATAGCAGGATGGAAAATCCCCAGTGGTCAAAAGTTCAGGTTGTTTGGCCTCAGCTTGTTTACTCAAACAGCTCCGGTACAGGGAAAGAAGAACTTGCAATTGACAAGCTCAAGAGGAAGGAGTCAAGAACAAAAACATCCTGTGCCAGGCAAGCAGGTCAACAGTTCAAACCAGATTGGGGGCCCAGGGCCCAACAGCTGTGAACTCCTGACATGGGGTGCTGGGAACTGAACTTATGTCCTCTGGGAGAGCAGTAAATGCTCTTGACTACTAAGCCATTTCCCCAGCCCCAGTTTTCAAATTTCTAGGCTTTTGTTGGGGGTGGAGGGTCTTGGATATACTCAAGCTGTGTTTTGGAAGTCTTCCATGGATTGAAATAACAATATGTTAGCTCCAACAATTTTAAAAGGAGAAGGAAGAAAAAAAATCAAATTCATTTTTAGAAATGCCTTTAATCTGAAAAATTATTTTGTGTGTATGGGTGTTTTGCCTACATGAATATCTGTGTGCTATGTGTATCTAGAAGAGGGTGTCAGATCTCCTGGAGCTGGAGTTACAGACAGTTGTGAGCTGTCATGTGGGTGCTGGGAATGGAATCCAGGTTCTCTAGAAGAGCAGCCCATGCTCTGAACTCCTGAGCTGTCTCTCTAGCCTTAGAAATGCCTCTTCTTGTCAAATATTCATTTCAAAATGGTTAGAAGATTTATTCTACATCTTCTTACCTCTTCTCAAGAAACTCCAGAATTCCTTTCCATTCTGACCCATATCCAATTTCAGTTCACTGTATTCATTTCTGTTGAGCAGAAGTTGGCATTAGTTTTGCTTTTCTCAATAATTTTTGGTGAGAAAATGATCTAACAGTCTTCAAGAAAAATTTGTTCAGAAACATTTGATGCTGCTGTTTTGAGACAGACTCTTACCCCATAGCCCAACACTGGTTTTAAAATTCTCAATCCTCAGTGTCTCAAGTGCTGGAATTACAGGTATGCACTGCTATGCCTGGCCTTACACTATTTCTTCCTTATTATTTAGGCTGGAGAGTAGTTTTGTTAGTCACTTTGCTTTTACTGGCAATTATCCTGCTAATTTCACTAGATTAGACAAGGATTAACTAGAGTTTGCTGTTTTGTCTGTCCTGGGAGTTTCTGTACTTTCCCACTGAATGGTATATTATTATTGTTGCTGTTGCTACTATTATTATTGCTATGTATTGAACCCAGAGCTTCACATGCCAGGCAAGCACTCTGTCACTAGGCTACATTCTCCCCTATTGGCTAGTTTTAAGCAGTATTTTGCTATATGAAGCCTTGGTGGCATGATTGTAACAGTAGTGAACAAAACACACTACTCCACTTACCAGAAATGAAGAGGGCCAAGAGAAGGATTAAGTTCCATGGCTGTAGCCATTGAGGGAGCAAGGGACGCATAAAAACTCCAAATAGACACAGATTTGATGGCTTGGGGATCTTTTTGCAGAAATCATGATCAGTGTGCCAGTGAAACTCAACACACTCACAGGGTGTCATTCAGAGGGTAGCAGGCAGGACAGCAATAGGGCACTGAGCTTGAGAGTAGATACCCCGAGGTCTCGAAATAAATCCTTAGTAATTTTATCTTTGTGTGTGTGTTTTTGATTTTGTTGTTTTGTTTTGTTATTTTTCATTTGGATTTTGGGCTTGTTTTTTTTTTTTGAGATAGAGTCTTATGTAGCCCAGGTTGGACTTTCAACTCCTGACCTTCCTGCCTCTACTTCCTAAGTGCAGGGCTTAAAGGTGTGAGCCATCATACCTGGCTTGACTTTCTGTTTTATTAGTGATGCCTGATGAACAACATGAACGCAATGGAGATGAGGGGGTCTCCATTTATTTGAGCCCCTGCCTTTGGTCTCTTCTCCTCTTCCCTTCCTTGCCTACAGCTGCCACCCAGTGATGGCACCCAGCTTAGTAGGGGTCTAGACCAAGGCACAGGAAGTATTGGGCCTTTGTGCCAAACCATGGGGCAGACCTCAGGCTCTTTGTGGGTCTATGCCTCAGCTATGAATACTGAGGAAATGTAACATGAAATAGCAAATGTTAACTACCCATTGCAGGTGAAGGGAGGCTGTGGAAATGTTTCATCTGCTTTTGTGAACTAAGTTACCAGACCTTTTAACTGGTGCTGGGTCTCACAGATTATGTTTCTGGCCCTTGCAGCAGGCACTATGGAGGAGAGAGTCCCAAGACCAGCAAAGTTGGAAAGAGTTTCATTATGGAGCATGAAGACATCACCCAGCTCGACTCTAATAGGAAGCCTGAGATGGTGAGGCTGGACTCAAACACTAGAGACCAGGCCAGTTTGTACCCAGCCACAGGGGGCATTTCTGCAGCATACAGCAGCCTGGCAGTAAAGAACTGGATGGCTGGGTGTGTCATTTGCTTATGTTGAAAACATTGGTGACTATGACTCATGCTTGTAAGTATGTACTTTGGGCCTGGAGAGCAGTGGTGCATGCTTTTAATTCCAGCACTGGGAAGGTAGAAGCAGGCAGATCTCTGTGAGTTAGAGGCCAGTCTGGTCTACATAGTGAGTTCCAGGACAGCCAGAGCTACATAGCAAGATCCTGTCTCAAAAAAAAAAATGAAAAAGAAAGAATGTACATTGGTACAATCTTTGGAATGTACAGTTGACTAGTAGATTTCAAGACACACATAGTCCTGAAGAAATTCCTGCACAAGGAGGACAAGTTTGAGAGAGGCACTGTGGACAACATCCCTGAACCAGGAGCCATCTTTATAGAGTGTGGATGTGATAGTGTGTCCCTGCAGTAAGCCCACACAGAGCAGCAAAGACCAGTGGATCACAGCTATACATGGAGACAGGTGAGACACTGGAATGAAACATGGGGCAGCACTGTGGATGCAGTCTTTATGAACCACACAGTTCTATAGCCTTCAATTGTCTGAGTTCTGAAACACGGAAAGGGTGAGTCACTGTTAAGAGTTAGCTCCATCCAACCCTCCAAGGCCCAATGTCTGAACTTCTACAACTAGAAATGGATTCCTCCGAGTCAAGACTGTGGGCTGTTGGAAACCCAAGAGTTCTGACAGTTTCTGCTTTTGTAGTGATGCCTTGGTCATGGCACACATTCCTCCCAGAAAAAAAAAAATCCTGAGAGGAAACTGATGGTCAAGAGGCTGAGCATCAGGGTTAAAGGCAAAACCCTGGGCACACTAATATTAGGGACTGACCACAAAGTGAGAAGTCAAAGGAGATCAGAAAAGCCAATGAAATCACAAGTTTTAAGGAGTAGTTACCAAAACTGGCTAAGTACCAAGAGGTTGATCTACTCCAGTGAAGAACAAACATGTCAATTAATAATTTGACAGTTAAGAAAATCTTNGTTGGTTGGAGACATAGTTCAGTCATAAATTGTTTGTTCAGCTTGCTCCAAGTCCTGGGTTTGGTCTCCAGCACTGAAAGGATGAAAGTTATTGCTTGGGCTATAGGTGTAGCTCAGAGGTAGAACACATGCCTAGTTGGGTTCAGTTCTCCAGGAGGAGCAGAGGGATTACGGGGAGGAGGAGGTCGTCACTGGTGACCTTAGCAAGGGCAGTTTGGATAGACTCATGGGGTGGAATCCAGCCTTGGTGGAAAGTAAAAAAGGCTGANGNCTTTGAAGTACAACTTGTGGGCTCTTTTCAAGAAGTTGGTCAAGGGCAGGATAAAAGCTCCAAAGGGAATAAGATTTTCTGGAATAGGGAAGAATTATGTTTATAGGGTGAAGGACAGAACCAGACACAGGAAAGGAAGGAGAAGAGGGTCAGAGAACCAGAGATAGATACTGACTCGGATCCTAGAAGAGGCAGGGGAGTGTGGGAAAGGGGGCCCTGGAGGAGAGNGGGTCTTAGAAATGCCACGTGGTGCCAGGTGCCTGTAATCCCAGCACTTGGGGGACTGAAGCTGGAGGACTGCAGATGAGGTACGTTGTGGGACGTGCTTCACACAAGCGGGCAGAAGTTTAGATGATTAGAACCAGGTAGGGAGGACNACTGAGAAGCACCGGACAAGCAGGAAACAGAAGATGCAGGCAGAGTCCTGGCACCTGTGGATGAAAGGACTGGTAAAGAGCTATCCCTGCACTGGTACTACTTTTCCTTTGTCCCATCAGAGCTTGACATCCCTGAACCTCTAAAGGGAAGATGGAAGCAGTACTATTCCAAGGTGGTGTAGGCTGAGAAGGTTCAGCTAGTCATGGAGTGNTACAGACACTCAGAGCTGCTTAGGCAAAGGCAGCTCTGAAAACAGCTGGGGTTGGCAGACAGAAGGGGCCACCTCCAGTTTTCTTTCTGAATGCAAATCAGGGACTANGAACTATTGTACAATTCAAAGATAGTAAATAGGAAAGCCATCAGGATGACTGGAGTTGATGTTTTCAGCATCACAACAGCAACATGGCTGAGTCCCAAGAACAATATGCTCATTGTTCTATGAGCATATGACCTTTGGTTCTCCCCCTTGTATCTGTCCCATACACAGAGGTAATAACAGGATGAGCTTCTCATCTTCATTCTCCACCTGACACAGGTGCCTGCTGCTGCAGGTGCTTGCAAAGAAAAGCTTACACGTTTCTGCACTCTACAGTTTTGGTCAACCTGATGACCTACTGAAAAGTTGACTGCAGTGAAAACCAGTACACTCAGCTATTGCGCTTCTGAATAAGGACCAAGTTCTAAGCAGTGCAGCAATGCCTGACCATCACAGCTACTCCTAAGCATCTNTGAGCAATTTGTCAGTTGTTCAGGGAGGAGGTAAGTAGGTAGGTGTGGTGTAGTGTGGTGTGTGGTNTGTGTGTGTCTGTGTGTGTCTGTGTCTGTGTATTTAGGTGTATATGTGGAGGTCAGAGGATAATTTTCAGGAGTCAGTTCTTTTCTTCCACTGTGGGGTCTGGGGATTGAACTCAGGTTGTCAGGCTTGTAGGCAGCAAGTGCTATTACCCACTAAAATCTTACCAGCCCATAATTTTTAAGTAGTCATTTTCAGCTAGTTCTCCCTCCCTGCCCTTCTTTCTGACAGGATCTCTAACCTAGGCTGGCCCTCGAACTCTGTATGTAACTGAAGATNATCTTGAACTCCTGATCATCCAGTCTCTATACTGAGATTACAGTATATATACACCTGGTGAACTCACTGTACGCAAGCCTAAAGGCAATTCATTATTTTATCACTTATCTTTACTGAGGATTGAACTCTGGGTCTTACATANGATGGGAATGTCTTTCTGAAAATGTGTTGCTCTGATTGGTTGATAAATAAAGCTATTTGGCCAATGGTGAGGCAGAATAAGTTTAGGCGGGACATTCGAACTACGGGGAGAGAAACAGAAAGAGAGCTGGGCAGACGCCATTCTGCCATCTAGAAAACAGCATGTAATGGCACACAGGTAAAGCCACGTGGAGCACGTGGTGACATAGATTTATAAAATGGGTTAATTTAAAATGTAAGAGCTAGCTAGCGAGAAGCCTGGCATGGCCATAGTTTAAAAATGATATAAGCCTCTGTGTGTTTACTTGGGTCTAAGTAGCAGCGGGAGCCGGGCGGGACCGGACAAACTTTTGTCTACATACATATGTTAAGCAAATACCCCTGAGCTAGCTACAGCTCAGCCTCACATTACTTCTTTTTTTTTTCTGTTTTTGTTTTTGTTTGGTTTTTCGAGACAGGGTTTCTCTGTGTAGCTTTGGTGCCTTTCCTGGAACTCACTCGGTAGCCCAGGCTGGCCTCGAACTCACAGAGATTCGCCTGCCTCTGCCTCCNGAGTGCTGGGATTAAAGGCGTGCACCACCACAGCCCAGCTTCACATTACTTCTTTAATGATGAAAAAACNAGAGAATTATGAATAAATACCATCATTAGATATTTAAGTAATTTTGACATTTTAGAGGCATAAATTGTGAAAAGCAAAAATAATTAACTGAGGATGTAGCTCAATCAGTAGAATGTCTGCTAGAGTTTAATCCCCAGCATCCCCAGGATTGTATAAACTGGGCATGCTGGATCACATCCATACTCCCAGTAATGAAAGTTCACGGCAGAAAAAATTTAAATGTAGATAAGCAAAATGATAACTAAAGGACGTATGTGCTTCCTCCCAAAGGGGCCACTGCTACTTGTCACCCAGGAACACCACTTTAGAGACACCGTTAAGCCTGTGTCCAGTGAGTTCACACTAGACTTCTCTTTGGCCACCTCTTATAAATGCATTACAAAATCCAGCTCTCCGAGGCTCAAGTCCTAGGGCTCAATTGAGTGCCCTTCCCACCATAGACACCCTTACCTTCTCTGTGCTCTCAGGAAAGAGTGCCAGAAGGAGTTGAGATGTTGTAAGGTTCGCCTAAGGAGAAAGCAAAGGACATCATGGGCATCCTTGGAAGGCTAAGTGACCCCTTTAATGAATAATCACATCCACAACCGGTCTCAGACATCTGTGAATAATCTCAAGCCTTGTAATTTGTGCTTTTTTAGAGTTCCACAAAATTTAAAAGATTAAACCAGCTAAGAACGATGACATCTCTCTGACTGGTTGTTATCCTAAAATAACACGGTATGGGTTTTCTTTCTTCCTGGATCATCCTAACGTGCCCAGCAGTAAGAATGTGGGTGGCCATCTGCCCCTGGGATGTCTCAGGAAAGAACTAGACAAAGCTACTCAGACCTGAGGGGCCTGAGGCTGGGAAAAAACAGGTTATGTACAAAAAAAGCCAATAACAAAAACAAAACCCAAGGTCGCCTTTCTTGTACACAATAAGCAGTAAGGGTCTGTCTACTTTGCCTACTCTGCCTTGGGTAGGACTACAGTATATCTCATGCCCCACATGCTTAGCTGCAGGGTCTTCTAGAAAGAAAGGGGCTACTGAAAAGTTCTTCCAAGGTTAAAAGAAATATAGGCCCAACAGGATGGAAGACAGAATGAGTTATATAAACTGGAGACTGCAGAACCACATGCTGGGCTTTCTTCAATGTCCTGAGAGGCAGGTTAGCATGAAACATTGATGACAGATATTTTAAGAGGTTTCCAGGAGCTATGAGTCCACCAACAGAATAGAATCCACGGATAGGCAAAAAGAGATGAGACTCTGGACTGGCAGAAATGAGGAGAGTACAACACCCCCCTGTATTCACTCCTTATTCTAGGAGATGAATAAATCCATTGCCCAAAAGCTCTAGGGAACTCGAAGCCCATTGAGCCCCAGAAAGAGGCATTAAATGGCGGGAGAAGAGATATCATTGTTAGGGTCAAAAGCTCTCTTCAATAGGCCAATTAAACAGACAAGTAAGAGTGAAAAGATTAGAAAGAGATGTATTCAATGTGGCCACNTTGAGATGAGGAATAGCAAGGTCCAGTGATGCCCCAAGTCTGTCCTTCTTGGTCCTGACACGAGGTTTAGCTCTGAATAGAGAGCAAGAAGTGTGCATAAGCAGTTCTTGTCAATGTACTGTTCCACCCATCACTCACTCCTGGGTCTTTGTCAGCTCCAAGTCTCTCTTGTAAGGTGGTCTAACAAGTTGTCAGAAATGTGTAAAACCTCCTCTTAGGAGACAAGTTCCACCTCTGGCTGGTACCAGGTTTCAGCTTTTCCTTCTCCCAGCACGAGATTCCTAGGGAAATTCCAATTTTCTGTTCACTAGTCTGATAGCCAAAGGGAAAACATAAGTGTCTCTCAGGATAGCTTCACTCCTGTCAATGGTTACAGGGAGAGAGATTCAGCTTTGCCAGGTTATGCATGTGGTATGGACATTTTCATAAAGGTGAGGGGTAATGACAGTTTCCAAAGATCTGGTCCTTGGGATAGGAACTGGGCTCTGTACCCTGGTTTGCTCATCCAACCCAATGGAGATCTGTGAGGACCTAGGGAGGCACAATGGGGATGGAGCAGGGATGACTCCATCATTTAAGGTGCCAGGCTGCTCTCCTCACTATCAGGGCTGAAGATAAACATAAAGGTCCCAGCCCTTGTCCCAGCTTTACCTGAGGCTCCAGGCTCTGCACAGGCAACCACCTGCCTAAGATGGTGGCAAGTTCCCTCTATGGCTGTCCATGTTTGCCCACTACAGCTCAGTCTTTTTCCACTGCTTGACTGGCTCAGGAATGAGGGATGCATTTTAGCTCTTAGACCCCCCAAGAGGGTAGCCTTGCACAGGAATCTCTGCCTTTTCAGCAGTAGAGGGAGAAGTAGAGGGAGAAGGAGGTGAAAAGTTTCTTTCATGACCCCAGGAAGCCACATTGCTCATTCAATCTCCAAGAAAATTAGTAACCCAGACTCAGGGGAACACATGATGTATGAAATAAGCAGAGCTTCAGGCAGACCCAGGTTCTTTCCTTTTCCAGACCTTGATAAAATTACTCAGTTTCTTTGACTTTACAATGTATTGTTTAGTTTCATTTATTTACTTATTGTTTGTGTGTGCACGGAGGTCAATTCTTTCTTCCATCATGTGGGTTTCAGTCCCATCATGGGACTGAACTCAAGTGACTAGTGATGGCAGGCACCTTTACATATACAGAGTCATCTCACCAGTCCCTTGAATTAATTTTTTTATTTATTTTTATTCTATGTGCGTTGGTGTTTTGCCTGCATGTATGTCTGTGTGAGGGTGTCAGATCTTGGAGTTACAGACAGTTGTGAGCTGCCATGTGGGTGCTGGGGATTGAACCTGGGTCCTCTGGAAGTGCAGTCAATACTCTTAACCACTGAGCCATCTCTCCAGCCCCCGGGATTTCTTTTTTATAAAATAAGTATCACTGCAGAGTTACGAGGACTACACTGATGCCGTGTAAGTAAAACACCTGGCATCTGATGTGGCCTGTAGTTGGAGCCTAGAGAATGTTCGCTTCTTTATCTCCCAAGACAGTTTGCCCAGCATGCCAGTGGACCCAGGTCCCTTGCCATGACCTGAGTAAGAACATCCTGGAAATGGGCAAGAACAATATTCATACAACCAACATTTCCACAAAATGTCTTGTGCTGAGTATCCTGGAACACCAATTTCACATGAAGATTTTTAAAAATTGCTTTAATGTTGAGAAATACTAGGGAGAAGTGCCAAACACCTTTAACCCCAGCACATGAGAGGCACAGGTAGGTGGATCTCTGTGACTTAGAGGCTAACTTGGTCTGCATAGTGAGTTCCAGGGTAGCCAGGCCTACATAGTGAGCAACATTTCAAAGAAAAACAAATAGGGAAGAGGTTGTAAATTTCGTATTGACTTTAAAGAACTATGAGCTGTTTGTCCTGTGCCCTGGACTTCTCAGAGATCCCACACAGGGAGGCTTGAAGACATTGATGCTCAAGGCCATGGCCTCAGTCACTTCACATGGATCCCCATCTTTTCCTACTGCAAGTCACAAACCCTGTGAAATCTTCATAAATGAAGAGGTGGACCAGGGAACAATCCAGAAACCACAGTGACTTTGTGTTTGCTCTTCTCACTCCTCCCTGAGCCTGGCTCAAACAGTCTACGCCTTTCCAACTTGTGAGTCATCCTGGAGCAGAATCTTCCAGACTATCCCTTTGGATTCTCAGGAAAAGGCACTCCCATTTCTAGGAACACTAGAGATTTGCTTTGTGTCAACCTAGGATGTTCAGCCAGGTCTAAGTTATTTTCCTCACGCCCATTCTAGTCTCCCGCGACTGCTGGGGTCACCCTGTAAGGTCAGGTGCTGAGATGTGACCTGGAGGTGACCCTACCCCTGACTTGGATTACCTGTGCCCTACTGGGCTCAGATCTTAACTAATTCAATATATAAACAGAAAAATGATATCAGTGACTAAATGGTGGGAATATAGTGATTTTTATTTTCATTACTTTGCTTGCCTGTATTTTCTCAGTGAAATATCATGACACTGTATTATTTATGTACATGATAACATATTATGATAGAAAAAAAAGGCCAGCATTCCTTTCTTTTAGCTGTTTCCTGGAAATTTTACATTCTGAATTTAACCTCAAATTTTCTTTAATTTAAATAACTATATTTATTTATTTTGAGGTAGTATCTCACTATATAGATCAAGCATCGTGCCAAGACTGGCCCTGAAATTATAATTTTCCTGCCTCAACCTCCCAAGCACTGGGAGTATAAGTAGGTACCNCCACAGTGGCTTAAGTTCAATTTTTTGTCGTTGTTGTTTTGTTTTGTTTTTCAAGACAGAGTTTCTCTGTGTAGCCCTGGCTATACTGGAATTTGCTCTGTAGATCAGGCTGGCCTCAAACTCACAGAGATCCACTTGCCTCTGTCTCCTGAGTACTGGGATTAAAGGNNTGTGCCACCAACACCCGGCTTAAGTTCAAAATTTAAAGTAGAAAGCTACAGAATATTTTTCCCATGGATGGAAAGAACTAGAAACCCAATNGCTCCTACATACTGCCCTTGATAAAGCTGAACATAAATAGTATTTATTCACTAGGCTCTAGGTATTACTAAAGTTATCTTCTTATGAATCAAACTCTCGTGTACACAAAATAATTGGAAAACTGTTGGTAGGGTAAAAGAAAACAAATTTAAAGCCATGGACTTGGGAAGTACATTTTCCCCTCAAAAACACTGTGGCAGTAATGCCAGATGTGAAACTGTAGTACTAATTCACTCAACAAAGACTGTAATTTTCACCATGCTTTAGGCACAATTGTCAGGATTACAACAGTGAACAAAAGTCACAAAAGCTCCTGCCCTCGGGAAGCTCCATTCCAGCCAGAGGAACAGAAGATTCTCATACAGCTTCAGCATCCTTCACTCAGCACTACGGCATGCCTCAGGAAGGAGAACAATCCACCAGCCCCCTTCTCAGATGGGTTCGGATCTACAATTTCCTGCCTGAATAAGACAGAGGCAATCAGTTCATCTAGAGTCAGAGTAACTAGAGGTGGTGTTTCTCCTTAGTGCTTTGTGACATGTCCAATCCTTTGCCACTGCAACAACATGCTGTCATCTACAAAGTTCATGTTCAAGAAAGGTGCGATCAAGTTACAAAAACAAAAGGCAACATTTTTTTCATAATGTTTTTCTTTTTTTTATTTTTGAGATTATAATTACAACATTTCTCCTTTCCCTTTCCTCTCTTCCAGCCCTCCCATATAATCCTAGCTGCTCTTCCTCCCCAGTGAGAACACCTAGGGACAGGATGACCTGTTTTAAAGCCTAGCCCTTCCTCCTGGCTGTTGCTAATGGTTAAAGGATAGGACAAGGTAGCCAGCCTGTTTCTGTGTGGTCAGAAGGTCCCCTGAGCCCAGCCATACCCACACTAGCTGGTGGAAATTTGCTCACACCTGCCTCAGGATTAGCATCCTGCCTTTAAGCATCAAGCCAGGGTGCAGCCAACAAGTTCTTGTCACCCCCTTCCACTCACTAGACTTTTTAGTAGACCTACATCTGTCTAAACTCTATGCAGGTACAGCACTCANGCTAATTTCTCCCTAATTATTTTCACCCCAAACAGTAATATCTTATATGTGTGGCATTTAGCACCTTGCTATGCACATATGAATCTTGGATGCATTGTTAGGATGCAATCGAAAATAACTCATTTTGGCTACCATTTACAGCAAATGAGTTTATTTAAATGGTAGTGAGTAGTTCACAGAATCTCCATCAAGGCAGGAGAATCAGGTTTGGAAGCCCTAAACTCCCACTCAGTACTGAGGTAAATGACATCCCTGTGACTACTGACATTCTGTCTCTGCCACCTACATCATAGACATTCCTTGTTGGATGTTGCCCAAGAAATTGCAGTCATTGGCAACTGAGATTGTACCCATTAAGTCCCCAAAGGGGCTGCTCAGGCCAGGTGTGGTGACACACACATCTGTAATCCCAGCAACTCTGGAGGCTGAGGACCACCTGAGTCAGGGGTTCTAACTGAGCCACGTAGTGAGACCTTGACCCTGAAAAGGGAGAGGTGGAGGGGTCGCTGAACAGGCCCTGCTCCTTTGCCCTTACTTCCATCCNTAGCTGAAAGAACAGTCTGGATCTGCTGCTTCCTGATGAAGCCTGTGACAGGAGAAGCAGAGGCTGAGCAATGGAAGAGAAGAGAGTTTTGTCAGCAAGAAGATGGGGACTTCCATCTTTTAAAAGAGGTCTGCCGGACAGTGGTGGCGCACGCCTTTAATCCCAGCACTTGGGAGGCAGAGGCAGGCGGATCTATGTGAGTTCGAGGCTAGCCTGGGCTACCGAGTGAGTTCCAGGACAGGCACCAAAGCTACACAGAGAAACCCTGTCTTGAAAAACCAAAATAAATAAATAAATAAAATAAAAGAGGTCATCTTGGCCAGGTGGTGGGGGTGCACACCTTTAATCCCAGCACTCAGGAGGCAGAGGCAGGCAGATCTCTGTGAGTTTGAGGCCAGCCTNGTGATCTACAAAGTGAGTTCTAGGACAGTCAGAGCTGTTACACAAAGAAATCCTGTTTTGAAAAAGCAAACAACAACAAAAAGATCATCTTGGGCCAGTGAAATGGCTCAGACACAAAAGTGTTTACCTTATGACACAAGCCTAATAACTTGAGTTTGATTTGCAGAATCCCCAGTGAAAAGGAACCAATTGCTGGAAAATGTCTTCTGACTTTCACACACATGCTGTGGCACACGAACACATGTGTGCACANACAAGAAGATAAAAATTTTTAAATGGCCATCTTACTTAAGGGTTTTAGGTTGCAAATATTATATAGGGATTTGGGGGAGATATNTCAGATAGATGAATTGAATGCCCAAGTAGNTAAAATGTTCAGTGGTCTGCTTTTCATACGCATGGGCTACTGTTACCNACAAGTCACCAAATATCCCCAGTTCTGTAAATCTAAGGAAAAGTTACTTCTCAGAAAGCTTTGGGCTGAGGATGTAGCTTAGTGGTACATGCACATAAACCTTGGGCTCAATTCTCACCTACCCTCCAAAAGTGAGGAAGCTTTATAAAACATGTCTTTTTAGTTCCTTTTCCCANATACAGCTAACTCCGAAGTTACTGTTTAAGACATTTAAGGTATCTTTCCCTTGGAGAATGAGGGAAGATAGTGAACTCCTGTGTTTCCCTGGAGGACTAGCGGAGCTAGAGAAAGGCAATTTTCCCCCAGAGGACATGGGGAGGTAACAGTTTCTGGAGAACAATTTTTAAGCTCAATTTATAACAAAAGTGTGGGTGTGTGTGTGTGTGGAGGGTGTATCTGGAGGAACCAGGGCTTCCAGACTATGGCCACATTCTAGCTACTAAGGAAGAAGTCTCTGTCCCATGAGACATGGAGTTAATTCCTCAAACACAAAGAGGAGGCTCAGATGCTAAGCAACAAGGAGGAATGACAAATGCCTAGTCTTGCATCTCATTTCATCATTATATCAACACACATTGTCACAATGCCTTCTATCCCTATCCCTCTGTTTCAGATACAAGTGTGACAAGAGCTGATCCACCACCAGGGTGAATTAGTCAGGAAAACAAAGCCTNGCTTTCAAGGCTATAAAGACCAACAGCAGAAGTATGGGGTAACAGGGACTAGATTGGGCTGCAGGTAACATACAGAAGATTGTGGGCTCTCAGCTGATCATAAACTTCACATAAACCAGCTGAAGGGACTTGATTCAGCACCTTGGAGAAACCTACATAAAGGGCAGAAGTCCTCTGGGCCAGCCAGACCTCTCCAGTAGTTGGGTATTCTAGCCTGGTNACATACTTGCAGAGATGGGTAATCAAGGTGGAAGGTGCTGGACTATCTGGTATGTAGATCCTGCTGCTTCTGAAGGCAGAATTGGGGCTGCATAAAACCACAGGGAGCTGACGCCAGCCTCAATGCTTGTAGAGCACTGAAGCTCCCATTAGCGGGCATGCAAGCAGAGGTTAGAAAACCATCTGTCAAAAATTTTAGTTGATATAAATGATTAATTCAATCTCTCCTAAGTTTAAGATGATTTGTAAAGCTTTCATGATGTGGTGTCATGATCTTTAAGAACCCTCCAAGAACCATCTGGGGAACTACTGAACCAACCATTGACAACAAGAAAATCTGAGATGTGCATCCTAGGGNTTAGGGAGATGGCTCAGNGGGTAAGGTGCTTTCTGTGCAAGCGTGAGGACCTAAGTTCGGATCCTTAGNACCCACGTAAAAGCCATGTATAGGAGTGCGTGTCTNTAACTCCAGTGCATTGGAGGAGAGACAGCTGATGGGGAAGGGTAGGCTCCCTGGCCAGCCAGTCTAGCTGAAACAGGGAAGTCCAAGTTCAGTGAGAGCTCCTGTCTCAGAAAAAGATAAGGTGGAAAGTGACAGAGGAAAACTCTGACCTTGGTCTCTAGCCACCACACACACTAACACACATTGACAAGTGCATATGAACACTCACACATGCACATACATACACAAAAGGAAAATGTGTGNGCTTATTGGGCATAAATTGCATGCAAAGATAAAAAGGACTGTTTTATCCTGTGTATTAGCAAAAGTGTAAGCTATGCCTAATGTGTGCTATGAGAGAACTGGAGTATTCGTACTGCTGACTGGTTAATTTAGGTACTGTCTTTTAAAAAAAAAATCCAAACAGCACCAAAAAAAGAAAAAAAAATCCAGACTACCATTAGTTCTTTGACTCAGTAACTCTCTGCTTAGGTATTTTATTTACCATAAAGAATGACTTGGAGCCGGGTGGTAGTGGCACACTCCTTTAATCCCAGCACTTAGGAGGCAGAGGCAGCGGATCTCTGTGAGATCGAGGCCAGCCTGGTCTACAGAGTGAGTTCCAGGACAGACTCCAAAGCTACACAGAGAAACCTTGTCTCGAAAAACCAAAAAGAATGACTTGGAGAGGGGCGGGAGAGATGGCTAAGCAATTAAGAGCACTGACTGCTCTTCCAGAGGACCCGGGTTCCATTCCCGGCACCCACATGGCAGCTCATGACTGTCTGTAACTCCAAGATCTGACATCCTCACACAGACATACATACAGGCAAAACACCAATACAAATTAAAAATAAGAAATAATTTTTTTTTAAAGAATGATTTGCGGAAGCCAGGCGGTGGTGGCTTACGCCTTTAATCCCAGCATTCGGGAGGTAGAAGCAGGTGGATCTCTGTGAGTTCAATGCCAGCCTGGTCTACAAATTGAGTTCCAGGACAGCCAGGGCTGTTACACAGAGAAAACTTGTCTTGAAAAAAAAAGACTTAGGGAAAAGTCATTACTATGAGCTTATACGTGTTTATTTATTAATAACAATAATTTATTAATAACATTGACTGGTAATAGATAAAAGTATTAAATAAGGGAGAAGTAAGTATGGGAAGATATATAATGGANTCNTAGGCCACCATTACAAATAANATCCGNAAAGAATTGTTCCTCAAGGCAGTCTTGCACTGTCCAGGACACAAGAGCATCTCTTTGAATGCCTGAGTGAACACATAGCAACTGATCAAGCAAATTCAAGCAATGGAAAAAATGCTTACATAACAAAATATCAGCACTAATAATGTGTGTAAGTCATGATTTTCAGAATATGAAGGGTTGTACATGTGTTTTAGATGTGTTATAAATTAGAAAAATTAAAAATAGATGTTAGTATCATGTATTATGATAATATATTGTTATTCTTCGTCATTCATCATGTTTTGCTGAGCACCTATTATTCACTTGGTACTGTTCTATATAATATGACTGCAACAGGGAGTAGATGAAGTGTGCTCATTCTAGTGGGTCACTAGAAGCTTAAGTTTGGAGAAAAGATAGACAATAACAAAATTGTGTGTATGTGTGTTCGTGTGTGTGTGTGTGTGTGTGTGTGTGTGTTCTGGAGGCACCTGCACACATGTGACACACACAACACATGCAGGCACATAAAAACAATATAAAATAAATCTTTAAATAACCATTTTAAAATAATGTTTTTAAAAGAGATTCTTCAAAGCAATCAATTGANCTTCCTCTTATTTCTGTAGATATTATAGGAATGTGTTTCTCAAGTCACATTTAGATGCGTGTTTCATATGCTGTATCAAGTCACATGATTTCAGACCAAGCTGCTGTTTGGGAAATCCTAAGTTGGCTGCTTGTTAGACTGCTCTTAGAAATCCCACACACAGCACATCTGTAGCACCATCACTCACAGTTCAACATTACTGAAGGAGACCCTCGTGGGAAGTCTGAATGTGCTGGCAAGATTATTTGAAAAACTAATAAAGTCCTTGTAATCCCTTTCAAGGATGTAGAGAAGAAAATGGCTGCATTTCAAATTCATGGCATTTCAAAGGCATGAATTAAGCTCTAAGCTCTACATTTGGGAAAAAAATCAACACAAGTTCTCTAATTTATGTTCTAAACTGAGAAAACAAATCGTTGCTAAGGAATGAAATTTGCAAAAAAAAATTAAATTTGTTTCTTAAACACATTTTCTAGTTGATATGCACATAACTTAAATCTACAAACTGTCCTGAAACATAAATTATAGGAATCACTANCACTGAACTTGGTTGATACAGCACCACCATGAAGTCTAGAGCTGCATTTTCAACTAGCTAATTTTATTCCTAGGCGTTCTGCCTTTTAGGTGTGCCTAAAATTGCTCATGTGTAGATGATGTTGACACAATAATTCTGTGAAATATCTTCAAAAGTTCACTGCTTCTCTTTCTCCACACTCACAAACGTTAGATAAGAGGACTTCCTCTTACTGTCTCTTGGTTTCTGTGAAGCTCACATCAGAGGGCTCTGCACTCCATCCCGGCTCCTTGCTATCATTTAACTTACCATTCACTGGTCAGTCTGGAACTGAGATGTCTCCTTCAAAGCAATTATCTTGACACAGACTTGCAATAATCAAACAAGCTTGGTTTTCAATCACTTGTTCCCTCAATCACTTCTGCCCATGCTAGCCACCCTGCCCCTCTCCCTGCCCAGAGTTACTCCACCTCTGGCCAAGATAGCATGCTCTTCCCTGTTATGACCACATCTGTGCCCCCACCCACCANCAACCCGATTGCCCCATCTGTCCACTCCATCCTGCTCTGCTTCCACTGGGTGAACTGCAGCTACCNCCTCTCTTGTGTCTCTAAATCCCTTGATTCTCTTTCTTGTCTAACAAAGCCTAGCTCTGGACCAGCCTCATTATACCTTTCCCAGCACTGATGGGAAGCTAGAGAAAATTCATGTTTCCAAAGATTCCCACAAGCCCATGGTCCCTGACCTCTGGAGGTGCTGTTACTGCCCTGAAGCCTCTGGNGATCACTATTAGTTTCTCTTCTTTTCCACAGCAGCTACCTTGAGCATTTCTTCACTTCAAATTTCGCATTCTACTCAGTCCCTACCACTTAGCTCCTGAGTACACATCCTTGATTCCAGTATTGAAGAAATAGTGGTCAAGGTATATACTACACAGGGCCACCTCCAGTTCCTCTCTCTTTCCCTCCCATGTTATAGGAAAGTGTTTTTCTTCCATCTGCGTCTCACTCCAAACCTCACCTCTCACTCTCTTGCTGAGTTCATCCCATCCTTCTACCCCTCACTCTTCTTTCTTCTCTTCCTCTNCTAAGGTACCTCCATTTATACCTTTCAAAAATTGTATTTTAATTAATGCGTGTGTGTGCGTGTGTATTCTCATAACATAGTTGGCACATGTGTAGGTCAGAGTACAGCTTGCTGGAGTTTGCGGTCTCCTACCCTGTGGTTCCCAGAGAATGAACTCATCAAGTCACCAAGCTACTCTCTCCAAGGCCACCAGTGACTCTCTGTTGCTAAATTGAGGGTGGGGACAGTTCAGAGCTTGGCTTTGCTAACGTTGACTGCACTGTGTCATCACACTCCCCCTTTGGCTTCTGTGGCACACCACGCTCTGATATTCTCCAAGTTTCTCTGTTCTTTTCACCCTTTCATTTGGAATCCTCTTCCTTTGCTTTTTCCTTAATTACTAACTCGTGAGGAATTTGGGCCTTCTCTCTGACCCTCTCTAGTGAAGAATTCAATTCATTTCCATAGCTTTAATGAGGACCTATCTGCTAATAAGTTGATAATTTATCATTCTATCTCCTTATTAGATCTCATAAGCTCCAGACCACCTCCTAGGCATCTCACATGGACATACCACATGCAACTCAAATTTATCTCCTCTTTTTAATTTTATTTACTTTTTTAACAACTTATTTACTTTAATGATCATTGATTGGTGTTTTGCCTGCATGTATGTCTTTGTGAGGGTGTCAGATCCCCTGGAACTGGAGTTACAGACAGTTGTNNNCTGCCATATGGGTGCTGGCAATTGAACTCTGGTCCTCTGGAAGGGTAGCCAGTGTCCTCAACCACTGAACCATCTCTCCAGCCTCCATGTATGTATGTATGTATGTATGTATGTATGTATGTGTTGTATGTATGTATGCATGTATGTTTATTTTTATTTTTTCAAGACAGGGTTTCTTTGTGTAGCCTTGGCTGTCCTAGAATTGGCTCTGTAGACCAGACTGGCCTCAAACTCACAGTGATCTGCTTGCCTCTGCCTCCCAAGTGCTGGGATCAAAGGTGTGCGCTATCACTGCCTGGCTTCTTTTCTTATTTTTAAAGATTTACAAAAAACACTTAAATTTATTTAATTATGTGTATGAGTATTTTGCCTACATGTATATTTGTGCACCACATGTGTACCTGGTGCCCAAAGAGGCCAGAAGAGAATATTAGATCTCCTGGAATTACAGAAGGTTTTGAGTTACCAGGTGGGTACTGCAAATTGAAACTGGGTCCTCTGCAAGAGCAACAAGTACTCGTAACCACTGAGCCATCTCTCCAGCCCCTTTACCTCCTCTTTTTACCTAAACTTANGCCTCTGCCACTCTGCATCTCAGAGAAAAGGACTACCATTCTTCCACCTACTGGGCAGAAACCTGGGCCTCATCTGTGATTTGTCTCTCTCCTCCATGCTCTCAGCTCCTCACTCACAAAGTCCTCTGTACTCAGGGGGTTGAGGCAGGAGGAGCACAAGTATGAGGCCAGCCTGGACTATATAAAATGACACTGTCTCAAAAAACACAAAGCAAGGGGCCAGGGGAAGGCTCAGTGGGTAAAAGTGCTAGTCATGCAATCCCAGCCTGGGTTTCAGTCCCAGGGTCCATGCACAACACCCAACACAGTGGTGTGCATATCTAATTCCAGCACTCCTGCAGTGAGGTAGGAGGCGGGAACAGGAGACTCCTCCAGGAGCTCACAGGCCAGATAGCTTGGAGTATGGAGTGCAACTGCAGAAACAAGAGAGACCCTGCCTTTTAAAAGGTAGAAGGTAAGAATCAACTCCCAAAAGTTGTCCTCTGACCTNCACATGTGCTCCCTGGTATATAATAAATAATAAACAAAAATAAACTCAAAATGCACAAAACCCCCAAAGTCCTTGCTTCTTTACTGTAGCTCAGAAACAGTATCTGCTTTTTCCCATGTTGTGNTAGATCACTGCAGCAGCTTCTAATTTACATCCTACCCTCATCTTCTTCTGGTTATTCTCCACACAGCCCTGGATATTTTNAAAATGTGCATCTCCTTAAAGACTTTCATTATCTTTAGAATAAAGTTTGACCCTCAGCCTACTCTGGTAGACATTTTAGGACACAGCCCTGGTCAACTGCTCTAACGCCCGGTGTCTAAAATTCAGAATTCTAGCTTATCTTCTCCTTGCTTGACCGAAACACTATGGCACTCCCCTAAACTGTGTTTTCCTCTTTAAGGAGGAGGAGGCTAGCATGACATTTTTCTGGAATCTTCTACAACTCTAGCGGCTAGGTACCCAGAATTCCATTCTTTTAGGATTCTATACCCTAAAATGAGAAACTAAATATATTGAACAATTTTTTTCATGAGTCAGGCACTTTAATTCATCCAGTTCTTCCTCTCAACTCTGAGGTATCATCCTCTCCATTTCTCAAATGAGAAAACTGAGATGCAGAGGATTCAAGATTAAATAACCTAAGCAAGTCATACAAGTACTAAGAGAGGATAGGGTGGCAAGCCGTAATTGCCCTGGGTACCATCTTTCCTGTTCTCCAGTCAAACCAATATCTGACAATACAACACAGAAAATCTGAAAGTAGACAAACATTCGTTGAGGCTTAATGCAGGTGAAATACTTTACATAAGACAACTTATCTATTCCTTACAAAATTTTCAAATAAGCAAACTACAAATCCCAGAAGGTAGTTTCTAGGAGCTCACAGAGCTAGTAAATGGGTTTGAATTTCCCCACCTGTACCCTTATTAGCTTCTACCTAACACCAGTAACAGCATTTTATAGCTGAAGAAACAGGTCCAGCCTAGGGTCACAAACCTAATCAGAGGCAAATCAGGATTAGAAACCGGCTTCCTAGCTCTAGCAGATTCTATTTTAGCACCNNTATGGGTGCTGGGTAGAATCCAGGAACCTTAAAACTTTTCCCTATTTGTAACCATTTCTGAAAATTAGCATAACTTGTTGGAGGGTTGATGCTAAGGGTTAGGCACAGGGCCTTGTACATGGTAGGCAGGTGCTCTGTCATTAATCTAATTTCCTGCNCTAGCACTGTTTCTGAAGGGCTCAACTGATCTCCAAAGGGTTTCACCTCTGGCTCCGGGTGGGCTTCGAAAGCCTTCTGCTGATGCCTACTATATGGCATAGTCCTTTTACCTAACTTCCCAACAACAGTCTTTGCTCTTACTGTATGCACAGACTGGGGCACTGAGCTTCAACATATCCCATTTCCCTTTGCTCCTTGCAGTTTTCTCATGCTCAGTAGCAGCTCCAGTAGCCCTCCTTCACAATCCAGCCAAGATCAACGCTCCTCTGCAGTGCTTCTTAGAAGTCCTGGTAGGGAAGAACTGCCATTCTATTCATTCCTGTCTCCTAGCCTTTGCTCCACAGCTATCACCGGTGCAAGGATGGCAGGCTTCCTTCCCAGGTTCCATTCAGAGCAGTAGTCTTTCTAGTGGCTTCCTTTCCCACCATGAATTAATCACACTTGTATATTAAGACATTCTTTCCATAATGCTTTTGTTGTCATACACCCTAAACTTCTGGGATAGTGACAAAATATGCATGGAATTAATGGAACATCTAGTCAATATCAGAATCTTTAGTGGGGATTCAGGGGGGAAATGCTATCTAGCAAGGTAGAAAATCACCATGGAGTCCTATGATGCTGAGTAGAGGGTTTAAAGAACAAGTGGCATCTTATTTCATGAGTGACAGGTGAGAGATCTTCCCAGAAAGGGAGTGGGAGGTATGCATTTAGACACAGAAAGTAGAGCCAACGGCTACAAATAGAGGAACACGAAAGACTGATGACATTTAGTGGAGAACTGACAGAAATAGCAGGCGTATCCCCGTGAGTAGAAGGACCCTCAGGACATTCAGGCAAAATCCCAACCAATTCTAACAGTATAAATGGCATTTAAACATTTTTTTCAACCGGTGGCATCCTTCCTGTGAACATCTCTAGCAATGGGAAACACCTAACCTTAGGAAATAATGATTTTGGAGGTGTATGCTGAAGTCAGTTAAACTGATGTTCGTTTTCAGTAAATTTAGGTAAATCTCAACATTTGTTGAATGCTACTGTATGTCAGATGTTGTAGACACGGAACTGTAAATATGAATAATACAGGTCTTGCCTCTGCTTTTTGAGTTTGCAATTTCATGAGGAAGATGGGTGTGTGAACATGCTAACAAATAGAGGAAGTCGAGGCTGACACTCAAACACAGAAAGAGATGTGCAACACTGGGCAGAACATCAAGGAACTCTTCACACATCAAGGCAACATCTAAGCTGAGGCTTTAAGGGTGTTGAGGAGTTAGTTGGAAGAAGGCAAGATGGAGGGGACCACAGGAGTAAGAGAAAATGGGTGCTCAAGGCTTGCCAGTTTCCAAAGTTAAGAACGATGCAAAAGAGGGTGGAGTCCAATTCTCAAGGGACTCCCCAGCTTTGCTGAGAATGTGGATTTGATCCCAGGGTCCCTAGCAAGCCTGTGAAGAGTTTTAACCAAAAGTAGCTCACTCTATCAGAAAGCACTGAAGGAGATGCTGCAGCATCGGGTTGGCGATAATGTGGGGACAAGATGGAAAGGTCTTAGTGGCGCAAGGAATGTGACCAAGAAGTAAAACCCTTCGCTGTCAGGATTAAGGCAAAAAATAAAGTTCAGAATGCCCTGTGAAGGTCTCCTCCTGTGTCCTTCTTCATCTCGGNTGGGCAAGAACCAAAGCAGCTCTCTCTCATTTGGCTCCACCGAGAGTGGGAGCGAGGCAGTCTCGTTACCCTTCTTCCTAGACAAGGAAACTGAGGCCTAGGAAAACTGAGGCTCAGGGTCTCCAGGTAGGAACAGAGAGAAAAAGAGACCCGAACCCGCCACCGAAGAGACTATCCCAGGTCACGTGTATTCCTGCGAGGGTCCGGGGCCTGCCCCACTTCCCCATCCATCCCTAAGGGGCCGACTTTGCTATGGAAACGGTCCTCCCACCCTCCTCCGCGCCTAGGGTTTCTCAATGCACTCTGGGAAATGCAGTCCCTCTTTGCTTACCAGCCCGCGGCACGAGCCCACTCCAAGGCCCTAAGAGACTACACGTTCCAGCAGGCAGAGCAAACATACGGGCGGTCTCTAGGGACAAGGTCTCAACGGAGGGGCCGGAACCTCCCAATGGGCAGCCTCCTGGGCGGAGCCTGCATCGCCATTGGCTACGACGGCGCGGGGGAGGCGGGGTCAGCGGAATGAGGCGCGGAGCTGTTCGCCGCTCCAGGTGCTGAGTCCGAGGGAGGCTCCGGATGCCAGAGCCGCGGCCGCTGCAGCCGCGAGAGCCGCCGCTGGGAAGCCGGGGTCGCGAGGAGCTGGGAGGCGCCGCGTGCGCTGCCCCGCGCTGAGCGCCCTCCTGAGCGCCTTCTGAGGTGGGTGCTGCAAGGACTCGCTTTTGTTTTATTGAGGAGAGGGGGGTCTGGGGAGTTGACGGGACGTGTCCTCGCCACACTCAACACCATCTGTCCGTGGAGCTTGAGGACTGTCTGCGGGCCTCTTCATGGCCCAGTGCCTGAGATCGGAGCAGCCTAGGCTGGGTTTTGTCGTGTAGTGAAAGGGTTTCTTGTAGGTAAGAGATGAGGGCTGGAAGACCCTCTCCCGTCTCTCCTGGGAGAGCATGAAAAAGGCTTGGGGTCTCCCTTTCCCTGTGCCTAAAGTCGAGGCTTCTTGGGTTATTGAGGATGGAGAGAGTGTTCTGGGAGGAGAGGTTTGGAGACAGGGGAACCCTTCCCTGTAACACNCCAGCGGCTTGAGGTTGCAAAGGGGGATTGGAATGTGATGGATGAGACTCCTCCCCTCCTCTTAGACTCTCTTAGGTTTCGAGTTGTTAGGGAGACCCTTCCCCTTGTCCTCTTTNGCATCCTAGGAAATGGATAAACCTGGACTCCTCCCCTTACCTCTTGCACCCAGTTGGGTTCTTTGTGGGGCATTTGTTTTTGAGGAATGGAGAAAGTGAAGGGCTGGAGGACCCCTCCCCACCCTGCTCCAAGCTCCCATAAAGGAAAGCACTGATGGATGCTCCGGTCCTCTGTGATGGAGCCGCGCCTAAGGTCTAAATAGACTGGATGTGGGAGGTGGGTGGAAGTGAGAGACTAAGGGACCCCTCCCTACCTGGTTCTTGTCTCCCAGGCCCTCTCCACCTAGATCCAGGTCCCAGGCTGTACAGAGTGGAGATCATCCTCCCTGCCCCGCCACACCCCGGGGATTAGAGCTCTAGCACCGAGGCGAGGAGTCAGATCTAGATGAGCACCTGAGGGGCAGGACCCGGTGGTCTCCCTCTCCAGCAACCTGCAGCTNCAGGCGATGTCGTTCGCGGATCCTGGAGAGATGCTCCGCTGCATGGCGAGCGCGCCCCAAATCTGGCCGCGGGGATCTGGTACCACGCATGCAGCCGCTGCTCGCAGGTGCCGGGCTTTCGCGCTCTGCCCAGGCATTCGCCGGAGGACAAAGCGGCGATCGCGGCACTGACAGGCGTGCATGGCTGGGCTGCGCGAGGGGCGCGGCTGAGGAAGGGGGGCTTCGGGCGCGGCACGGGTAGCTTTCACGGAAACGTGCCAGGAGCGGAGAGAGAGACAAAGCGCACCCGCTCCTCGCGGGCCCGCGAGAGCCGGGATGGAAAATCCCGAGGGAGGAGGTGGTTGTGCTATGCTGGGTCCTGTACCATACACTCTTCTCTAGTTCCCCCGCCCCCGCCCGAACCCCACTGTCGGTCCTGCTCCAAGAATGCGGTGTGCGCGATGGATACTAGAGCCAGGACTTGTGACCACGAAGACTGGGGTGACCAGGGGCTCTACCGCACGGGAAGGGTAGGGGTTTAGGGGTCATTCGTGAGCCAGGTCTGAAGAGGCACGCTGACTGGACCCACTCAACCTTATGCCCTGTTAGCTATAATAGGTCAAATTTGGTTCTGTGGCTGGGTGTATTTTTATTGGTAATAGTGTGGGTCAGAGTGTGAGTGCAAAGCAAATGTGTGTGACTGGGTGAATGTGTCCGTCCGTGCTTCAGTGTTCACGTGTGTGCCCTGCTGTGGTGAGCCTATACATATGGCAGCGGGAGGGATGGAGAGAGGGAGAAAGAAGAGGAACTAAGCTTGGAGGTAGAGGGGAGCAAGAGAGTCAGTCATCCTTTCAACTCTCAAGCCACACTGCTGACCTAAGGTTCAAATGTGTGCCTTCAGGATGGAGGCAGCTTAAAAATGCCTAGGGTCTAGCCTCAAGGACTGGATACGTTCCAGTCAGCGAAACTTCACAAGGATATAACCCCTTCTTCATCCCTTTGGGGTCCCAAATCTGACCCTNACATCATCATCAGTCCTCATCCCCTGGAACGCCTTATCATGCTGTAGTGGGCTACCCTAATGACCAGAATCTGCCTTACCACTACCACTGGCTGCCAAGTAAAATTTGGGAGGCCTATCAATAGAGTCTGGAAGGGCTATAGAGCTAGGTAGGGTTACTACTAATCACAAATGGAGTCTCAGAAATACCACGTACAAACTAGGCATGGCAGCCACATGTCTGTAATCCCNAAAATACTCGAAAGGCTGAGGCAGAATCAGGCAGTGGGGCCACCTGCCAAGCCTACCTAGTCCTTTTCCCTTAAGTATCCACTGCCAGCATCCACAGTGACCTCTGCTGGAAGGAAGTCAAACCAAGGCACAATTTGACAACCACTACTCCTTGTAGTATAAAGAGGCTCAGAGTTGGTGTGGGCATTGTTAGGTAAAACCACACACCTTTCTGTTGGGACTAACTTCCTGTTTACCTTTGGAGTAGATGTTCTTGTTTCAGTTTGGTTGTTTGTTTCAGAGTGTTGAGGACACGAATTAAGTAGGCATCCTCCCACTGAGGCACCTTCTTCCCCCAAGATGCTGTTCTTGTCTATGTTCTTTCAAATGGCGTCAAGCAGTAAAACTGCTGCTGTCTTCAGCCACATGGAAAAGTGGGTCTGAAGGCCTTTATGTCTCTGTACAATTGAGAAATAGAAAACATTTATCAAGGTCAGGGAAATTTGGGCACCTTTCTGGTCTCTCTCCTATCTTTCTTTACTCTTCCCTTCCTCTCATATCCCACTTTGTATCTTTTTCTCTTTCTTCTTATTAAAGCAGTCAGTAACACGTTTTCAAAACCAAGTCTTATTTTCCTCAATGACGTTGTAGCTTAGAAACTTCAGACATCTGGAGGCTATTACTAAATACAAAAGGCCCCTGAGCACTGGGTTTTCCTAAGAACTGGAGTGGGGGAGATGGATGAGACATACTCAGTCCTAAATGCCTGCCTGGTGACATGTGTCTCTTCTGGAGTTGCTCTGAAAGGATTTCACACTGTCACAAAATTGTTAGAGCTCCTCAAAGGAAAGGCATTTAAATACCTGGCATTGTTCTTACTTTGGCATCCATGTGATTTGCATTGAACTACGTGACTCAGTATCATAAAGTAAAAATAGGACTTAATTTCTTCCTCGCCTGTTCATAAGGTGACTGCATATAGTGTGTTATGTTCTGCATTGGTGAGTGAAAAGCTAAATCACCTCATAAATTGAACCACTTGATTATCTCGATTAGAGAAGAGGGCTTAACATCAGCCACAGGAGATAAAATTATTTTATGTTCCTTTTCATTCATACCTGAATCCTTGTCTTGTAAAATATTTCCTCATGCTCATGCATTATTGCTTTCACTTGAGATTAATCAAGAATGTTTAATCCAGACGGGCAGTGGTGGCGCATGCCCTTAATCTCAGCACTTGGGAGGCAGAGGCAGGNNGATCTCTTGAGTTCAAGGCCAGCCTGGNCTATGTATTGAGTTCCAGGACAACTAGGGCTACACAGAGAAACCCTGTCTCCAAAAACAAACAAACAAACAAAAACCCAAAAAGCAAAAGTTTAATCCTTGTACTGAAGCCAACAAATTAAATACCAGAAGATACAGGAAGATGTGGGTGGTGTTTTTGTTCTTTGGGGGCTCAAAAAATCCTTGAAGCTCATAGGGAAAAAGAAAAAGACTAAATTTGAAAATTCTTATGGGTGGAGTTATGGCTTTCTGNGAAAAGACTTCTTAAAAATACCCAGGAGGGCACGCTGGTCATATTAAAGACTGTGAGTGTGAATGACAGTGTGAGTGTGCATGCAAGTGACAGCATTCATATTGGGAGTACCCCTCCTTTAACGCAGCCTTGCTGGAAAAAAATTCCCAGGTTGCTGTAGCTCCTTCTACAACAAGCAGCTCCTTGGTGGAGGAGTGGCTGAGCGAAGGCGTGGATCTCTCCAAGGTTCTGGAATACTGGCCTTTGCCTGCCTCCTTCAAAGAGTAGGAAATAGAACAGAGCTGAGAACTTCTGTGAGGATTTCCCTAAAGCTGATCACAGAAGAGAATGGAAGAAAACAGAGATGTAGAGGTTTTCACTGCATCATTTTGAATAAGCCCATTGGCAATCCGTATTTAAAGAATTACAATCTAATAATAAGATGAAGCATTTTCTAAATCANGCTGTTTGCATGCAAGAATGCATTTAATCCTGACAGCCCTATGAGGTAGGTGGTGGTGTTATTCCCACTTTTAAGGTGAACAAACAAAGCTTTAAGAGGAAAGGGGTGCTAGAGTTCACACAGAGGGAGCAGAGTTTAGGTTCCATCGGGATCTATTCAAGTCAGAATCCCTCCATGCCACATTTCTTTTTCTACTGCTGAAGCAAAAATTGAAGTATTGGACTGTCCTATGTAAAGGTATATCTAATTTTAGAGGAATGAAGTTAGGGGCAAACTAGAATTCAAACACAAGTCACAGAGTCCTTCAAGTTCAGCAAGTATACTGTCATTCTTATTCTGGTAAGGTTTGTTGCTTGAACTGGTTACCAAAGAAGACAGTGTAATAACAGGGTTTTCTTTCTAGAGTGGAAAATTTTCACAAGAATTTTCCACTCTAGAAATTTCACAAGAATATTCACAAAATAAGTCTGGTTAGCAATAAAGTGGATTTTTTTTTTTTAAGAAAGGAAGAAAAAAAAAAGCCTTGGCTTTTTTTTTTTTTTTTTTAAATACCAAGTGCATTCAGAGCTGACAAAACAGGAATATTGTTAGGAGAGTCCTTTCATCTATTCCCATTCTCAGATTTTCACATCAAAGTTCTTAACACCTAAATAAAACTTTTCATTGTTGTGAACCTCAGCCAGTCTTAGGGAAACATCATGTTCCTGCCCTCACACCATCACAGCTAATGATCTACCTTCAGATGTGGCTGCAAGACTCCTGGAGGTGGGCAGCTTGGAGNTTGGTGAACTCAATGTCACATGCTCTGGTTTTCCCAGGGTAGCAGTTTCAACTGTCACCATCTTTCCACACACATAGGGTCNTGTACCNAGGAACTCTGTGTTTTGTAGCTGTAGCCTTAGATGTCTAAAATGGGGAAAGAGGAATAGACTTGTCCTTTTTCTATTCTCAGAAATAGCAGGCCTATTCTCTTAATAAGATGCTTTTCATTAAGCTAGGTCTCCATCCCATTTCTGAGTGATTCCTTTTCTCTACATGCTGGGGCTTTACAGAGCTCTGACATGAGATGTGGTTCCTGAGGGCATTTGGAGGCCAAGGATCTGGCTTCCCATCTGGGTCTGCTCTGATTCATAGGACCAGAGACAGATTTGATTGTTGTCTTATTTAGAGTCTTAGCTCTCTGCAGCATCAGAACAGCATGTAATAAGAGAACATTTGCGGAAGTCTCTAGACAGCCATGTCTATGGCTGAGCACCACCCTCTTTGCTAATAGGATCAGGAAATAGTTTTAAATCCCAGGTATCTCCTCCAGAAAGCATATACTATGAAGATTTAAATCCAATATAAGAAGAAACAAAATATATAATTAATTCCTAAGACTGTTATAATTATTCTGGCAATAACTCAAAGCTCCCTCAAAGGAAGACTGAGTTTATAATCATTCAACAAATATTTCTATGGCCTGCAATGTACCAGGTACATACCTGGGCTCATGGAACTCAACCCCCAACTTGGCACAAGTCCTGACATAAAGAAACATTGAGTGGATGTGCTGAAACCCTCAAAAGAGTGTTGCTATAAGCAAGAGTTTTTAAAGATGGAAATAAGTTTAAGTATCATAAACTATCATGTCTTTTATCATGAGANGGAAGTTAAGGGAATTGGAGGGATTCTCTGACCAGGTCCCTGGTTGGTGGCAAAGACGGGTCTTAAAATACACATTTCATGACACCTAATGCTTGTTCTTTCCACAGTCCTAAACTGCCGCTCTGTTCATCAAGTTATCCAAAGGGCACATTTCCATCAGCATAGCTTTATTTGATCCAATTCTAAACCAAAACCCAATTTTAAAGTTGAAATAGGAAAAAAAAGGATAAAACACACAAAAAATACAAAGTCTGCTTTTACCTGTGTCATTCAATGGTGGTCACTAGCTGGCTACTGAACACTTGAAGTGCAACTGGGTTGAAATAATATTTTGGGTATATTGAATTAAACAAAAGATACTATTAAAATTAATTCTATTTGGCTTCTTTTTACTTCTTCAAATGTAACTTTTAGAAAATTTATGCTAGGGCTGGAGAGACAGCTTAGCAGTTAAGAGCATTTGTTGCTCTTGCAGAGGACCCAAGTTTGATTCCCAGCACATACATGGTGGTTCAGTGACCATCTGTAACCCTAGCACATACATGGTGGTTCAGTGACCATCTGTAACCCCAGCACATACATGGTGGTTCAGTGACCATCTGTAACCCCAGTTTCAGAGGATCCAACAGGTATGCATGTGGTGCACATACATGCATGCAGGCAAAACTTTAATATACATAAACTAAAAATAAGTAAATCTAATTTTTTAAATTATAACAATAGATGTGAATGTTGGGGTATATAGTTCAGGCTGGGTTCAGTTCCCAAATCTGCAAAAATGTATATCTATCTATATGTGTGTGTACATATAAATATAATTATGTATTACTTACATTTATAGCTATGTTATATTTGTACTGGATTATCACTATGCTAGCCTGCCCCCTTTTGGGGGAAATTTTCTTTATAGATGTATATTTAGCAAAGTAGTTTTTATAACTTTTGGCCTGTNATTGAATCCTGGCTCTGTCATTTAGCTGTGTGCCCTTAAACTTCTGTGTCCTCATTTATTAAATGAGGAAATAACAGCCTGCTTCCTTGATTATGAGTTAAATTACTTAGAACAGTAACTGCTCAACAGTTAACATTTACTGAATATTAACTGTTGTTAATAATGGGAAATAATAGAATATTAAAGGCCAGGAACAACAGGAGAAAAGCAAGCAGGCAATTTTCAGATAGATCAAACAAAGATTTACTGGTTATTAAAACAAGATTGAAAACATTTGTTAAGTATAACCCATGAGTTGCTCAGGTTTGGCCCCTGTTTTCTGGTGGCTGATGATGCTGAGGAAAAATTTAGAGCCATTTCCATAAGCATACAATAAATAAACAGATTAACCACATTATGCACATATCTTCTGTTAATGAATTGAGGAAGAGAATGATTAGAGGATACCTGTACCAGATGACTTAAGAGCTCTAAGTCTCTTGGTCACTAGGGTTCCTCAAGAGAATAAGATCCTTGTGCTCTGGGGGAAAATTCCTGGACAGGAATCAAACACACTCAAGATCAAGGTTGTTCTCCCATGCTCTTGGCCTTGGCAAGAGTCCCAATTACTCTTCTGTAAAGGGAGGTAGTTGCAATGCTCTTGCAGGTTGTGCTGAGGAGGAAATTAGAAAAAAATCAGGTACTCACACTATAGACCAGGCTGGCCTAAAACTCATAGAGATCTGCCTGCCTCTGCCTCCC
>LZPO01086768.1:1075005-1097366 GCA_001675575.1 Neotoma lepida
GCCGTGGCTTCCTACTATAATAGACCATACTTTCAACTGTGAGCCAAAATATACCCTTCCTTAGTTGTTTTTAATATACAAAAATATGCTTTTAAGTATATTTAAAAATTGAGTGTGTGTGTGTGTGTGTGTGTGTGTGTGTAGCTCATGCTATAGCTGACAAATGTAAGTCAAAGGACAACTTTTGAGAGTTAATCTTCTACTTTGTGGGTCCTGGAAACTGGAATTACATTGTCAGGAGTCTTTACCCACTGAACCATCTTGCAGACCCCTTTCTTTTCTAAAGTTGCTTCTTGTTGGGTATTTTGTCACAGCAACAAGAAAAGTAGCTTCAAGAACCAAAAGCATTCCTAGGCAAAGGAACATAATATATAAAACNACCAGCTTGGAGCATCCTACCGGATGTGCTCATTTTGTGGCAGCATTGAGTGCATGAATCAAGCAATCCAAGGCCAGAACTTGTAGAAGGTGTAGGCAGATAGCAACCACCATCCAACATACCTACTCTTCAGTTTCCAAAGAATTCACATGGCTTCTTTCTTTCTTTTTTTTCCTCCCCTTTTTCTTCTTTTGAGATAGGGTCTCGTGTAGCTTTAGCTGACTCCTTATATAACCAAGTCTGGCCTTGAACTCTTCATCCCACTTCTCAAATGTTAGGATTCCAGGCATAATCCCACCATATCCAGCTTATACTACCTCTTCTCTCATTTGATCTTCACAAAAGCGCTAGGCAGGATAGGTGGTCTGCTGCAAGTGGCAGGCAGCAGAGGCTGCCAAAAAGCACAGATGCCTCGAACAGCTGTGGTACCCAACCCCAAACACAAAGCTTAGGAAAGGCCTTCTCTGTGAGGGAGGAGGCAGAATGTTTGTGCCCTGGGCTGAGGCCTTTGCCTTCTGCTCTAGAAGACAGGCAGTTTTGTTATTTGGTTCATGATTCCCCAATGACACCTCCAAATGGTTGCCCTCCCAGAGTAGTTGCTGTGAGGATCTAAGTCAAGGTCACTGAAAACCTCATAGCACTTTCTGAATGTAGCCCCCATCATCGTCAACCCCTCCCATGCAGAGAGTTTGTTTCACAAAAGGAGATTTTTCAGGACTTGCCATCTTAAATTTATTCTGCTTATTTTTCTATAGGTAGCAAGATTGGAAGCCAAATCCTGTTCTCTTTACACTGTAGAAGAAAGATCAGAAATGACTGCAGTCACAATCTGCACCAGATTTCTCTCCATAGCTATATGCTTCTAATAACAATGGAAAACAAAGGCAGGAAAGGAAAAGGGTAGGGATGTGGCACTTCTTCCAAGAGGCTCCTGCAGCTCTGTTGAAAATACAAGGGGTGGAGTCGGGCGGTAGCTTTTACAGCTATGAGAGAATTCCTTGACGAGTAAAAGAGGAGTTTGATGTACAAGATGATAGACAATGAACGAGATCATAATGTCTCACTGTATTTTCTTTGAAAAGTTGTGCTAGGCTTCCAGACACTCCCTACAGTACTGGAAGGCTAGATACAGGGTGGGCAAGGCCACAAAGATTTTGCCAAGTTGTCCATTGATAGGCCCCCTAGCATTTACAAATGTTTCACTAATAGAATGTTATGGGCTCATCAGGGTATTGATTCCAGCAACAATGTCCACCAATATATGCTGAATGCCATAGAGTTGAATGATGACTTCTGATAAAGAAAATCAGATTGAGAAATGATCTGAACAGTAAAGGCATGGACATTTGCAATGGTTGAGCCTTGGAAAGTTGANTTTAAGGTTACTTCATGGCTGCAACAGCAGCAGCCTTTTTACCTGTCATTCTGAAACAATTGCTCTGATATGCCAATTCTTAGAAGATCCTATGATCAGCCTCAAACATACAGACACAGTAAATGCTCAGCAAGNGTTCACAGTTTACTCACATACCTGGCTCCTATTCTGTAATAAGNCTTATGCCAGACACAGAAGAAATAGAAGTAAATAAGACAGTCTCTGGCTTAAATGAGTCAGTAAATTCTTTTTTATTTTTTGAGACATGGATCTCACTGTGTAGCCCTGGCTGGAACTTGTTATGCAGAACAAGCCAGCATTGAANTCCAAGAGGTCCTCCTGCCTCTGCCTCCTAAGTTCTGGGAGAAACACATATGCTATGAAGAAGCATTCTCAACAAGAGGCAGCACAAAGCAATGGAATCTGAGCAGCCGTAGTTTTATAGTTCTTAACCTTACAAAGAACATAACTGTAGTGACTGGAGAGATTGTTTAGCAGTTAAGAGCCCTGGCTGATCTTCCAGAGGACCGAGGTTGATTCTCAGAACTTGCATGAATAGTTCACTTCCAGAGGACCCAGATTCAATTTTCAGTGACTCAAAGCCATTCATAGTTCTAGTTCCAGAGCATCCAATGCCCTTTTCTGGCCTCTGGACACCAGGCATGCACAGACAAACATGCAGGCAAAACACCTACACACATAAAAATAAATAAATCTTTTTTGTTTTGTTTTGTTTTGTTTTTTTCGAGACAGGGTTTCTATGTGTAGCTTTGGCACCTTTCCTAGAACTCACTTAGTAGCCCATGATGGCCTCGAACTCACAGAGATCCACCTGCCTCTGCCTCCCGAGTGCTGGGATTAAAGGCATGCACCACCACTGCCCAGCTAAATAAATCTTTTTTAAAAGAACATAATTTCAAAATAATTAATTTTTAAAAAGTATTATTATTTATTCATTTATTTTAATTGACACAGTGTTTATATATATTTATGAGGTACAGTATGATNATTTGATACATGAATGTAATTTGTAACAAATCAAGGCAATTAGCATTTCCATTGTAAAGAGACTACATATTTAATAGGACTAAGCCATGGTAATCTATGCATGAGTGGAGGGTTGTAAATTCATCAACTCTTTAAAAAAAAAATCCACTCTGTGATGACTGTGAACATAGAACACAGCCCAACAGTCCTGCTCTTAGGTACTCAGTCCTGCAGGGACATACAGAGACAGATAATTATAGTGTGACAAGATAAGGGATTGGCAGAGGGCATAGAGGAGTGGCTAATTCTGCTTGGGGAAACACATATACACACACTCATGTTTTGGGTCTAGGTGTTAAAACCTGAGTTAGAGGGTACATACCAGCACATATAGGAAGAAAGACCAACACACTGAAATACTTTGAGATAAGACATTTGGGTGGGTTTGTTGAGTGACCTTGGATATATCACCTACAGCTCTGGACCTCAATTTCCTAATCTGGTGCTCTGAGCTTTTGGCAATGGTCATTCTAACCATGTAGGCTGGAGCATCACGAAGGTTAGAGTTGTGATTTTTATCTCCCAGAACCAAGCCTGGCTTTGTCCCAGCCCCAAGGCTTCCTTGACTCCTGATTGTCTAGACTCTGGTAATGTTACCTCTTAATCCTGGTACCAGAGAAATTCTGTATGTATGAGACACCAGCCTGTGGAGTCCAGTGGAAGTGCATCTGCCCTCTGGGGACTACTTGCCTTCATCATCTTTATCCGAAAGTTATGCTGGTCTACCACAGCACTAATCACTTTATGTGCTAATGTCCTCCCTCTTCTCACCAGCAGATCTCTGGCATATTGCCTGTCTGAGGACATTCTTAGAAAAACTTTGGCCCAGTCAAACAGGATCAGTGATGGCAGGTCAGTCCCAAGTCCTGCTGCTCAGAGTCCCTAGAAGACAGGACTGCCTCATTTGTGCTTCCTCTAAAGACCTTCTAGGGTGTGAAGCAAGTTGTTCCAACTCAGCTAGCCTGCTTGCCTTTTGCAGACCTCAGTCCTCCTTGTATGTGGGTGTAGCAGTAGCGTCCTCACAATCAGCACCTCTAGTGTTGAAATTTAAACAAACCATTTAAGGCTGCTAATGCACTATAGAGCGTTTTCATGTACTACCTTTCAAAGACAAAAGACAAATGGAGATAC
Source organism: Neotoma lepida (assembly GCA_001675575.1). Lineage (NCBI taxonomy): Eukaryota > Metazoa > Chordata > Mammalia > Rodentia > Cricetidae > Neotoma > Neotoma lepida. The sequence goes on from LZPO01086768.1 coordinate 1,078,938, forward strand.
CAGAAAAGCTCTCACTGAAATCTCATTTACAGGGCATTTAAAGTACTTTTTAAAATAATTTATGTACCCAGGAAATGTCATACCGAGACTGATATGCCCTGCACCACCTATCTAGGCAAGAACCAGATCAGGTTCCCTACATACCCTTCCTCTGTTCCTCTGCCCTGACACCCTCTTCCTGACAGAGCTCATCTTTGCCAGCTGAGATCAGATCTACTCAGGCTACTTTTCTCACTCCAGGGCCAGAAGAGCCTGAAGGAGGAGCTCTTACATACAGGTGTTAATGAACACTTTCTACTTTGCCAGTGCCCACCATTGCCAGATGCATACATCCTCTGGAGAGGGTTTGGTGTCCCTCATCTCTCAAGAAACAGTGAGGGCACCTCCGGAAAGTGGCTTGTTCTCTCCTGCTCCTCACACACACAGGACTCCCGTCCTGGTGTCAGCACAAACAAAAATCAACATCAACCTTTAGAACCTTTCTGTAGGGATGAGAAAGGCAGGCTGAGAGAAGCTGAGCTGCCTAGAAACTGAACACAGAGACAAATTAAAACACTCATTGGCAGCAACAGAAGGCAGATCAGTGGAGTGAGAAACAAGATGTCTCCCTTCCACATCACTGCAGGAAAGAAAAGAAGAAATCACCAGCTATGGCTCAAAAGTCACAAAAGAAAGGAAATGCAGGAAACACAAAACACACTGGCAGGAAGCCACCCAGAATGGTTACAACAATCAGTATAAGCATTTAACACTCCCCTGGTGGAAGACAAAGGTCCCTAGATTGAATTAATACAAGAGACTTACCTGAAATAAAACGGCTGCAGGGTAGACAAAGCTATAGCAGGTAAATGCAAACAAAAGAAAAGCATGAGTGGCTGGATCAGACAAAGCACAATTTAAGGCAATAAGCAGCATCAAGCAGCATAAAAGGGTAATTTCATATTCATGGAAGCAATTGTGAAGGCATTGCTGTTCTGAACATTTGTACACTCAGTACCTTACCATCAAAATATGTGAGGCAAAAATCTGTCACAAGAAATACAAGAAGCTGGCCAAATGACAGTCGTGGGTATAAATTTACATACTACTCTGAGAGCCTAACATCAAGTAGCCAAAACATACATGAAAATAGAAAGAAGTGGTATAATTAAAGAGCGAATTAAAAGGTGGTACTGAGTTTGATGTGGTTGGAATGATGTTTGCCATGTTTCAAGAGACTACCATAGATTGATACTTGTGATCTGAATGTTAAATTTAGTGCACATTTTACATACAGTATAATTATAATTGCATTAAAAAACCCTAAACCACCAAAGAACCACTGAAAGAAACTATACCAAAATTAACATTTGGTGTGTTTGGAAGATTAGAATTGAGATATATATTTTTTCTTTCCACTTTTTCTTCCAGTGTTCTTTGAAGATCATATAATATTCTATGACTTTAAAAATAGAAGAGGATTACTCTCATAGCATAAGGTTATAATTTTCAAGATTTGAGGAAATATATTCATGGAAGATTGGGTAAAAATGCAACAAACAAGGGCATCAGATAGAAGTCTGGGCAGGCTAATATACCTAACCCTCTGGGGAGGACCAGGCCAGGTCACTCTCTGTTTGGAATGCTGTTTTCTTTGTCCTGAATGCTTCATTCCCCCAACTTTGTTCTCATGCCTCAGTGTATGTTTTCCACCCCTGCATCCTGCACGGTAAGTAGCTCACATGATTTTTCTAAGATAAGACATGTGTAGGTTCCCTCACTTGACCCCTCTGCCTGTGCTCCAGATGACCTCACTCATTCTTATACAGGGATGTAGCTCCTCTCTATATGCTAAGAACTCCTGAATTCATCTCTAGCTCCAAACTCATTACAGAGCTTCAAGGGTGTATTATCCATCAGCCTGTAGATTGCACAATGCACGTAGATGGGCAGGGATGGTGGACATGCCTGCAGATAGGTCTCTTTGAGAACCTGATGGTGGGGGAAAGGGACTGAACATGAGACAGGGATGCCCCCGTGGGTGGTGATGAGAACATTTAGGCATTCCCAGTCAGGTGGAAAAGAATGAATCAGAATAAATCATCGCCCACTCTATGCCATCCAAAAATGAAACCTATGGCTCTCTCTGACTTGCATGATTATATGAACTAGGTTATTGAAGTAATCAAGAAAAACAGCAAGGTTGGATTTTAAAAGCTACCCCGGTACTGGAGAGACTCTTTGAGTTTCCTTCTGCTGACCATACACATCCAGCTGCCAGTTCAAAAGACAGACTCTGCCTCACTGTTGAAATTCACTNGTCAGTGGTTTCTGGTCTGGCCTCCTGACTTTTTGAGGCAGAACATAAAGTCAGTAAATAATTTAAGGTTTTTAATCTACCAATAAAATGAGTGAGGATTTAGCCCAACTTACGTGGCATGTTAATTCAAAGGCTTTTATAACTACAAGGTACAGTCTCTTTTGAAAGGGCAAAAATAAACTTTACTAATTCTAAACATATATTCTTACCAATTTCAGCTCAAAGTACATTGGAATGTAAATTACTTTGAGAGCTTCCTAAAATTATTATATATAGTTTCCCTTCCCTAGACTGGATTGTTATCCAGTTAAACATTTTATTTTGGAAGGCAAAATGTTCATGAGACCACTCTTTGGGAAAATGGTTTCATGAAATCCTATACAGCTATCTAGTTCCAGAGAAGAGATGTTGCTAAGAAACCTCTAGCACATAGCTTGACTTCTCTAATTCACAGCCTCCTCCTTAAACATGGAGAAAATAGTACCTACCATAAAAGACTCAACACAAATGTCATATTTCTCAGTAAAGACCCAGCTACAGCGGCTGTATTGCTACAGGAGCTCAGTAAACAGTGGGTATTCTTACATCAAATGGTAGTTTCCAGTCTCCCAATTCCAGCCTCTGTATGTGATAATTGAGAATCCATGTGGGGAAAGCCCAGGTTTTTCCCATCAGGACAGCTCCAAGTCTCTTCCCCTCTCAGGAAGCATCCAAAGGCACTGATTTTGACTATAATTGATGTAACTGTAGGAAAAATCCCAAGAATCTGCTTATTCATTTTGATTAAATTACTTCCAAACTTTATTGCTTTATCATCAGTAACAAATAAATGTCTATTGTCTAAAAGATAAGTCCCAATTACTCAGGAGTCTATTTTCATTAAAATAGGTCTTAGATAACTTAAATCAGCAGTCCTATCAGCCCTCTCACTGCCTCCTTGCTACAGTCAGACTCAAGCAACTGGGTACTACAGACCACATTTTCTTACTTACTCCCTCAAACCCATCTTCTCACTGGTATAGTGCTTTGCTTTTGGCTGACAGTTAGTAAATGTTTTATGAATAAATGCTCCCTCCTTGTACCAGGACTGGCAAATGTGCATTATGAGCCAAATCNGGTCAGATGACCTGGCTTCCAGCAATAATGTGCACAGAAGGCAAATGATTAAATAATGCATGTCTATCCACTCGACACGACATTCTGCAGTCACTGGAAATGATGCTCTTGAAGACTCAAAGGCCACATGGAGACACATCTAACATTAATTGAGTAAATAGACCATAAACAGTGTCCTGGTATAGCCATTATGTACATGGATCCAGATTGAAGGGGAAGGCCAAACAGAACATGCACTATGAGAAGAATGAGGATTCTATATGAGATGTTTCCAAATTCTCTTCTGTATTGTTTTTACAGTAACAGTAGAATGGACTGGGGGGCGGGCAAAATTGAACATTAGCCTAGGGCTTCCTCATAGGCATGTGCCCAAATTTAGTGTACAAAACTCAGAATGAAGGCTGAGGTGCCAGATGGAAGAAGGATGGGTGAGCCATAGTCCACTCAGGAATGAAAAGTGGACTTGACCCAAAATAGCTGCCATGCTCAGTTTTGGTGTCTGAATTAATCCTCCTCTTTTTATTGACACCTATGAAATTGATTCTCACCGCAGAATCACAACTCGTAGCCCCAGCATTGCAGTCAATAAAAAGCATGACTAGGGAGGCAAGGAAAAACATCTACACCAAATATGTATGGAAGGGAACCACAGTGGCCTTTTATTTGTTTAAGTTTATGTTTTATCTCTGAAAAAGGTGTTCCTATACATTATTAGAGAGGAAAAGAAATTATGGTTAGCATGGCAGGTAGGGGTAAGAGAAGGGGGTGTGTCTTAGTGCCTCAAATGGTGTTATAACTGAATACCAGAGAGCAAGTAATTTATCAAGACTAAAGGTTTATTTGGCTTATGGTGCTGAAGGTTGGGAAGTTCAGGAACAGTTGGCCACATCTGGTTTGGAGGCACTTTCTGAAGAGTCCCAGGGCAGCATAAGGCAGCATATGGCAAGACAGACAATTCTAATTTAGGCCTTTTCTCTTCTTTTTTTTATTATTATTTTTTAATTATTTTACATACCAACCACAGTTTCCCCTCCCTCTTCTCCTCCTGACCCCCCCAACTCCACCTCTGCATCCACTCCTCAGAAAGGGTAAGGCCTCCCATGGAAGTCAACAATGCATGACAAATCAAGTTGAAGCAGAACTNTCTATACCTCACCCCCCCAACTCCACCTCTGCATCCACTCCTCAGAAAGGGTAAGGCCTCCCATGGAAGTCAACAATGCATGACAAATCAAGTTGAAGCAGAACTAAGCTCCTCTCCCCTGCATCAAGACTGAGCAAGGTATCCCACCATGAGGAATAGGTTCCAAAAGGCCAGCTCATGCACCAGGACAGATATTGGTCCCACTGCTAGGGGCCACAGACAGACCAAGCTACACAACTGACACCCACATACAGAGGGCCTAGGTTGGTCCCAAGGAGGCTCCCTAGCTGTTGGTTTAGAGTCTGTGAGCTCTCATGAGCTCAGGTCAGCTGTCTCTGTGGGTTTCCCTGTCATGATCTTGACCCCCCTGGCTCCTACAATCCTTCCTCCCTCTTTTTAACAAGACTCCCAGAACTCAGCCCAATGCTTGGCTGTGGATCTCTGCATCTTCTTCCATCACTTACTGGATGAAGGTTCCCTTTTCTCTTCTTATAAAAGCCACAGTCCCATTGGATTAGGGCCCCACCCTTATGGCCTCTTTTAATTACCTCCCAAAGGCCTACCTCATTTAGATCNAGTTTCCACCTTTCACAATGGGGGTTACATTTCAAATGTGTGTTGGTGAAGATGTTCAAACCACAGCAGAGAATAGATATTGATAGTGGGGAGTAGGAAAAAGGGGACAGCTACTGCTGTTGTGAGATCAAAGCTGACCTTGGGTATGTTGCCTCCTCTACACTTGTTGCTAGATTTCCAGCTCCATGTTAAGTTCTTTTCCTCACTAGAGATCTAAATTTACTCCTCTCTCCTAAGACAAACCCACTTATTGGTTCCAGGAGCAGTTTGCCCCCTTAGAAAAGAATAGAGGTCTTATGCAGACACTCATTGCTAGCAAGGATGACTAGGACAGACCAGTTTCAACCCTGTACCACACAGCCCCATTTCTTCCTAGCTGGGCTACACCTGATGGTGCTACTCCCCAGGCCCAGACAACAGGGCTGTGGTGCCAATTGCTGATCCCCAAGCTCTTACTGAAATAGAAACTACTGTGTTCCTGGATGTGCAGGAGACTTGAGGCCCAGTGCCCTCGGGCCTCCCCAGACCCTTCTCTGGAAATGCAGCCCAGCACATTGCTAAAGGAAAGAGCACTAAGCAGTCCTGAAGCCATGTCTAGTTGCTTGTCTGGAAGTACTGATTATACAGAGCTTTGTAGTATCTAACATGACAGGACTGGATCCCACTGAGANNAGCAAGAAAGCCGACAGGTCTTGGCTTTCATATCTTGGAGCCCAATCACGAGCAATCAAGCNCCAGGGTTTCTACATCCACCTCTGCTTATCTGGTCGGCCAAGACCAACTCTAGATCCGTAACGCTGCAGTTACTTAGTCTACCCTGTCTTTTACACACAGAGCATAGCCGTCAGAGCCATTATCCTCACATGATTGCCAAGTTTGGTTATATCACTGAGACTCTCNCTACCTAGTCAGGCTGGCCTGCTTTCCCCGTTTTAACATTGTCCACTCAGATTTTTTTTTTCCAATGGTAAAGATTGAACCCAGGGTTTTGAGCATGCTAAGCAAGTACTCTACCACCAAGCCACAAGAACCCTCTGCCCTCTGCTGGGAACTTTTGATGTTACTGTAGTTCTCAGACTCTAGAAACTGATGGATCATACATAGCCTTTTCTGGGCTCTGGACACCCTGATATGGCATAGTTATCTGTCTCCAGGTTTGTCTCTTTGGCCAGGCCAGAGACCAGTTGTGACCCTTTTAGCTCCTAGTTCAGATCCTGGCACAGGGGAAGGTTCTACAACATGGAGACCTCAGGCTTTTCTTTTATAAAAACAATCAAGCTCTTGCTCTTCCTCCCATAGTCAGGCAAGAAAAAGCAGGGGTTGAGATGTCACTTCCCAGCATGACTTCCTGGAAAGCCCTTTGCTCTCTATGACCATGTTTGCTGTTTTCCTCCTGACCTTTAGAGCTCAGACTCAGGATCATCTGGGGACAAAAGGATAATCCCTGCTCCCCTTTGAAAGTCCAAGCAACAAGTCCTTTCTGAAGCCAGCCAGCCAGCCCTTTCTGTTATTGCACCTGCTCCCTGCAGATGTGCAGGAAAGGAAGAGGAAAATGTATTCAGTTTGCAAACCAGAGTGCCAGTGGCTTCTTGAAGTGGCCTGCATCGCTGTTCTACTGGAAGTGTTGCCTCTAACATACTCATCAAGCACTAGTCCAAGTCTTTCCGATCAGACACAGTTTATTGCCTGCTGCCTCCTAATGCTTTTTTTCCATGGCCAAATCTTCCCAGGCAACGCTCACAGAAGCAAAAGGGCCTTCAAGCTGGAAAATCTTGTGCCATTAGCGGCTGTAAGTGGAGTCAAGTGAGTTTGTCTCCACAGTGATNTTTATTTTCTTGCTCTTGGGGTGAGACATAGGCTACTCAGATGTACCAAAGCAAACAAGGAAATGGGATGTGGTGAAGGTGGACACCAGCATGGGAAACTCAGGGAAGCTGGCAGGAGGACTGGAAGTGATTCCCTCTGGGGCCTTGTGTCCCCTCTTTGAAGGCCTATCTTTCCATTGTATTTCTGGGCCTTGAGCCTGGGGAACGCAGGGATCCTCAAGTGAACCCATCTTATACCTGCCCCCGCTTCCTAAGCCCTTCTTCCCCCTTCTGTCCTGCCCACACCTCTCTCTTTCCTTTCTCTGACTTAATGTCTCAGCTCCCACATTTGAAGGTGACTGCTCACAGTGTATCAACACCCCCCCTACCCCAGTCATTTTCAATTCCCCATCCAATCTTGGCTTTGAAATTTGGTTGCTGAGTGAACCTAGGATACCTCAACCTCCCCACCTGTAAAGTGGGAGTAATTGTATCAACATGTGGATTGATGAGAGGACAAATTAAAAATACTTAAAGTATTTGACAGAGATAAGCAACCTNTAAACATGGTTATTATTGTTGTTTCTGTTGTTAATAAACTCCAGCAGCCTGAGGTTGACACTGAGTCTGTTTGAAACATTTAAATGTGTGCACATTGTCGGGGTGGAAAATGAGTACACTGATGGAAACAGCAATGAGGAAAGTAGCTGTGTCCCTTGGCCTCTTGGGGATATTTCTATTCTGAGCAGTTCTTTCTCTCACCATATTGATTTTAAATCAATTGTTAAGAGCTTTTCATTGTTTCACAGCTTTTTGAAACATGTCTCTCTCAAATATTCAGTAGTTACTACTGGCAACTTCCATCAATGAGTTACTTGTATAAGGGCCAAGTTGCAGGGGTGAGCTACTAGACCAAGCAGGGATCAGCTTCAGGCTGCCCTAGGGAGACTTGTAGAAGTTTCTAGGCATGGTCAGGAACTGGTTGTCAGCATGACCTGGATCAGCCAGTATACCACATTTCCTTTGTGTCCAATGACATAGCACATGGGGTTGTCAAAGATCAAACAGGGTTATCAAATCAATATTCACTTTCCTGGTGGTGTACTCATGTCTGACATCCATGCAGCTTGGTTAGATGCTGGGCAAATGTCCTGATACATGTAAAGATTCTATTTTGAACTGAGCTGTGCCTTTGCAAACATGAAATAGGATTNATATTGCAATAGTTAAGATGATCTATTGAGACTTTATTATACTTTTAGTTTTGCTCTGCCTTAAATTTGAAGTTTATTTTTCTTGAGGAAAATATGGCCCACAATCAACATCAGAGATCCCTGCCCCTTCTAGTTAAACCCACTCACTCAGCAGCCCCTGAGCACCTTTACACTGACAGGCTCTGTGGTAGAAGCTGGAAGTCCGTGTGTTTGGTTGACTTGCCTACAACAGAGAACAAGGGAGAGAGTTGGCAGACCCAGGTCCTCTCTTCAGGATAGTGTTCCTCTACTCTTTTACAGTGGAAATACCTGTTCTCCATGTTTCCACTACCTCGTTCCAGCNTGGTCTGGCTTGGCCATTTACCTGCTAGCCTCTCACCCTGCAGATTCACTCATCCATCTCCTTGCAATACTAACAGTACTCTGAAAAACTTGAGGTTAACTTTGAGACTCGCCATGGCCTNACATTGTCCTATCAGTTCCTCCAGCACACTTCAGTCACTTTCAGGCTCCAGAGCTGCCAGATGCCCCACAAATAGCTTAATTTTACTGCTCTTCTTCCATGCTCAGTGTACCTGGGCCATACAAGAGTGTCAAGCTTAGAAAAACCTGCCAGTGGGTAAACAATGAGTTGGCCCAAGGTCCCTTNACTAAGCCAAAAGCAGAGGTCTAAAGTATAAGACTAAGACCCCAAGGGAGAAAAGCCAAACCCTGTTTGTTTGTAGAAGCCTTGGTAAAGTCTTCAGCCTTGTGGATCAGGTCACAGGATGGGGGTGAACAGAAGATCTTTGAAATCTCTTTTGTGCCAAAGATTGTGCCTTGAGAGAAGGAGAGAAAACCTGAGTCAAGATCTTGGCCCTCATACTAACTTGAATCAATCACTCCACTTCAATAAGCCTGTTTCCTCACCTATAAATTGAGGAGATCTCAGTACCTGCTTGTGGGTTGTTGTGAAAATCAATGAGCTAATAACTTTGAACACCAGTGCAAAGCCCTATTAATGATTCTAACTAAAATCCTAGAAAGCAGGGTAGAACCATGACAAGGGACAATGGTGAAGTTTGTCCTTTTCAAGGAGACTTTTTAAGCTGAAAGGGATCACTAAGGGCCTTCACTTTAACTTTCTCTTCAATGGGAGAGCATTGCTGGAGAGCCAGACTCTGGTTACCCCTGGGAAGTCAGAAGCTTGCCCATAGCTCCCTGGAGGTCAAAATAAATAGGAGGCATATGTATGTACAGGAGGCAAATTTCAGCCCTCTCAGATCTGTAGCCAAGGAGAAAAAAATTCCTTCATTTCTTCTCAAACCCTCAGCAGCAGCAGACTGCAAAGAACTCCTGAGTAGGAGGTGAGCTTCCTCTCTGCCAGTTCTTCCCCTGGGCAGGGCCCTCAAACAGCTGGGCCCTATTTTTCTTTCAANAGCAAATGCATTTTCCTTCTGAGTCTTGTCTTATTTTCCTCCTGCACACTTTTCCAGCTCCTGACTTTCAGGAGGTCTATCCCTCAACCTGGCTCTTAAGCACCTGGCCCAACATATGTGGCTTCCATGGTTCTGGGAAATGGGAGGGATCGATTCTGGTTCTGTAGAAATCAAAATAAACCTCCTCTCTAGCACAAAATAAATTCCTCCTTCTGCTGAGAATTTCTGCTGGGGTTTAATGATTTTGAGAAATTTTTTCTTCTTACCATTTCAGAGCTAGAAACCTAGTCTTTATTCATTTAATTTTTTTTAAACAGGGTCTCATATATTGAGATCCAAGCTGGTCTCAAGCTGGATTCTCAACAAGAATGACCTTGAATTTCTAATCCTCCTNCCTCCATCTGCTGAGTGGTGGGATTATAATTGTGTATCACTGCCCAAAACAAAAATTTATTTTGTTTTGTTTTGTTTTGATGTCTGTTTTAAGACAAGGTCTCATTGTGTAATATAACTCTGGCTGGCCTGGAACTTGCTATGTAGACCAGGCTGNTCTTGAACTCACAGAAATCACCTGGCTCTGCTTTCCAAAGCAGACTGGATCTGCCCCATGGTCGGGAAGTAAAAATCTCTGTTGGATTACCTCCAGATAGTCACCAAGCCCTATAGCTCTGCTTTCTAAATTAGAATCCTTTCTCTCTGCTTCATTGCCACAGCTCTGTTGGAAGCCTATCTCTACTTCCCAGTCTCATTGTCAGGCCCCACTGCCTCTGCCTTCCCATCATTCATCCCACATACATATTTGCTTGTACTATCACGCTGAAGAACACCTGTGACCATATCCTCTTTCCCTTTTCAGACTCCCTACATCCTCAGGTAGAGGCTTAAGCTCTTTCTCCTGAGTTAGNAATTCTCTGCTCACCTTCCAATAAACCTCAGGCAGGCAGAGCCACATTAAGTAAGTAGAAGATGACAGAGGGCAGATCTGAGGATGAGGGAAGAGCTGGGAGAGGGGTAGGATATGTAGATGGTGTTTCAGGGATGGGTTGACACCAGTGACCCCTGAATACAGATGCATTTGGCCTTGACATTTGGTGGTCACAGGCCTGGAGCTATATCAGCCCCCAAAGTGCAATTGGGCCAGCATGTGGGCACCAGATAGGACCATTGGTATGGTTGTAACTCAAATAGGAAATGACTTCTGAGAACTGGTTTTTATACAAGTGAAAGGACAAGAAGGAAGTCCACTCTGCAAATGATCATGGCCAGAAATGGGGAATGCCCACTGGATCTGACTGGGCAGAAGGCCATAATTTGCTGAGGGAGTGATTTGTTCTCTTTTTGCACCACCTAAAGACATATAGAGTGAGCCTAGGGCCACCACCTAGCTGAGTCACCACCACAAGGCGTAATTAATGCTTGCAAAGTACTCTGGGGCCTTGACTGAGAGGCTTCATGTGAACACAAAAGATTCTTATTAATCACTGTGGCAGCACCAAGTGGGGTGGCCTAGGGGGCAGCTACCTCATGCACAGAACAATGGATGGTTAAATTGTGATTTTGAAGAGCAGTTCTGATCAGCTGGCTGGAAAGCAGCTTAGCTCAGAGGAGGCAGGCCCTTCTGGGAGCCACTTAACTCACCTGGTCCTTATCGGCAATGCATAAGTAGAGGAATAAAACCTCCATCCCTGCTGTGCATGGATAATGAAAGGACTGTTAGTAGTGAAGCATCTCTTCTAAGCCTTTCCAGGTAGGCCAAGTGGAGAAACTTACAGACTCAGCATCAGGCTGGGTGTCTTTAGACACATCCCTCAATCTCTCTGAGCCCCATTTCTTCATCTGGAAAGAAAAATAACAATAAGCATACCTGTTCCAGTACAGGATTATGAGATTAAAATGATCTTCAGATGAATTGGCCTTGGTCCCTGTGTTAGTTATCCTTGCATTGCTGAGACCAAAATACCCAGCATAACTGAAGGGAAGAATTATTTATTTAGGCTCATGACTATAGAGGGCTCCCCTAAATTGTAATGGCTCCACAAACTTAGGCAGAACTTCTCAGTGACAGGAATAAGGCAGAGGNGGTTCTTCACTTCATGGCCCCAAGGGATCACAGAACTGTGAGAACCAGGTATAACCTTCAGACAGGCCTCCTAGGACCTATTTCCTCCAACTAAAATCCACCTCCCAAAGACCTCTAGAGCCTCCCAAAATAGTGACACCAGTTGGGGACCAGGTATTCAACACATAAGCCCATGGGGGATAGCTCATATTCAAATAATAACTGCACATACAGTAATGATAAGAGTAAGACAAATAGTACAGTGGTAATGATATCAATAATAAGAACAATTACAGTAATAATAACATCAGTGACCAGATTAACAATAATAATAGAAATAGAAGGTATACACACTGACATGTGTCAGGCACTCTTCTAAATTCCAAATTCTTCTATATTCCAAAAGTTAGCTACTTTGAGATTTATTTTTGCTTTTAACTATGTGTATGCTTGTGTGATTATATTTGTTATGTGCCTGTGAGTGCAGAGGCCAGAAGAAGGAGTCAGAGCCCCCTGGAATTGGAGTTCAGGCGATTGTGAGCCACCAGACATGGGTGCTGGGAACCAAGCTCAAATCCTCTGCAAGTGCTGTAGGTGCTTTATTAATTCTAGTCTCCTCTTTCTACCACTCTTTTCTGCCTTTATTAGTATTGTCACCCGTTTTAGCAANCAGGCCCTCATTACATGGAATAAANATGCTGGGCTCTAGGGCCTCTGTGCTTGGATCAGGAATAGGAAAGAGCCTCTGGACATCTTTGATAGGAAAGAAAAGAAGTTATTGCTATAAAAATCATCAAAACTCTGGAGGTGCAAGGAAATTGTAGGTAGTTGGCTTTCTAGAGAAAAGCTGTCAATAGATGCTAAAAGATATTGAAATACAGCCCCATTCTATCCCTTCCCTCTATCTATGCTTAAGGGACAGTATCTCCACATCTGGGAGACAAGGAGTTACCTGTTACTTTGGTTACTCAGGCATTTCCCAATTTCCTGCACTGATTGATTTCCCCCAAAGGAAGAACTGAGGCCCAACCCCAAATCCTCAATCTGATTCCTGTGCTCTATCTGCATCTTAGAACCTTAACCAGTATCTGGATCAACCTCTTGAGTCACTTCTTATNTCATTGGTAGCCATAAAAGATCTGATTAGTTNCTCCAAAACCNACCTGGCCCATCCTAAACCAGCCCCAGAAGAGTTAAGGAGGCTAGGCATAACTAAATGGCCCAGCCAGATAATTGCTGTACCCCCTAGCCACATCCCTGTTCTTTGCTCCTCTCAACTATACTGAGGCCCCAGACCAGACTGAGCTCAGATTTGCCTACAAGCTACCCCTTCCCCATCCTGTCCTGGTACCTCTCCTTCATCCTGCCCTTGACCTCATCCTCAGCATTCTGCACTCCCACCATCCATCTCTCTACACAAGAAAGGTGCAATCAGCAAACCCATTCTCNATCCAACATAGGGCTTGTTCTCTGGTCTGGACCCACCCCTCAAAAGACAAGAAAGAATCTGGGCATGGTGGCACTCATCTGCAATCCCAGCACTCAAGAGGCTGAGACAGAAGGATGGGAAGTTCAGGGTAGGCTTACAATACATAGTGAATCCCTGTCTCAAACAAACAAAAGGGAATCCAGTTCTAAACCCATCCTTGTATAAATTAAAGACTATATAGTTCAGGCTTATCTGGGACACAAGGGGACAGAGCCTGAGATAGATTGACTTTCAAAATAAACAGAAAAAAACCCTTCCTGAACCATCTGCCCTTTGAAATGGCCTTCTCAAGTCACTACTGTGATTCTGAACTGTCTCCTAAGGTAATGTGTAGTAGGCACATGACCTGCTGTTGTAGACTATAAAACGCATAAAATTCTCTGTTGCTATAGGGGAATGTGATATCATGTTGTTCTGTGCCTTCTCTGCTTGCCTTATGGGGAGCGTGTCTCTCTCAAGAAAGTGAGTCTTTCACCCTAGGAAAGATCTCAGCTTTAAAAAATTTAGTGCAATGCTTTTTATATCAGTAGGTTATATTTAAAGCATTCAAAGGCCTAGATTTGCATCAACTGCATTTGACTTAGTCAAATTATTCATCATCCATCTCTCATGTACAACCCTCTTNTCATTCTATGAAGTCTCTGTTTACATAGAGTTTGTTTCCTCCAACCAAGCTGATAATCAGTTACTTAGACCTCATCCTACCAAGTATCTAGGACAAGTGCTACCATGTCTGGCTCTCCAGTTGGTATTTTGAATGTGTCCAAGCTCAGATCTTGTCCAAGCATCACCACTGGCCTTTCTGCTGCAGTGCCTGGACATCTTTCACTTAAGAGAAAGTGAAACCAAACAGCCCAGAAATTCATCTTAGCAGACAGGGAGCACTAGACAGGATGGGAAAGAAGGAGGAGGGAGACTCTCCTACATGGTAGGGCAGTTTCTTGAGAACATGATTTATAAATAATTATAAATTTCAACCATTTTCAACCAGTTATTAATTACTTGATAGGTTTAAAGCAGTGCATATTATATTTCTCTTCAAAACAACCCCACTGTAGCATGCGGAGCACACACACACACACACACACACACACACACACACACACACACGGCTGAGTCAACGGATTTAGAGTAGTTGTGTCTTGGCAAATGTCCCTAACTCATACCAAGCAAACATGTCTGTCTGACACTACACCCCCACAGCTATATGTGTTTATTCATCCATACCCTACTTATACCAAATAGCATTTGCGGTAAAGAGGGAGCTGTGTGACATAGCAAGACACAAAAAGACACAAAGAGGAAGACAGGCTAAGGAAACTCAGAAGATGTCAGGATCTTTGTTCTACAAGCTCCAGGTTTCTGNCTGGGCTCCAAGCTTTCTGCAGCCATGGGGGGAGGAGNAGGACATATGGATCTCTTCCCATTGTTGGTGTTTGTCACATAAACATAAATCAAAATAGACCAAAGACCTTTAAAAGCACAATTTTTTCCTAATTTCAAGTCCCCAAAACAAATGCCCCCAAGTGGCATATTAGAGAAGCTTGAATGTAAAGAGAGATTATAGCAGAATAATCAAAGGGGCTTTGTTCTACTATCTTCCCCATCAGCAGCCCCAACACAGCTTGGCCAAGATAGGTCTGGAGGATGTGGAGGACTGTAGTCAGTCTAGCCTCTTTCAGCTGAGCCATGCAACTGTCCTAGACTGGATTTCTTGAGCCTGTATGGATTTGTAGTAAGTATGAAGAAATGAAGGGGGAATTAGGCAGAGGTAGAAGAAATGAACCCAAATTGGTTGCAACAGAAATCTCAATGGTTCTTTAGGGAGCCTGGTAGCTGAAGTGGCTCTTCAGAATTGTCCTAAGGAGAACCCAAGGGGCCTGGCCTTGTATTCCCTCCCCATCTACCTGTCATTGGCCACCAGGCAACCTTGAGGAGGAGCTTAACCCTGAGTTAAGCCATGGAGGGACACAGCTGTGAGATATTGCCAATGGGCCTTTGGGTTCAGCATTCATGACCATTGTCCAGTGATCAGTAGACAACCTTCTAGCACAGAGCTCAATGAGACTTAGGTATCCTTCAGTACCAGGCATTCTACCTGGACTGGCCAAGGAGGGAGGCCCTTGGACCAGCCAAAGTATCTTGGAATATAGGGCATATTGCTTCTGCTCTGAAGCCCTAAAGCTGTTCCTTTTGTCACAAATAACAATAACCTCAGCCTGTTAAATTGTGTTAAACACTTACCTCTACACACACACACACACACACACACATACACACACACACACACAAATCCTGAAATAAAAGCTCCAGAAAGCATCTAGCTTTAGCAGTATTACTACTTACTTCCTGGTGAACATGCCAAAGTAAACTGTTTGCTGAGCATACAAGGACAAGGCAGAACTGGGACAGTTGGGTGGTGCTGCTATTAACAGGAAATCTGCAGAGGTTAGAAGATGATAACAGCCTTAAACTTGGACTTTGTAAAGTTTGCCAGCAACAGGGTTAGATGAGAGGGTCAAGGGAGATTTAGGGTGAAGCCCTAATTGACTTGTGGAGGGGAGAGGTGGGGAAGTGGGGGCCTGGTGTGTTTGAGGACTGGAGGCCCCAGGGAAGGAGATGGGAAGGGGCTGCTGCGTTAACCTGCAGGAAACTGAAAGCACTCCTGCTCCACAGCAGTTCAAGGTTCCAGCTGCGGCTTGAACCTGCTCTGCAAATTTGCAGGTGCTGTGTTTTCCTGAACTGAGGTTCAGAGTGGGCTGCCTGGGGGTTCTAGGAGATCTGCCTGTGGACACTATCCTGAGGCTGAAATTTTTCCTTGCTGGGTCTATTTAAAGTTAACCTGAAAAGTGTAACCATGACTGTTGTATTTATATTATTCTAATTTTGACTTTAAGAAACATGGCAGATGTTTATTTTAAATGTTAGCAAGAGATTCTATTTTACTGTCCTTTATGTTCTTTGAATGAAGAGCCTAACTTTGAAAAGATTTACAAATTACATGTAATTTGTATTGTCTTGGATAGTCTCTATCTTCAGCTTTTCTTTTTAGGTCATGAGAGACCTGTCTTAGATCATTAGGTATTTAATGTGACATGCTCTGCTTTTCAAAGTAAAAGAGAAAGGGCAGTTTTTTGGATCAGATACAAACAGCTTTGCCCCCAAATGTGTCCAGGAGGCTGATTCAGTATTAAAGCTCTGAAATGATTGATTATCCATTAGGGAAGCTATTTAAAGAGTTCATTGCAGCAGATTCAAACTGACAATATCTGTGCTGCAAGGGCAGCAAGGCGAAACCAACGGACCCGAAAGCCTTCGGGACAGAGCTGCTGGTTCTTCCTTCTGTGGGAAACGGACACCAAAGTTCCAGGAAGGAAAGTTACAGGTTGTTATGGCCACTGGCTTGGTGACCAGGCATGTACAAGCTGCCTCCTGTTGGGCAGGATACAGCAGGGAGAACTCTTGGTGTCGTGAATGAAAGTGCTCAGGTAACATGGCTCAGAGCCAGCCCCTCTCCTCTGCTCTATGCCTTGGGTCTCTTCATTCAAAGAATGTAAAGGACAGTAAAATAGAATCTCTTGCTAACATTTAAAATAAACATCTGCTATGTTTCTTAAAGTCAAAATTAGAATAATATAAATACAACAGTCACGGTTACACTTTTCAGGTTAACTTTAAATAGACCCAGCAAGGAAAAATTTCAGCCTCAGGATAGTGTCCACAGGCAGATCTCCTAGAACCCCCAGGCAGTCCACTCTGAACCTCAGTTCAGGAAAACACAGCACCTGCAAAGTTGCAGAGCTGGTTCAAGCCTTGAATTGCTGTGGAGCAGGAGTGCTTTCAGTCTCCTGTAGGTTAACGCAGTAGCCACCCAGCCTCTGCCCAACTCCCAACACACACACAGCTGCTCAAACCCTGCCGACTCCCATCTCAGTGTCCTAGCTTGACACTCTCCCAGTCACGCCTCTGCCCACTCCATAGCCTTGTTCTGCTTCAAGCTCTAATGTCAGTGATTCCCGAAGCCTCTTCTTGGCCCTCTTTGGTCTTACTCTAAATGCTCCCTGCTGAGTACATCTATGTGCTTCTGTTAGCTGTTATTGGCCACTCTTCAATCTCTGACTTCCCCCAAAACATGCCATTCCTTCTGTTCCTCCATAGATGTAGGGGTAAATTAGAAAATGAAGGCCAACTCCCACTTGTCATTCCTCCTAGGAAACCAAGTGACCAGACCCAGCCTTAGACCTGACTCCCATCTCTCAACTGTCTATCAGTGAATTGGCCAATGTGGCCAGTCACCATGGGGTGAGGCTGACACAGAGTATGGATAAAACCTTAATTTGATAAGGTGGAGGAGATAGGGCTATTTCTTATCTCCCCAAAGACACTCAAAGATTTTCTCCAAGTTCTTAAGTGTTTTCAAAATACTCTATCATCAACCCACCACTTGCTNAGCTTCACAAACACTGTTAAATTGCCAAGTGCCCTTTTAAAATGGCTTTGTGATGTGGATCTCACAGTTACTTGTTTATCTTCCAATGGCAGGGACTTCACAGGTCACCCAAGTCCATGCACTGGCAGAGCCCTATCTGAGTCTGGGAACATAGTTGGNTGGCCAGGTGGGGAAGGAGGCCAGAACAGGAGTTCTGTCTTCATATGCCTGTGCCAGTGCCCTTCTTAGTCTCAATTTCGGCCAAACCAGGCTTCATCTGTCTACAGGTGAGTTTCAGGTGGAAAGTCCCAGGTAGGTTGGTAGAGAATACTCAGGTCCTTCTGAAGAAAACTAGGGGGAATGTGCCATTTTATCATACAAAGGAACTGAAGCTCACAGGTGAGGAACTTGCTTAGGCTTTATACCTGGTATGTAGCAGCTGGTAAGGATTCTGATCCAAGACTCCCGATCAGTACAGCCCACTCATTCTACTTATTGAAAAGCACTTACTTTCTGTCCTTGTACTTGAATTTAACACACATAGGGGGAAAGTACAGAGAAGATTATCACCAGCTGCTTCCAAAGGGGATTAAATCCTTATTTGGATTCCTCCTAATGTGCAGCGGTGTTCTATGACTAGCCTAGAATTCTCTGAGTCCACTTAGNTTTTTATAGTTTAACCTTTGCACAGGAAAAATCTCAATGATTTCCCACTATTTTGAATAAATGGAAATGGATATGTTTTTCTGGATGATTAAAGAGTGAAAATCCTACCATTATCCAACTCCTCTAGGAATAATTTCTCTTGGAAGATGAGGTTCACAAAACTACCTTCCAGTTGAGCCAAATCCTTCCTCATGACAGAGATCTGGTAAAACAT
>LZPO01086768.1:1113778-1128808 GCA_001675575.1 Neotoma lepida
TCACCTGTCCTAACTAGCTTGTCACTCAGGGGCTTGAGCTGGACCATGACATGACAGCTCCTTACCTGCAGGACTGAGCTCTTCCCTCAGAGCTGGAGGACATGTTCTAATCCCTGGGATGATGACATTTTGATAAGGTTTTAAAAAACGATTTCACTTTGCAAGACAAACAGCTAATAAAATAGATTCTTTTTTGGTAACCACCCATACAGCAATCAATCTGTCACTCCAAAACCTGGCTCCCAAGAAGTGTGAAATGAGGCCACTCTAGAGTTCTTTGGGAACAGAGGGCCAGAGAAACCTTCTTCTCTACCAGACTCCATTTGCCCTCCGAACAGGGAGATCTCAGATTCAGAAACCAGGAGACACTTCTAATGAGTTGTTCACTCAGTACTGACTTTGGGAGGATGAGGAGTGTGTAGGGGAGGCCGGGGGAAGCAGTACTGTCTACATTCAGCCAACACTATCACTCTCACCCTTTTCAGTTCCATCCCCACTGAGCAACAACAACCACAGCAAAAGCAAAAGTTTCCTCTCAGGNCTGATGAGCGAGTCACACCCCAGTGGCCCCTTCAGTGTTACAGCCATTCAAGCAGGAACTTAAAAAACAAAGGGTCATTTCAAAACCACCAGCAAAAGATCAATAGGACAAGCCTCAGTCATCACCTCTGTGTCCACCTGAGGCCACCTAACTCCCTCATTCTCTCTGTTTCTAACTCTGCCTAGATGCCTCTAGGGTGTTCTGTCTTTATTGAGGAAAGAGAAAAGAGAAAGCAGAGGAAATGAAAGGGGGAAAAAGGGAAGGAAAGAAAAAGAAAAAGTGACATTTTGAACACAGAGCATAGCTGAAATCCTTTCCATTCTTTTTAGGAACAAGATAGAACAAATGAATTATTTAATCAGAAATGGCCCACAAAGCAGCCCTAACTGAAGACTCTGATGTTACTGCCCTAAACTTGTAAGAAAAACAGATGACTACAAATGCTAACTAATGAGCAGGAGCATCTATATATACAGNAGGCCCTCANTAAATGCCAATTAATTTAGCTTTTAAGTGATGGAATTGGAGCTAAGTGTGGTGGTTTACACCCTGTAATCTCAGCACTTGGGAGACTGAGGCAGAAAGATTGCCTTGAATTCAAGGCCAACCTGAGCTAAAGAGTGAGACTGTCTCAAAAAACAAACCCCNAAATAATCAAAATGATGGGTTCTTAAAGGTCTAAGGAACAAATAGAAAGAACTTGGTAGTAACTTAAAAAGTCTCAAATGAACCCCTCCTCAAAAAAAGTACAAAGAGGAATAGATACAGATAATGGCTGTAATTCCAACTTGAAAACAGGAAAGAACTGAGAAACACCCGGAAGGAGTAATTGACAGAGAATTGAAACAATAGAACAAAGGAGTCTGTGGTNCTGGGAATGAAATCAGACATCAAACCAAAAATGTAGAAAAGAAAAGAGCAAATAACTGATTTGGAAAGGGGTAAGTGGCACCACAGGGCTAAAATGAGCATGCCGGGAGGCGATGGGATGCAGCCTTCAACAAGGAGAAGTGAAGGAGAGGGAAGTAACCAGCACACCTCCACCCTAGAGCTGAAGAACACACATGCCTTTCAAGTTTAACTCGGAGGAGAAGAAATGAGCATTTGCTAAAATCTTGAATTGTAAATCATCCACTAAGTTGAAATGAAAAGAAGATACGCTTTTTTGAAACTGGGTAAGAATGACAAAAGAGTTGACATCACAGATACTGAATAAACAGTGAGCTCAGGGGAAAAGGTGATTCTAACCAAACGTGGGTTTTAACTCAGTTATGATCCTCAACAAGATCAGATCTGTAAAGTAGGAACAAAATAGTCATGTAGAGGGACCAGGATGAATTAGTACACAGTTAAGCTTTTTAAAAGCCAAGGTGGATGTCTGCTTTTTTATAAAGGTGTAAAAAACAAAAGCTATCTTATGTAACAAGAATTAGAATTAGAGTGAACCAACTGAAGAAGAAATAAATGATCTGACAAAANGTTGTCACTCCAAAGACTTCATCTACATTCTAATAATTCCCAATTTCTGCTCCAGCCCAGACCTCAGCTGAGTCTTTTTGTTTGTTTGTTTGTTCTTGTTTTGTTTTGTTTTTCAAGACAGGGTTTCTCTGTGTTACAGCTCTGGCTGTCCTGGAACTCACTAACTCACTCTGTAGATCAGGCTGGTCTCGAACTCACAGAGATCCACCTGCCTCTGCCTCCTGAGTGCTAGGATCAAAAGCGTGTGCCACCACCGCTGGGCTTCAGCTCTGAGTCTTATTGCTGCCTGGCATGCATATGAATGTTACACAATGCTCACCCACCCCCTGGGTGGGGAGTGACTGCACCATCAGTAGTTGCCTGAACTGGGAAACCCCAGAATGTCCTCCTAGCTACCCAGCTAGCTACCCCTTAATCTCACCCACTGGTCTCAGTCTGCTTCTCCTGATATGAAGGTGCCACAGATTGGATGGCTTAAACAAATGGCATCTATTTTCTCATAGTCCTGAGATCAAGGTCTGCCTGATTCCAGTGAGGACTCCCTTCCTGGCTTATAGACAGCCACCTTCTCTGTGAGTNTCCACAAGCCTTCACTGGGTGTGAATATTCTGCAATATCTCTCTTCTTAAAGAAACACTAATCTTATCTGATCCAGGCCCTACCCTTATGATCTCATTTAACTGTAATTACTTCCTTACGAGCCCTGTCTTCAATTACAGTCACACTGGTGGCCTAGGACTTCAACCAATGAGCTTGGGGCGAGGGACACATTCGGTCTATGACATCATTCTACTCTATTAGATGTCCTCACATTTGTGACCACTCTTTGTTCTGTTGTCTCCCCACTGCAACTCCTGCATTGGCCTTCTTGCTCATTGCCCTTCCTGCCCCTCCCCCTGTAGAATTCTCTTTCCAAACAACAGATCACTGGATATCTATTTTAAGCATTTCTCCTAATATCATATCATCTCTACATTCTCCCAACAACCCAGCAAAGTGATAGTAAGCCAAGGATGGCTCAGAGAGGCTAAGTGAAGGCCTAGTGTTATTCAAGGTCAGATTTGAACCCAAACTGAGCTCTGAAATGCATGTTCTTTCCATGAGTGCAGTCCAAGCACCTGAAAGAGTTCTAGACCCAAATACCCAGGACAATTAATGATGGGCAGATNAGTTTGTATATAATGTAACCTCAGCTTCTCCTTCATCAGTATTTATGGCAAAGCTGATTTATTTTCTGATTCCATCAAGAAACCCAGGACCTCTGAGTTGCTACCTCTTTANAAATGATGAGTAAATATTTTTTTAACTCAAACTGAAAAATCTATATTTTTCCTGTTAAGGAAGAGTTCTTATATGTGACTTCATTTATGCATTAACAAATTTACTTATATTTTTAAGGGTAGAAATTTTACCAGCATGAAATAACAAATGAACTACTGCTTCATCTTAATTTCCTGCTAGCTGATGGTCTAGCTTCCATTCACTGAAGCAGTGGTACTGCCTCAATTCACCAGAAGGTGAAACACTCAGTTCCGCATAGATTCCTTTAGCCACTGCTGAGATTTGAAGGGGTGTTCCTCTACAGCACTGTTCTAGCAGTTGCACTGGGCACTTCTGCACACTCAGCACTCACAGTCTCAACCAAATACACACACAAGCAGCCTAAGTGTGCTCGACTTTCCCCTTGCCTTGGTGTTGAAGGCATTATTTCTGCAGCCATGAAATCAGAATTATCTTTGTTTCAAAAAAGTACAGAGTGAGGTTTGGAAAGGNACCCTACCTGAGCTAATAGTGGTTTGGGGGAATAGTCTCTTCAACTCCAGTTGGTTCTGTTATCCAGGAGANGCAGAGGGATCCAGGAACCTGACTACACTTGGAGAATCCAGGGACCGTAGTCTCACTTGGAGCTACACATCCATCAAGGGTCACTCCAGGTGCTGGTCTGTGGTTTAAGGGCCTGTGGGCTCCTGGCCACCTGGTGGACAGGCAGGCAGGCAGACAGGCATGTGTCTAGACCACTGCTGGCTCCTCAGACACTGCTTTGCTGTGCTGGGTAAATGGCCCACTTTCCATGCCTGCCCCACAGGCCTGCCCTGCCCCACTCCCGCTGCCTATTTAAGCTAGAGGCCCTGACTCCAGCCAGACACAGCCAGTTTCCAGAACCAGGAGAGTAACGCAGCTGCTCCGTTCACCCAGGGATGAAAGGTCCTTCTGTTTCACCATTTCCATCTGATGCCATTTCCAACCGGTGTGTACTAAATGATGTCAATGAGGGGGGTTGTGGCAAGAACTGATTCTACCCCTACCTGGGGTATATTGAGATGTGTAGTTGGCAGAGGGAGGCTCTGATTGGGAATTTTCAAAGAGGAAGAAAGAGTGTAGTTTGTGAAGGGACAAGGGATAACATTTCAAAACAAGGTCTGGCTCAGAATATCAATTATCATATTTTTTTTCTTTGAAAAGGGGGCCTAGAATGTCAAGGTTACCAAGATTCCATTTCCCTTCAGGAACTCCTCCCTAGAGTCAGTTCCTGTCATTTAGTTCTGCTTGGAAAATACATGCTGGGAATTTTGGGAGTGAGGGAGCTATGCAGTTGGTGGGGACAGTTTGGTAAACCTTATAGGAGGTCAGAGACTGCTTGACCAACATCTTACTGAGACCAGAGTGAGCTCCTCCCACGGTGGCTGTCTTGAGCTCCAGAAATTGTTCTGGTCACCACTGTGATTTGCTCATCTCCTTTCAGGTTCTCCTTGATGTCCCCTCTCCAGCAGGAAGGACTGCCCAAAGGGTAGTGGAAACTGAGAGTCACATAGGCTCAGGAGGGTGGGGTGGGGCCTGCCTCCTAAGTTTATTTCCAGGGGCTAGTCTGTATTCTTGAATCACCCACCTATCAAAAGTAAGGAGTCAGAATTCCAAGGATAGGAATCAGGATCTCCCTCTGNTCTNCAAGAGGCCAGGTCAGCAAGATAACTTACTTTCCATTGCACTGGAGTCCCAAGGACTGGGGGTGGGGCAGATCTTCTCTCTGAGAGAAAAGGCCAGGGTACCACATGGAACTAGGGCCTCTGGGGAATTCAGAGTCACCTTGAATAGAACCTNGACCTATGGGCCTCCTTCTACCCACCCTGATCTGAGAGCACCAAGTACTGATGCTCCTTTGATGCTCCTAGCATCAATGGAGCCATGGTGAGCCAAGATCCTGCATTATCCCCCAGTGTTCCAGGGGAGGGATGTTGGAGGACCGCTGGGCTAGAACCAGGCTTTCCCTGGAGCCGACTTCTCAACCTGAGGGAGCCAAACTATGAGAAAAGACACTCCCACAGTGCTTCCAAGTGATGTACTTGGTCTTGGGATAAAGATGAATTCAGTCTCAGATATCAGATTTATTCAATGACAGAGTGTGGTCTGGCGGGGGGCGGGGTCTCTAAGGAGTGTGGTCGGAAGCCTTACTCAGGATGCGCGATTGATAAAAGGGCTTAAGACAGTGCACGACAGTGGAGTTGGAAAAGGTGGAGGGCAAGAGGAGGGTCTCTCTGGCTGTGTTGGGTAGAGGCTGAGCTTGATAGACCGCGTCAAAAGGCAAGTGGCGACATCCAAGGATTGGCCGGTGATCAGGGGGCGTGGCCCTCACATGAGGCCAAGGGCGGGACCTACAGGAGAGAGGACAACTTCTCTAGGGCATAGGGCCAGGATCCCTGGGCTGTGGAAGCTGGAGGAATACAGGGAGTCTGTCGCATCATGTCTAAAGGCCTCCAATCAAACGAATACCCTCCCAACTCTCCCCTCGGACGACACCGCAGTGTTCATGAAATGTCCCCGCTTAGCCTTCCTTCCGCTGTTCTGCCCATCTTTCCCTCTTAACTGCTACAAATATCCCTCTGTTCTTCCTCGCAACGCTGCTTCCTTCCTGAACTCCAGCCAAGGTGGCCACCAACCCTCTTTCCCGATNGGATTCGGCCTCACCGGACCTTCCCCCCAACCCCGCCCCCCAACCTGTAGGAGGCAGAGATTACACAAAGCTACCAGAGAGCACTCTGATTGTTCTGGCTTTGCCTACAAGATCAAATCCGGGTCCACAGCAGGGCTCTGAATTTGCCTGTTTGCTGCGCCCCTTTTCAACTGCACACGGAGGGCCTGCCTGGGTGCAGCAGTCCACGTGGAAGGGTTATCCATCTCCCACAGAGCCCTTCCCACCTGTCAATCTTCTTCACTTTCTGTTGCATAAACCCCGCCCTCATCTCCTCTGGCTGCACTTCTGCTGGGATAGCCAGACCTCAAACTCCAGTCCTGGCGACAGGGAGGGTGTGGCAGTGCCTCCAAGTGAGGCGGTGCACTGAGGTCTTTGTACCCCGCGCACCTGTGTGGTTGTCTTGTTCCAGTCACTACTGTGAATGGTTCATCTCATTTCAGGTCCTGATTGCCTGGACGTCTCTTCTCCAGAGGCAAGGACACAAGGCCCAAAAGGCCCCTCCTCAGGTAAGACAGACTTCTGGAACTACAGGAAGTGGACTTCTAGCCTTGGCCTCATGGGCTACTTGTTTCGCTTTGTATTATTGCTTGCTTTCTTTAGTTTTGGGTTTTTAGNTGCAGTCTCAGGATGTAGCCCAGGCTGACCTGGAATTTACAGGCATCATGCTTAGCAATGGGTTATGTGTTAATAGTTTTATATAAAGAGGTGCTAAATGAAATCATTTAAGAAAGAGTTCTGTTCTCTAAAAAAGTTTGAAATTGATGGCTCTGGGGTAAGAAATCTATGTGGGCTTGCCCTCCTGTGGAAGGTAGTGAGAGCACAAAGCGGGAGTGTCTGCACTCCCACAGCTGTGGAGAAAGTGTGAAGAAGTATTTCAGGGTAGAGTAACAAGTACTGAGCAATGTACTAATGGACCAGATTAACATTGCTCACTAAACTAAAAAAAAAAAAGTTTTTCACTCTAAAACCCAGAATTGGTAAGGATATTGCAAAANAACCATTCTCAAATAATTGGTGAACTGACACGACCTTGGCAGAAGGCTGTTTGGTGATATTTATCAAAAGCTTCAAAGTTTACTCTTGATCATACCAGGGGAAGGATTCAAACGACNGAACATTCAGAATCCAGGGATAAAAGCAGACATAGGAACACAAAGTGACCCCCTATGGTCAATAACCTCAAGACCACTGTAAGAACCCTTCCCACCTCTGGCAGAACAAATGTTTTCTGGGCTNCCAGGGAGGTCACCAGGCCNGGAGAAGGAGATTTAGGGTCCAAGGTAGTGGTGACTGTATGAGAAAATAAAAGAGGAAATGGTGAAGCCAGGCCCCCTGAAAGGGAGAAGTTCATTGTAGTCTACACTAGGGCCAGCAGGTGATGGATGTGACCTTTAGGAGAATAAAACAAAGCAGGGATCTTATCCTATGGACATTGAAAGTGAGGACAAGACAGGGTAGGACTGTGTTATCCTTCCCCAGGACTCAGGCTGGGTGTAAGGGGGCCTAGTGCTGGTGGTTTTGAATATGTTTGCTTATCATTTATACTTAGATTTTGTGAGAAAAGTAGAGAGAAAAAGCGAAATTGGAGTCATATGAGCCAACTGCCCCCTCTCAGGATCTGCCATTTATTTCTCNGAATCACAGTTTCCTTATTGTACAGTGGGGTCAACTGTACCCATTTGGGGTGGCTGTGAAGTGTCAAATGTACCCTTAGTGATGAGAGCATATTTTNTGAAGGTGCTTGACAACTGTTCACATGGCCCCAAAGGCAGATCAATTATTTCTGCTTTTCTGTGCTNATTTCAGTCTTCCTCGTGTCTTTGCCGTGCCCTGGTTCTTGGCTTTGTCCCATCTCAACATACAGAGAGAAAGAAAGCAAAGGGGAAGAAGTCTGAGGTCCTGAGTGGCTGCAGGTAGACTCAGGGAGCTGGCTTCCTGAAGCCATTCTGGCTGTGGTTCAAGGTCCTTAGTGCACAAGGCTGCCCGCTGTCAGTCAGGGAGCAGCGTCCTGTTCCTTTCCTACTAGCCACAGCTAGGGGCAGATGGTGGAATTAAACAGTGAGGGTCTATGGGCAGTGAGGTGACATCGACCTCGTTCCTCATCAGGCCTCCGAGTTAGAAAACAATGCCCTCATTCTCTGGGAAGAATGGAAGAATGCTCCTGAGAGACAACCCACCAGACCCCACTTAAAGTATGGGATGTGCTGACATAGCTTCAGCCTCCAGTCAGTAAAAAAGAATGAAGGAAGAAAGGAAGGGAAGGGAGGGAAGGAGAGATTCAATAAGAGCTTTAATTTGCTTAATTCCTGTTTCCCTGCTCTTTGCCCCTGGTCATGTGTCACCATCCTTCTGGTCCTCTTGTTCTCAAGACTGCTCATTCTCAGAGCCATTTGGTCAAATCTATNTGACAGGAACTGGTCACCTTTCTGGTGTACGGACTGCAAAGTTNTACAAAGACAACCAATTGCCAAGACTTATGTGCCTGTTTTAGGCAGGCCAAAGGGCTGCAGTGATCTCGGGAGCCATGGGTGGGNTTGGCTGAAACTTGACAAAAGGATTATCACTGTGCTCTGGAAGCTGAGCTCCTCTGCTGAAGCCACATCCTTCTGCACAGGTGAGGGCCAAGGCAAGCGTCCCTGCAAAGGTTCCATGGGAAACTGCTCAGGTCTGAGCTCTTGGGGCTCCAGAAGTAGNAAACGTAGAAGCCAGGCTGCTGGGCAGAGCCTGCCTTCCCCTGCTAAGTTGATGGAGCATCAGCAAGAGCCACCAAAGGACTTAAGAAGAAGCAGTGCACTCTATTGTGTAGTTTATTAAGATCCCATCAGTGACCAGCTGAGCCAGAGGAAGGGGCTGGGTGCAGGGAAGTCAAGTGANGCTGCTGTAGTTTGTGGTGGGAGAGGATATGGCCTGAGCGGGGACATGGCTGTGGGAATCCAGCCCAAGGGCTCCAGAGGCAGAACTGCAGGCTTCTGAGGGGAGGTGGGATATGGAAGAGGCGCATTGCCCAGAGACTGGTAAGATAGAGCTGGTGTTGGAAGAAATAGAAGAGGAGTAACAAACCTGAAGGGGAACTTGTCAGTCAAATGCATGGGGTCAAAAGTCATGAGGCATCTGGACTGGTTGTTACTTAGCAACAGATATCCCATGAGGAATCACCTGAGGGGGGTGGGGAGAGACAGAGCAAAGTTTGGCATTAAGAGGGGAGGGGGACAGCATCAAAGAGCTTTGAGAAGAACAGATGTGTGAACAGGACGAGGGCNAGAAGTATGGTGACAGAGGACCAGGGCAGAAAGTAGGGAAATAGAAATCAAGCAGCTGAAAGTCCCTGAGTCGATCCCTTTCTTCCTCTCTCCCCTTCCTTCCTTTTCTTGCCTTCCTGTGCAGGGTATTGCATCCAGGGTCTTGAGCATGCTAAGCATTCAACCACCGGGCCACAACCCCAGCCCCTGGAGCTAATTTTCATTGCTGCTTGTATGAGACAAGGTCTCACCACTATGTAGCTGAGGCTAGCCTGAAACTCTTCCTCCTCAGCCTTCCTAGTATTGAGATTGTGTGTATCACTACACCCAGCTTCCTGGGGTTATTTCTTAAAGCAATTCTGATCAAAATTGCATGAACTGTGTTTTCATTAGTGCTGANATCTTTATGGATAGTTTCTTTTCAAAACTTACCAGCGAGTCCACTGAGATACATTGCCCACCTTTTCTCTATGAGCTGTCACTAAGCCAGCCAGAGGGCAGNTTCCAAACACCACCAGCATGCTGTGAATGGTTATGTTGGTTGGTCTGAGATACATGGTGAGTGTACTATCTAGACACTGTCTTTAAACTAAATAAAAACAGGCTTGGAGAGATGGCTCAGCAGTTAAGAGCATTGGCTACTCTTCCAAAGGACCTGGGTTTAGTTCCCAGCACCCACATGGCAGCTGACAACCATCTGTAACTTCAGTTCTAGGGGATCCATTGCCTCTTCTGGCCTCCAAGGGCACAAGGTATGTATATTGTACATAGACACACATGTAGGCAAAACACCCATACACATAAAATAAATTAAAAAAAAATAAGCCAAGCATGGTGGTTCATGCCTTTAATACCAGCACTCAGGAGACAGAGACAGACAGATCTCTGTGAGTTCAAAACTAGCATGGTCTACAAAATGAATTGTAGGACAGCAGGGATACACAGAGAGATCCTGTCTCAATAAATAAACAAACAAATAAATAAATAACAAATAAAATTAAGCTAAACAAACCACCTAGAGGAAACTGAGTGAGTACAGAAGCCCCCTCTTATGCCCACAGTATGGGGATGTTTCTCCTGTGCCTGTCTTTTTCTTGCCTGTGAGTAGTCACTGTGGTCACTAAGGGGGTGGCCCTGGCAAGCAGGACTTCCTGAGTGGCTCATCCCTCTTGAGAATGGTCTCAGTTCCCTGACTATCTCTCTGCTCTACCTGCCCTACCCAATACCCAACACCCTCCTGTCCCCACACCCTCTAGAGGACACCAGTACCCTCAGTACATACATGGTCACCAGTATTTCTCATGCCCTTACAAAGAAATACCCCCCCAAGAAATCGTATCTGACTTTCTGACATCCAAGTTATCTGCCTTGGACCTGTCTGCTGTCCAAGAGTACTGACCCATTGTATCTGACCACACCCAACATCTTGACTCTGATTCCAAGCATTAAGTACAGGCTCTTGGCTCTGTCTCAACATATGTCCACCCGNGAGAACCTGATCCTGCCTCTCCCGCCTGTCTTCTGCAGGCACTGGTGGCCCCTAGTCCAGCCCCTCACACTGACCCCTCACAGAGGTTAGAGGTTTCTGTCCATTCAGATGGGTTTTCTTCTCTGTGTCTATGGTGTTGTCTACTGGTGTCAAACTGTTTCTCCCTGAGCAGAAAGTTTCCACTAAAAATGAAAGTCCCAGTGCCTCNTGATCCCAGGTCTGGGCACAAACACCAGGCATAGACTTTGTGAAGAGGTGAGGAGTGAGCCTCCTACCTATCCTGGAGTCTGGGCAGAGCAACTACTATCAGTATTGAAATGGAGTCTGGGCAGAGCAACTACTATCAGTATTGAAATGGAGATTAAGAAAGTGGCTTCCAGAGGTAGATTTGGCTGTAGTCCTGGAAACCAAAGCCTGTCACTCATTAAGGCTGCATTCTGGAATCAAACAAGGAGATTGATTATACAGCAAACCTTACCTTCCTCTGCTGGTCAAGACTGGATGGCCAATGCTGTGATTATAACTGGAAACTGTCTGGGGTTATGGATGTAGCTCGGTTGGTAGAGTGCTAGTCTAACAGGCATGAAGGCCTGGGTTCAATCCCTATAATTATATAAACCAACTGTGACAGCTCATGCCTGTAATCCCATATCTGAGATGTGAGAGCAGGAAGATCAGAAGTTCAAGGTCATCCTCCCATATACAGTCAGTTCAAAGCTGGACTGGGATATATGAAACCCTATCTAAAAGTTAAAGATGTCTTGTTAGTCCCATTGCAGGGGGGTAATCTGGGGCCCTGGATGATGGCATAGCTATAATTTCAAACTGCAGGTCCTGTGGCAGAAAGAGGGAACTCTATGGAAGTTCTCACGCCTGTTGTTGAGTTCTCTGTCTCACAAGGGGGCTAGGAAATACAACCTTACTTTGCCTGCTTTCTCTAGCTGCTCTAGAGTTCTAGCCTAGCTTTGGAGACATGTGGACAAAAGGGAAAAGTCTGCCCAGACTTTCACCCAAGTAAAGCATGCCCATCCCTTTGAGAAGTCACTGCTGTGTAGAAATGTATCTCTGTCCACACTAGCAGTCTGGGTACATAGAACTGGTGCGTCCAGAGCCAAGAGTCCCTGCAGCCTTTCAGGAGTACAAGACTTGAAGTCCAGTACTCAGCAGGGAGGCAAGAGGATTGTGAGTTGGAGGCCAGCCTCGCTACACGATAAATTCCAGAACATCAAAACCTAGTCTCAGAAAACAAACAAGCAGGGCTGGGGTGGTGGCTCAGTGTGTAAAGTGATTGATATTCTAGCACGCGGCCCTGAATTTGGAACTCCAGAACCCATGTGCCTTAGGGTTACTGTTGCTGTGATGAAACACATGACCAAAAGCAAGTTGGGGAGAAGGGGGTTTAATTGGCTTAAATATCTTGAGTCATAGTCCAGTGCAGGAGGCCACGGGAGGAACTCAAACCAGGGATGGGGGGAGGGGTGTGTGACATGGGACACCTGGAGACATGAGCTAAGGCACAAGCAATGAGGAGTGTTGTTTACTGGCTTGCTCAGCCTGCTTTCTTATAGAATCCAGGACCACCAATCCAGGGTGTCACCACCCATGATGGTCTGGGCTCTTCACAATCAATGACTAATTAAGAAAATGCCCTACAGGCCTGCCGATGGCCGGATCTTATGGAGGACCTGCTTTCTCAATTCAGGTTCCCTCCTCTCAGATGACTTTAGCTTGTGTCAAGTTGACATCAAACTAGTCAGTATGCCATGTAAAATCCAGGTGTGGCAACACACATCTATAACTCCAATGCTGGGAGACAGAGACAGGTGGATCCTAGGGGCTCACTGGCCATCCATCATAGCCAAAACTGTGTATGTGTACTCCAGGTTTAGTAAGAGACTTTATCTCAAAAAGTAAGAATAGAAGAAGAGATCTTGATATCAACCTCTGGCCTCCATCCCTACCTATCCTTATGGGCAAGCTCCCCCCACCCCCAACACACACACCACAGTACATGCCTGCACACATACAAACATGTATACATAAAACAACAACCAAAAAGTACAGAACTCAAAAGCCAAAAGCAGGTATAGATAGGGTCACTGCCACCAGTTGGCCAGCTGACATTGTTGAAAACCAGAGCCCCTGAAGACCTTAGNGTTGAAGGTGGCAAAGGCAGCAGTACTTAAAAGAACAGGAAGAACCACAGAACCCAAAGCTCCTCTCCATTTTGATGTGGACAAAAGATTAGTTTGCAGTCTTAAGACAACAGACTCCAGCAGCCCTCAACTCCCTTGCAAGTGGATAGACTAGTGCCTGGGCAGGCTCACACATGGGTCGGAGGACTTCCTCTGCAGAGGCCCTTGAATTCTGAGCNTCCCCCTCTTAAGGAGAGGGAATTATGGCTGGTTCTCTTGGAGCCAAGGGCTTCCATAGTGGTGTATGCAGGAGTACCTGAGTATAGCAGTGGCCAGGGGTCAGAAGTNTTTGAAAGAGCCCAAGATAAAAGGCCTTGACCCTTATCAGGGAGTGACATCTGACCTCAGTCCGGAAAACCCAGATTCAGCTGCCCAGGGCTGTAGCAAGGTTGGTGGTATGCTGCATAACTGATTTAATTCGCTCACTGATTAATCTCTGCATAAATTCTCTAGGACACAGTTTGTTAAATGTTCTTTGCATAGAAATTTTCAGGCTGGATAGGTAATGATCCTTCAGAAGACTGTCAGCAAGTCTGTTCTGCTTCAGGAAGGGTTGTGGTCTTCATCTGTGCTCTATAGTGCCTGACATGCCTGTACACTGCTCAGTCAGCTAACTCATTCCAGGAGGAAATTCTGTACTTGAACTTGAGCTGAACGTAGGGTCTGCATAAATTCTAGCATTTGTGTGGACTTGTTTTTAAAATTCTTCTCCTCCAGAAAGCATGTTGCTGTTTCTTCATAAACCAAAGTATGTTCTTTGGCTTGTTTGGTTCTCAAACCATTGACATCAGCCTTTGTGTCAGAGATCAGAAACTTTGCTGAAAGAGAGGCCTCAACAACAGGGTCTGAGAGATTCGAGACTCCTCTTGTCACCGTCCCCAAGAAGAGACTCCTGATACTAGGTGGGACATCCTAGGGCCAGTGCCACTTCCTTGGCACTTGACCAGCTAGCCAGCCCCTCTCACACATTGGATTCCCCAGAACCCACCCTAGGCAATAACATGATCCGCTGGGGAGTTCCAAGAGCACCTGCTGTGACTGTTCTTAGGGTTGGACTCAGACCCAGACTCCAGTGTGTAGCAGACTCAGAACTCTAGAAGGCACAGGCTCAGGCTTGGCTATATGCTCAGCTGTTTACTCTTGAATCGTGTCTGCTCCAGTTCTGCCCACTGATGCCCATGTGGTGAAAGGCCTGTGATCAGGGTGGTCTCAGAGCCCGTCCTCATCGTAGAGAAAGCCTTCACCCTAAGTTTCCTCTGCTATACTGGCCTCAGCCTCCACAAGGGCATAGAACTGGTAGAAGCCCTGTGGCTTCTGCTTCAGCCAACTTTATCAGATGGATCTGGTGCAGGCAGGTTCTTGAGCATAATATCAGGAACTGTGGGAAAGAGGAGGCTCAGGCAAGGCTTTAGGACCCGGCTACATCTCAGCTTCCCTAGCAATGTTCTCTGTCATCAACTGCAAAATCTGGAAGGGTGAGCAGCAGAGACTGGAGNGGCCAGATTGGCTGAGCACCCTTGCACCCCTTCCTCTGACCTAGCTTGAGATTTGCTTTCCAAGCACACACTAGTTGGCTTCATCTGGGCTTTCTGAATTCTACCATGGAAATGCCCAGGGTGGCTGGGGGAACGAACACCTCACAGCTGCTCCCAGCCCATTCCTATTCTCAGAAACCACACCATGAATTAATAGCTCCCACGGAAAGTTTCTTATTGAAAATTTTATGGACCCTTGGCCTGCACTTGGCTTCTACAGAAGCCTATGACTCTGGCTTATACGAGCAGCCCATGATAGACAATTCTGGTGCAGCCCTGCCATGAGGCAAGCCTGCACATCTCCCACAGTGTCCTTGCCCCTATCATCCAGGAGAGCAGGTGCCTTTTTGTAAGGCCAACCAGCCCCATGAGAAAACTTCAAAGGCTTTTGAGCCTGCCCCCCTCCCCTCTCTGCCTTCCCTCCCCTCCCTTTCTTCTCTCTCCCTTCCCTTTCTATTCTTTTTGCTTCTTAGAACTAAACTCAAGACCTCAAAGATGCTAAGGAGGCACTGCAGCCCAGCTCCCTCAAAGATGCTAAGGAGGCACTGCAGCCCAGCTCCCTCAAAGATGCTAAGGAGGCAC
>LZPO01086768.1:1128818-1156113 GCA_001675575.1 Neotoma lepida
AAGGAGGCACTGCAGCCCAGCTCCCTCAAAGATGCTAAGGAGGCACTGCAGCCCAGCTCCCTCAAAGATGCTAAGGAGGCACTGCAGCCCAGCTCTTCCAGGGCCTTTGAGGCCAGGGGATCACAGTAGTAGTGGTGCTCATGACAACAGAAACAAGGCAGGCTCTGCACTAAGTACTGAAATGTTTGCCATCTCCAACTAGCCCAGCAGTTCTCAACCTGTGGGTAGCGACCACTTTGGGGGTCGAATGACCCACAGGAGTCACCTAAGATCATCAGAAAACAGATATTTACATTACAATTCATAACAGTGGAAAAATTACAGTTATGAAGTAGCACCGAAAATAATTTTATGGCTGGGGGGTCACCACNACACAAGGAACTGTGTTAAATAAAGGGTCACAACATTAGGAAGGTTGAGAACCACTGAACTAGCCCAAGGAATTTTCATCTACACCCAATATAAAAGGAAACTAAGGCTTAGAGCATCCCTCAGTCCACTTGTCTAATATTCATCAGGACCCCTGACTCCACATACCTGTGCTCAGAGCAACTTCTNTCTGCTCAGATTGCTGTCTCCAAGGGNTGCCTTGAGGCACACAGACCTGGAGGGCCTTGACTCAGGAGGATGGCTCTACTGTCCGCCAGTGCACAGCTGGGGGCAGCACAGGAGTTAACTCACATCTGAGGAAAACTTAGCTTTAAAAAGATCACATACNTGGTGTACACAGATAAAACAAAGCCTCTTTAGTGGTAAATGACAGAAACACTCAAAAGCNACTAGAGCAAAGAAAAGGGATTTTCTGGCTCACAAATTAGAAAGTCTACAGGCTGTGTGGCTTCAGACAGACAGATCAGAGCTCAATACATTATGAAGACTTGGCCTCTCCATTCTAGCCCTAAGATCTGTTTTTCCCTGAGCTGGATTCATTCTCAAGGAAGGCCCTAGAAGCTACAGGCTCTCATGTGGTCTTCCATCTCAAAGAAAATGTAGACTTCTTTCCTAAGTGGTCTGGTAGGAGTTCCAGGGAACACTTAGAATGGTCCCAGTGGTGTCAGGGGACTGTGGTGCTGCTCGCTGTGGCTGGCTGTTATATACCTTGGAGTGGAGCAGGGCAGTATGTCTGCCACTGCCAGAGAANTGAAGCCAAGCAGGAGGATGTAGGTGGAGCTGGGGTGCTTTGGATTGAGACATACGAATAGGCATTTGCCGGTGTCTGGGGGGTGTCACTGCTACAGCCTATGTATTTATGGTAGACCCTAAGCCCCAGTTCTATCTGGGATATGGCCTTTTCAACCCCTCCCCCAACTCAGAAAAGCATCTGTCTCTCGTCAGTCTTTCTGTCCTCCTAGCGATGAGCCGACTCCAAGTTTCAGCAGCTCAGAGCACACGTTGCCATGCCAACTCCTCCGCAGCAGCAGCATCTAGGCAGAATGGGCTGGCCTGATCTCACAGCCGCTTGTGAATGCAGACACATTCAGGTAATTGGATTGGAGCAATCCACAGGCCTTTCCTGTGGAAACCTGGAGCTTGGTCCAACTCCTGTTTAGACTCAAAGACTTGGAGGACATTTTGCTCCAAGACTCCAAGCTTACAGAGGGAAAGAGAGAGATCAGCAGGCCTGACAGTCAGAAGACAGGGCAGTAAAGGAGGGACAAGCCCCAGATAATGCCAAATGGAGCAATTACCAGCCCTCTAAGTTCAGAGAGCCGTCAGAGATGCATGGGCTTCCACACAGGGGTCAGGACTTGCTTTGCTCAGCAAAACTGATGGCTTTCTTACCTTCCCACTGCAGGAGAAATTCAGATTCAAAGTCAATATCCACACAGGTCCCTTGGAGCTGCTGTGAGGGTGTGTTCTCTGAATCAGCATGCCAACCAGGTCCATCTCTCAGGTTTGGCAATCCTGATCCTTAGATGCTCAATGGGAACAGTCCTGCTTCCCACAGTCTGCCCAGACAGGACCACTCCCAAGGATTCCCCTCACTGGTGAGGGAAGATCAGCCACCCTGGGCCCACATGCACATATCTAGGGTGAGACCTTGGTTTAACTCAGGCTTCTGAGCAGCCATAGTCCCCTTCCCATGCTGTGATCACACAGGTTGCTGATTAGGAGTCAGGTGCCTCCAGGGTAACTTGTACGAATTACATGGAAGCTGCTGATGCCTTGGGCTGCCCACGAATCCCTGGGACTGTGTTCTTAAGGTCTTGCAGAGGAGTTGTCCAACTTTTCCTCTTCCACATGGACTAAGGGTTTTCTGGGTTCCCAGACACCTCTAGGCCAAGTTCCTCTTCCACCTGCATCAATCTGTGACCCACAGAGCTCTCTGTCCCCTCTGTTCATGCATAGCCCAGCCCAGTCCTCACTGCAGAGGAAAGGGGTGAGTTAGTGAAGGCTTTGGCTTTGGCCGAAACAGTATGAGTGGCATCTGTGAGGATCCAGAAGGCCCTCTGTTTCAGTCAGGATCCTGGAAGTCCTGTGGGTGGGCTCAGGTCAGCCCGTTAATAATACAGAAACTACAAGCTGGGGAGAGAAGATGACACACGGGGTGGCTTCAGGAAATGGAGAGAAGGAAGCAGGGGTGACCAGGCCACCATTCTGGCCCCCTCTAGTCCTCACAGAAACACTAGAGGTAGGCACTGCTACCCCATGCCATGATCAGTGCCAGGATGTCATTCGGGCTAGCCTGCCTCACAGGCTGAGTGCAAGACCATGAGACTCACATGAGAAGAGAAAGCCTGGTCTCGGTATCTAGGACCAAGAGGCTGGCTCCCAGCAGTCTTGCCTTGGGGCACCTGATAGCTCCCAGTCATAACCCCACAGCTCACAATGAAGGGATCAGGATTCCTGCTAGGATCCCTGAGGACTGAGGACCTGAGAGTATCCAGGACTCCAGCTCAGCTGTATAGACCATGGTATGGCTATGGTATGATGTGGCTTCTAGTAATCCAAGAAACTGTACATTAGGATTTGCAAAGGGGACCAACCCAAGGGTAAATGTTGGTCTTAACATAAGAAACTTTGAATGATCCACTTAATCTAAGAGGTGAGGTACAGAAGCTCAGCATGCAGGAACCTGCCAGCCCTTTAAGAGTATCCATGACATGCCGGGCGGTGGTGGCACATGCCTTTAATCCTAGCACTCAGGAGGCAGAGGCAGGCGGATCTCTGTGAGTTCGAGGCCAGCCTGGGCTACCGAGTGAGTTCCAGGAAAGGCGCCAAAGCTACACAGAGAAACCCTGTCTCGGGAAAAAAAGAAAAAAAAAAAAAGAAAGAAAAGAAAAGAGTATCCATGACAGGCCTCATTTGCAAAGCTACCAGATCAAGGACGTGGAAAAAAAGAAGAAGGAATGATGGGGAGAATGGGGTCCCATGTCCAAAGCCAGACACATGCCTGACCCCATCTAGACAGTGCAGACAAGAAAAAGGGAGATAAGCAAGGTGCAGCTGAGCACCTGCCTGTGCTGTGCACGCCTGGGGAAGCCACACCCTTCCATGGCCACTCCTCTGAGCATCTGAAAACTCTGGGAAGTTACCAGCCTCTCATGTTTAACTGCAGTGCTCCTCTTTCATGAGTAAAGTGTAGATCAGACTAATTAATGTGTGCTGTTTGTTTACCCTCCTTTCATTTCCCTGAGACAAAATAATTATCCAGAGCTTTAGAAACAGCCTCGTCCGTGGCAGTCCCTCCTGTGTCTTCTGCAGCAGCAGCTTCCATATGTAGACAAGGGAGCCAGTGCAGGGCATGGGAAGTG
Source organism: Neotoma lepida (assembly GCA_001675575.1). NCBI lineage: Eukaryota > Metazoa > Chordata > Mammalia > Rodentia > Cricetidae > Neotoma > Neotoma lepida. The sequence goes on from LZPO01086768.1 coordinate 1,132,574, forward strand.
GCAGCACCCAGGAGGGTCCTCCTATACATGGCACTGCTGAAGAGGAGGCCTGGGGTAGCTGTAAAGGATTTGGAGTGGCACCACGGAAGACCAAGGGACTCAAAGCTGCCTCATTTTAGAGGGTCATTGTGGTAGCACAGCTTCCATTAGCTGCTGGAGCTGCCACCCCAGATCCTGCCCTCCATCAGCACCATGGTGGAGACCAAAAACCTGCCCATGCCTGCCCAGGGCAGGCAGAAAGATCACTGCAAACTAGAGACTTTGCCAGAGGGTTTCTGGGGTCACAACAGTTGGGGCAGCTGAAAATGGATTCTCTCTCCTCATCCTCTAAAGCCCCATCCCAGCCAATAGCTGATCCCAATCTGATTAGCCAATGTCAGGGTTCAGCCACATGGGATGACAGAATGGGTAATTTTTTCTCAGGCAGCCTTTGATGAAGGAAAACCTGACTCAGAAGGGTGCTGTAGACACCGCAGTGGCTCTTAGAGGTACAAATATACCTCCTCCCTGATACTTTCTCCATAGGTCATCCATGTAGCCCACAGATCACATGTGACCCTTACTGTAGAGAGACTGACTTCATAAGAGCTTCCCCACCTGGGTGGGCAAGCAAATCAGCAGTCTGTTCGTTCCTTAATGGGTTGTTTCTACATTTGTTACTTCCCTCCCCAAACAGGGTGGCCGAGAGCCAGGGCTTGGCCTCAGACAGACTCTTCATGGAGCTTATGCTGGAGGGAACCCTAGAAACAGCCCCAGCTCCAGGCCTAGTGATAGCCTGGTGTAGGGAGGGGCTGTGGTCACAAAACGTCTTGACAGGGTCAAGGAGCTTCCCCTGAAGGAGAGAAGTCTCAATTGAGTCCTGAAGGGTACAGAGGGGAGAGGGGATGGCAGGAGTCAAGAAGGGAGTTGCAGGAAACAGCCACAAGCAGGTGCAGAGGGGTCTGGCAGCAGCTGCAGCTGGAAAGGAGACTGTGGCTGGAGCCAGGATGGGAGGGGAAAGGGAGCACAAAGACAAGAGCACAAAGGGCCCAGACAGAGATTATGAGCCTGGACTTTGTCTCCCAAAACTATGGGGTCAGTAGAGAGAGGGAGGAAGGGAGGGGAGGAATAAAGAGAGAGATGTTAAGTGGATCCTTCAGAGTACTGCACAGATGTGAGAGGGGGCACTAGTGACTTTAGACACAGTGATAAGGAGGAAAAGAGGAAGGGAGACTTGGAAGTGGGTCTGCTTAAGACTCTGGGTTGACATTCGAGTGGCCCAAGGCGTATGGCTGGGCCCTCCCCTAAGATCTTGGTGCTAAATTCAGGGACCACTGGTGTCTGGGAAGCCTCAGGAGACTTCATCCCACTGCCCATTGCTCCTGCAGGGTCTGCCTCTGGCCCCAATAGGTCTGGCAGAGATGGGTTGGTATGGGCAACTCCGTATCCTGTATTTCTCCCTCTAGCCAGGAGGGGTTCTGCCAGCTCCTCATTGAGAGCCATAAATGGGCTGAGCACATCCAGCCAAGTGTGATAAGGACTGAGCCGTGGCTCTAGCTCCAAGCTGGAGTCCTTCTCTGGTGAGCAGTTGGGGTATTAAACAAAAAGCACGATGCTCCGGCATCACCCAAGCCAGGTGGCAGGTGTGAGAAGTTGCTGGGTGTCCTCAGACCCGGCTGTGCCTTTCACTAAGAAGTCCTCACTTGGCTATGCTTGTGTAGACACACTTGTTGCTCCAAACTGTGACCTTCCAGTGTTAGCTTCAAAGTGACTTCCCTTGAGGAAAGTAAAATCGTTGTGCTTCTTGTTCATCAGAACTAGACACAGCCACCAGCTTAAGCTTCTCTTTGGACATGAAGCCCTGGTCCTCCCTCATCAGCCTTGGGATGGTGTCTGCAGGGCTCTTGGGCCACTGACAACTGAGGGGAAAACCCCATCTCCCCAACAGCTGGAGGAAATGGCTGTCTCCTTTCTGGCACTAGCATCATGATCCACCTCTGTTGATTTATCCTATCTCTGTGGCACCTGCCACTTTCGCTTTGAGACTCCCTGGGACCCTTATGTAGACCCTTCTCTCNTGAAGCCCCTCATTTTCTGGGGAGGTAGGCATATCCCAAAGTACAAGTAACACAAATTGCAAAGACCAGGCCACTGTTCTGGGGGACAAGTACCCCCAGTGGAAGTACCTAAGCTACCCGGGAAAGGAGGTGAAGAATCCTCTCTAGAAAGCCAGTGTCTAAGCTGAGCTGTGGAGAGGGTGAGGGAGCAAAAAGCAGAGCTATGGGAGATCCTCAGGGTGAGGTCCTGGTACCACTGTCAGAGTGAGTAGGAGGTGAGCATAGTAGGTAGACAGGCTGCAGAGCCTGTAGACTGGCTGAGGAAATGTCCCTCCAGCCATTGTGTAGATGGAGGCTGATAAAGTTGATGAATTGTGACACTGTTCTCAGCCCATACTTAGCTGTTTCATCAGGGGCAGAGAGACAGACAGGACAGGAGGACTGAGGGAGGGTAGTATGAATGATATCTAGGTCTCTAGTTTGGGTGACTGAGGTCTCAGGANGGAGGAGAGAATGTGGGGCCAGGATAAATGATGGCAGCCTGGGTCCAGACCTACTGAGGTGTCAGGGGCAGAAGGGTGTAGATCAGTGAGAAAACAAACATTAAACTTAGCTGCCTGGCCTAGTAACCAAAATACAGATGATGCATCCAGGATTTTCCCCTCAGGACAAGAGCAGTGTGGGTCCCTGGAGGCTGGGTAAACATGAGACTCTTGTCTTTATTGACTGGGTAATCAGGACAGTCAATGCACCTGCCTGGGTGTGGTCAGGCCTGCTCTGAAAACTATTGTGACTCAGTACAGCGTGGGGCAGGGACCCAGGATAGATGCGTGTAGGTGGCCGTTGGCTTTACCTGAAGCTGAATCTTGGAGGACAAGCTGGAGAACTAATAAAGCTTTGACCCAGACCCACACAGCCCCAGGAAGCTTCTCCTTGTCCAGGGAACAGTCAGGGTAACTGGGTAAACTATTTATTCTGGAAGCTGGTGAAATGGTCTATACCTGGGTTCCCCCAACCCTTCCCTGGCTAGAGTTCTGCCAGGGCACGGTGGGGTAGAACACAGAGCTTAGCCTGTTGCTCAGGAAGCTGGACCATGGTTAGAGCAGGGCTGCATGTGAATGAGGCTTCCCTGCTGTTCTGCCCAGCCAGCCACACTGCCCTCTGCCCTGTTAACCTTTGGCCCCCTTTTGTCTTTCCTGGCCTAGTTGGCACTAGATAAAAGGTGAANGTGTTTGCAGCTCCTCTAACCAAGGCCACTGCCTACCCCAATGGTTTCACTTGCTTCTAACCAGTGTCAGTCCAGGCACACTCTCGAATCCTAACACACCTCTTTGTACCCATAAAGGTATGCCCTTCTGTAAACATGGGCCATTTTTTAAGCAATTAAGTTACAGAATCAAGACAGCCATATACAAAGCTGTTTATTCCAAGAAAACAAAACTACATAGGCAAATGGAATGTGCTGGAGCATTCTTCTGGCCCCCAAACACTCCATGTAAAACTGATTCCCTGGTTTTCAGAACAGTCCAGTTTAGTAACGACCTCTCTCACTGTTTCTACAGGTTCTCAACAAGCTTTGGTGTCCCAGCATGGCCCCTTGAGGTGAATCATGAATGTCTGCAGGACACTTACCACTAACTATCCAGAGTTGCATCTTTCCAGGAGGTGACCCATCCTCCACCTGCCCCCAGCCTACCCACCCCTGCCTGGGAAAGTGCTGCAGCTGCCCTGGACACCATGTAGTAGGGCCGGCTGCGGCGCCCAGTGAGCTGCGATGGTTTTGTACACGACCCCCTTTCCTAATAGCTGTCTGTCCGCCCTCCACGCTGTGTCCTGGGCCCTCATCTTCCCATGTTACTGGCTAGTGGACCGGCTGGTGGCCTCTTTCATACCCACCACCTATGAGAAGCGTCAGAGGGCAGATGACCCTTGCTGCCTGCAGCTGTTTTGCACTGTACTCTTCACGCCAGTCTACCTGGCTCTGCTTGTGGCTGCATTGCCTTTTGCCTTTCTTGGGTTCATCTTCTGGTCTCCACTGCAGTCTGCCCGCCGGCCCTACTCCTACTCCCGGCTAGAAGACAAGAGCCCAGCTGGTGGGGCAGCCCTGCTCAGTGAATGGAAGGGCACAGGGGCTGGCAAAAGCTTTTGTTTTGCTACAGCCAATGTCTGCCTCCTCCCTGACTCACTTGCGAGGCTCAACAATGTTTTCAACACCCAAGCACGGGCCAAAGAGATTGGGCAGAGAATCCGCAATGGGGCCGCCAGGCCTCAGATCAAAATCTACATTGATTCTCCCACCAACACCTCCATCAGTGCAGCCAGCTTCAGCAGCCTGGTGTCTCCGCAGGGCAGTGATGGAGCTAGAGCTGTCCCTGGTAGCATTAAGAGGACGGCCTCTGTGGAATACAAGGGGGATGGTGGGCGTCACCCCAGTGATGAGGCTGCCAATGGCCCAGCCTCTGGGGACCCAGCTGATGGCAGCCTTGAGGACAGCTGCAACGTGCGCATTGGAGGTGATGAAGGAGGCCGGCCACCGGAAGCTGATGACCCTNCAACTGGGAACCAAGCCAGGAATGGGGCTGGTGGGACCCCAAAGGGCCAGACACCCAACCACAATCAGCGAGATGGGGATTCTGGGAGCTTGGGCAGCCCCTCAGCCTCCAGGGAGTCCCTGGTGAAGGCACGGGCTGGGCAAGATGGTGGTGGCAGCGGAGAGCCGGGAGTCAACAGCAAGCTCTTGTATAAGACATCAGTGGTGAAGAAGGCAGCAGCCCGCAGGAGGCGGCATCCTGATGAAGCCTTTGACCATGAGGTCTCGGCCTTCTTCCCGGCCAATCTGGACTTCCTGTGCCTGCAGGAGGTGTTTGACAAGCGTGCAGCTGCTAAGTTGAAAGAGCAGCTACACGGCTACTTCGAGTACATCCTGTATGATGTCGGGGTATACGGCTGCCATGGTTGCTGCAATTTCAAGTGTCTCAACAGTGGTCTCTTCTTTGCCAGCCGCTACCCTGTCATGGACGTGGCCTATCACTGTTACCCTAACGGGTGCAGCTCCGATGCCTTGGCCTCTAAGGGAGCTCTGTTTCTCAAGGTAGGCATCCTCAGCTCCACCCNAGGGCTACAAACCAACTGTCCCCAAACCACATGACAAAATGGGCCATAGCCCCTACCAACCCATATTCCCTGGGAACCCTCACTCCCTTGATGGGGTGAATTGGGAGCCAAAGTTTTCCATGGAACTGAACTCATGGCCCCCAGCTCAAGCACAGGAAACCCATGGGCTCAGGCTGAGTGATCTGGCCAGTTTCTCAGATCTGAGTCACATTTACTTATCTGTAAAGTGGGGTGAGTGTGACCCAGTATGTAGTGGTCCAGATGGGATTCAGAGCCTCTTGTACTGCATGTGGTGACCATAGTGGTGGTGCTGATCGCTGTGGTAAGGGACAGAAGAGGAGACAAGCCTCATTCATACAAGGTAGAGACCAGAGTAGAACCCGAGTGCAGGCCAGCATATAGGCTCTCAGGTCTCCAGGCCAAAGACCACACTCAGCCACTGAGACCTCTAGCTTCATTGGCAGGACAGCCCCCCCCCTTCCTGTTGTCAGCAGCTGCCACGCCAGGCTTTCTGCCCACCAGCCCTTGGCTTCATTTCCAGTCACTAATTAAAGTGAATCATGATTATTTCTGCTAATTTGGATGCAGTTGGAGGTTTTAGACCATGGTAATTTGGTCATTACACATTATCTTCGACAGAGCCTGAGATACTCCATGTCAACTTTTTGTTCTCTAAAAGCCATCGCTAGTGAACCCAGAGTTTTCTAAAGCATCATTTGGCCATCTGATGCTGGTGAGGCTTTCTGTCCCCAGGGGCAGCAGCTGTTTTGCCTGTGGTTCTCCCCTTAAAAGTAAGATTTGACTGAGAGGCTGCTTTAGGGGAGGACCCTGACTATGGCCCAGGGCAGGTTTTTCTCACCTCTCAGTTTCAGTCTTAGTGAGCAGGACCTGAGCATGAAAATACTGAGCCAGTGCCTACTGGAGGTAAGGGCACATTGATTCCATCTGAGCCTGTTAAGGACAAGGCAGGCACTCATATGCCTCACCCTGGCGTGCTCAAGGCCTCTTGCATGGCTCTGCCAGAGTTAGGGTCCCCAGTCACAGGTCTTTTGACACACAGTTCCAGCCTTCCTATTCTGACATGTGGTTCATTTGTGTTGCATTTGTGGGTATATTTCTGTCTTGGTAGCCAGAGTGGCCTTCTGGGAACGAAGGAGATATGTCATCAGCGGAAAGGTGTGTCCTCTCCCTCTTGGCCTGATATAGATGGCTGTGAGCCTAGAGACATCCACTCCTCAGACCACTGCTGTGCCAACAACCCACATGTCCCCTCCTCACCTTCCTCCTCCATCTTATCCCCTGATAAAATTCTAAAGGTGGCTACTGTCTTCTTGGGACAGCCTCTCCTCTGTGGCTCTACCATTAATGTTCTTTTTGTCTCCCTTTACCTCATGGCAGATATGTTGGCTCATGTCATTTCAAAACTATTTTTTTGAGCTGGCCAGTATTTGTTTTTCATATCAGACTTCATTTGCAACAACTCTTAACACCTTGACAGGTCTGACAGTACCAGCTTGTCCCAGTTTTTTGTTTTGTTTTTCCAGACAGAGTTTCTCTTTGTAGCCCTGGCTATTCTGGAACTCCGTTTGTAGACCAGGCTGACCTCGAACTCAAGACATCTGCCTGCCTCTGCCTCCCAAGTGCTGGGATTAAAGGTGTGTGCCACCACCACCTGGCAGTCTCATTTTCTTATAGTTGCAGGTTGGGATAAGCCATGTAGCCAGCTCTCTTTACTTCTCAGGGTCCCTCACTATCAACTCTGTCCCCCCAGGGAGTATGATTCCACAGCCTCCATTTCTGCCCTTACCAGTAACCCTCATCCTTACCCCAGCCCAGACGTCTCTCCAGAGCTTATCCCTGAATCTGGCTGACTCCTGGGTACATCTCATTACTTCTGAGCAAGCTCAGCATCTGCCCCGCCATCCTCACCCAGGTGCTCCCATCCTGAAGCCAGAACAAAGCAGCCACCTTGGCTGCACCTTGTGCCTGTTCCGTTTATCCCAGGTTCTTCATTTCACTTTCAAAATGCCCTTGGTTCCAACTTCACCATCTTGGTGAACCTCCTCTCTACATCTGCCCACTGTGGATGTGGCTGTCTGACTTCTTCCAGTAAGGCCTCCTCCTCCTTACTAGGTCTGATTACCCTTACTGCCTTTACTAGACCACCCTGAGGGTCCTCCATATCCCATGCTCTGCCAGTCTGTTTTGCCAAGCACAAGCCAGGTATTTCTTGGACTGCTTGTCCGGTCAGATGCTGCCTTTGAGAGCAGAGCTGTGCCCTGTTGGATTAGGGTATGACTGTCCTCCTGCCACAGGAGAGGGCCAGGTCCATCTGGAGGGGAGCTTCGGACACTGGGAGGATGAGGCCAGGCCAGCAGTCCCTCCCTCTGCCGCCTCCCTCACTGGGTCCTACTCTCCTAGTTGATTCCATGGATTCCTGAAGAATCCNTGAATTCTTGGGCCTCCCCATGAGGGAAGGGGCTAGATTCCCTTTGGCCTCACCACAGTAGAGCTAATCCTGAGCACCTTTTTTACTGATACTCTGTGCCAGCAGGACTAAAGGGCTCAGCCTCTCAGTATGATGGTTTGTTTTGTAAGAGAAACACACACAACTCTGCAGGTCCTGAGGATACACCATAGNAATCATTAAGTCCCAGCAAATAATAAAGTGGATACTGTCAAGATCACATGTGTTAAGANGGAGGCAATTGTGGCCTTGCTACTGTGGCGTCCTCCCTCTAGGTGGGTTCTTGGCAGCAGGGCCAGCAGGGATGCCTTTGTCCTTGTCCAGAACTCAGCACAGGGCAAGTGATAGTAGGGGAGAGTCTGACAAATGGGTGGCTGTTAACATCTTTCCAAAGACACCAACAGTCTAGAAAGGGGCAAAGAGCAGCATTTGGAGGCCAAGAGGACTAACAGGTACCCACTGAGCATGTGAGGATGCACTAAGCTGAAGTATCTGTGGCTGAAGATTACCTGTTGCCTGAGGAACACAGGGTCGGCTGTGTCATGTGTCCCTTTGAGCACTGCATTCTTTGAAAATGTGCTTTTATAACAAGATGCATTAGTGGTCCATGGTTTTGCAGGGCTAATTCCCAGAACAGGGGTGCTAGATGGCAGCACCTTGGGTCTGAACTTAACGTGTGAGTTAGCAAAGAGAAAGGATACTGACTGAAAGGTCACTGTTGTGTCCTTTGGCACAGGATGGAACAAGAAGCTTGGCTTCTGTGGTCCTACCTCTTTGGGAAGTGCCTGGTCACAGGAAACCCAGCTTGATTGGATTAATGATTATCTGGGGAGGGCAGCTGGTGCTCACATATGAAGATGTGTTATTGATGGAGACCTCTGAGGACAGAGGCCCCAATAGTCCCTGAAGACTTTCTCGAGTGGCCTCCAGCAGTTGGATAGTGATAAGGGGGCCTGGGAGAGGCCTTGGGTGATGGAAGGGGAGGGGATGTGTGGTCTGTCTCACCTCGAGCCACAGCACAAACAAGTGCTGAGTTACACATAAGGAGGGGCTGCTGAGTTATCTTTGGGATATACAATTAAGATGCCCATTTTTATGAAGCCAGAATTAGAGATGACTCGCCTAAGTCAACTGCTTGTTGAGCCAGGCCCACTCAATGGAACTCTGCCCTAGTGAAGAAAGGGTCAGGTTTGGGGCAAGTGGAGGCATGAAGGTGTGAAGAGGCTACTGTGGAAGGAGGAGGGCTGAACTCAGGATGAGACCAGCCCACGCCAGGGGCCCAGACCAGGGACACAGGCCAGAACTCTGGTCTAAGACTGAGGGGCTGTAGGAGACCATGTCCTATAAAGCTCATGAAGCACTGGACTGTGGTGGCGCACATCTTTAATCCCAGCACTCGGAAGGCAAGGCAGGTGAACCTCTGAGTTCAAGGCCAGCCTGGTCTACAGAGAAGTTCCAGGACAGCCAGGGCTACACAGAGAAACGCCATCTTGAAAAACAAACAAAAACTTATGAAGCAATGGGCCATGCAGCCAGATGGGGCAAAGACAGACTAGCAGGAGGCTGGCAGTGTCCAAGGCCCCTCCAGTGGGTTCTAGTTTTGATTTCAAATTGGAGGGTCAAGAGAAGGTCAGGTTGAGTGTGTGGCCAAAGGAGGAAAGAAAGAGTCACTAAATGAGAGTNGACAAAAGACTAAAAGGGGGATAAAGAATGTGGCTCCATGGTTAAGAGCATCTACTGCTTTATCATGAGGAACAGAGTTAGGAATCCCAGCACCCACATTAAACAGCTCCAGTTCTGGCTTCTGTGGATAGACAGACAGACAAACACACACACATATACACAGATTATGTTGATGATAAACAAATATTAAAAAGATTGAATGTTAGGCTGGGCATGGTGGCACATACCTGTGATCCCAGCACTTGAGATCTCCTGAACAGAGGCAGGAGGATTGCTGTAAGTCTGAGGTCATCCTGATTTATGTAACAATTTCCAGGCCAGTCAGGGCTACATACCAAGATTCTGTCTCAAAACAAAAAACTTGAAAGTCGTGTAGGAGGATATTCCAGTCACCTGGAGATGCCAGGGACTGGGAAAGAACTTGCCTGTGACTTGTTTCTCCCTCCAGAAAGCCTTGCACAGATTGCAACCAACGATGCCACATTATAGGCTGATGTTTTCTTTACATACCTGCTTCTAGAACTGCCCAGACACTTCTAGAAACAGGGCATGTCCTATCTCTATCTGGGCCCCAGAATCTAGTCAGGAGCCTGGCACAGAGCAGGATGGAGAGAGCTTAAGCAAAGGGCTATAGATATTGCCAGGGCCCCTTTGCACTTGGAGCAGCAATGGTTGGCTGGTGGCAACACTGACACTCTGCCTTCCCCCAGGTGCAGGTGGGAAGCACACCTCAGGACCAAAGAATTGTTGGGTACATCGCCTGCACGCACCTGCATGCCCCACCAGGTAGGCCACAGCTTGGGGTTTTCTGGGAATGGGTTCAATACCTGGGTCCTGGCTGGGGTCCAGGTCAAGCTTCATAGTCTGGTCTCTGTCCTGTCTGCAGAGGACAGTGCCATCCGGTGTGAGCAGCTGGACCTGCTTCAGGACTGGCTGGCTGATTTCCGAAAATCTACCTCCTCATCCAGCACAGCCAACCCGGAGGAGCTGGTGGTGTTTGACGTCATCTGTGGAGATCTGAACTTTGATAACTGCTCTTCTGGTGAGGCCACACTCCTCCCCTCTCAGGTCTGAAGCTCCAGNCTGTCACAGACTATAGCTAGGTAGTTTGAAGAACTTTCAGTTCCTCATGAGTGTGTGTGGGAAATTTAGCAAGACTGATGTGTCTGCCCCACATTGAAGTCCTAGCATGGAACAACCCATACACTGCCAAAAAAAGTACAGAGGCCTCTAGCTGGAGATACAGATACCCTAAAAATGAACCAGGACAAGGGAGAAACTTCCAATAATACTGGCTTAAACTGGGCCAGGAAGACGGCTCAATGGTGGCTCAGGGGTTAAGAGCACTGGCTGCTCTTGCAGAGGACCCATACTCTATGCCTACCACCCACATGGTAGTTTATAACTGTCTGTAATTCCAGTTTCAGGGATGCAATGACCTCTTTTGGCCTCTAGGGGCACAGTGGTGCACAGACATACATACAGACAAAACAATCATACACATGAAATAAAACTAACATCAAAAAATTTAAAAAGCTGGCTCAGCAGGTAAAAGCACCAACCTGATGACCTGCACTCAATTCCCAGTAGAGACAACTTCCAAAAGTTGTCTTGTGACCTACCTGTATTTGCTGTGGCATATGTAGCCCCCTCCTCCTATATTTTTTTTATTTTTATTTTATATACATTGGTCTTTTGCTTGCAAGTATGTCTGTATGTGGGAATCAGATTCCCTGGAACAGGAGTTACAGACAGCTGTGAGCTGCCATGTGGATGCTGGGAATTGAACCCTGGTCCTTGGAAGAGCAGCCAGTGCTCTTAACCACTGAGCCATCTCTCAAGCTCCTCATAAATATTTTAAATACAAAAAACTACTGGCTTAAACTATTGGACTGTGCTAGTTATGGTGGCCCACGTCTGTAGTCTCAGCACTCAGGAGGCAGACAGGCCTGCTGCAAGTATGAGACCAGCTTGGTTTACTTCTAGGCCAGCCAGGGATACATGAGTCCTTGTCTCAAGACACAAACAAGCAAACAAACCTTTTAGGTAGAAGACTAAAAGCCAATCATCTGTGAAGTTTTAAACTGAGTTGAATCTGCACTGATGAAGACTTCCTTTGGGGTAGGAGTAGCTTTGAGCCTTCCTTGGCCTGGGAGCCACAGCTCCCACAGGAGACTATAGGTAGGGTGGAACGTGGAGCCTGCAAGTTCAGGCCTCACCTGAAAGACAGGAAACCTCAAGGTCTTACCTGGAGTCCACAATGGTACCCTCACCTGATGGCAGAAGGTAAAAGCTGTTTTAACCTTTCATGGCCAGGAAAGCATTTCTGACAACAGTGGCAATTCTAGCATGGGCAAGGAGAATGCAGTGCCCACCATGGAACAGTCACCAACACTGAATGGTTTTCCTCTCCAGCTGTGTGGGACAGCAAGGCTGTCACATTCAACACACCAGCTTCTGCCCCAGCACAGGTCTTTCTGTTCAGGTCATGACACTCTTGGCACAACACATACAGGAAGAGGCTTCTGGAGAAGGTCCCACCAGGAAGCCCTAACCCACTGCTCTTCCTCCAGCTCAGGGGTCAAACAAAGATTTACTGGTCCAGTGAGTAAGCAGGAGCCATGTGATATCCAGCCAGATCTGTGAAGAGAGCAGGTCCTAGCTGCAGCATCAGCCAGGCCCCACTAACAGTTTGCCATGGACTCTGGGAAGGCTTAGAGGACAGAGATCAGAGTGTTGGGGCATATCCTGAGGGCACAGAGAACCAGTGACAGATGAACCACGGTACCAACCATAGTACCATCAAAAGAACCATAAACCCAGAGCGCTTGCCNAAGAGATAGGAACACAGCAGCACATGGTAGGAGTAACTGGCACGAACCAGGGGCAGCAGGTGCCTCAGGCCAGGTGACTGCCATACAGCACTCCTCTCTTCATTCCTTCTTCCCACAGATGACAAACTGGAGCAGCAGCACTCACTGTTTACTCGCTACAAGGACCCCTGCCGCCTGGGGCCTGGGGAGGAGAAGCCGTGGGCCATTGGTAAGCAGGGGGCTGGGCTCACCAGGGACTTCCCAGGAGGCCATCAGAACCTGATTCCTGATGAAGGGGACATGCCCTAGGCAGCTGTCTGGAGGCCCCCAAAGTCCTGGTGTCTCCCTAATCCCTCCATGGGGGCCACCCTTGAGGCTGGCTGGATCCTACTTCAGTCACCACTCTTTTGTCCCCAGGTACCCTGCTGGACACAAACGGTCTCTATGATGAGGATGTGTGTACCCCTGACAATCTTCAAAAGTGAGTGCCCAGCCCATACTACTGCAGGCTGCCAGGGACCCCTGGTCCTAACAAGCTCCCAGGCCTTCAGGAGGCATAGAGCCCTTACTAGNTTATAGGGATGGGGACTGGGCAGGTTCCAGCAGGGCCAACTCACTCAAGCCTAAGGACTTTGGCATATCAGGAGGTTTTTACAAAGGAGAGAGGGCAGCTGGATGGAGGCTGTCATCATCTTCATACTCTAGAAATTTCAGAGGCTCATGGACTCTGGAAGGGACAAATCCTAAACCAGCAGTCAGGATCTAGACTCACTTTGAAAAAGGCTCTTGCTAAGTATAGCTCATACAGGAAAAGAAGCCAGAATTTCCAGGATCAGGTCAAGGGCCAAGCCCTAGCAAGCTGCTGGGTAAGGTGTCTGTGGAAGAGAAGGGGGCCCATGGCCTCTGTCCACCAATTAGATAGAAGGTGAGAGAGCACAGGGTGACTGTCTTGAAAGGCTCTACCCTAGCCCAGCTTCATCCTTGAACCCAGTGAGGCTTCCATAAAGGACACAGTGGAAAGGCCAATAGCAGAATGGATTTATAATTCACAGCCCAAGACTGCACAGAGCCATTGCCATGGCTCCTTGCAGCTAATTTGAGCCAATTAATTAGATTATAGACTAAATTTGAAACATCATCCTATGCAGAGAAAATTATCTTTTCATGAGATGATGATTAAAAAATGACTATCAGTAACTCTTAGATCATTGATGCTAGAATTAATTATCAAAGCAAAAGACAGTAATGGATTATATCTTTGAGCCGTTAATAATGCTCTGAATGTCATTAGTGTATTTATCTTAAGGCTGATAAAAACTCATAGAAAGCCATGTTTGCCATNGTGGTCTCTCCAGACACTAAATCTATCCAGTGTTAACCACCTGGAGGCCTGGGCAGTGTCTCCCTTGCCAGCTCCTGGCCTGAGCCTGCTCTCGGTAATTGAGGAGGGGTGGACTACAGGGTTCCTCAGCTATCCCAGGGTTACCTGGGCTCTCGAGGAAGGCTAGCAGGAACTGTGTTGGGCATTTAGGCATCCCATGAGTCTCCTGGAATGACTCTGATAAATGGGACAACAGCCCATTCCCCTAAGTCAGGGCCACAACCGCCACTCATTTTACAAAGGAAATAGCACTCAGATGATAGCACAAGCTGGGTCACATCACTGCTTAAGGACAGACCCATAAAATAACAGACCTCCAATGTAGTCCTCTCTTGGTTCTCTTAGCCCTGTCAATCTTAAACAGTGATGGGGCTTCCAGGGAAGAAGGTCCCTGAGGCTGAAACATCGAAGAAGAGATCAGGAGAGGTGCATTCCCAACATGGCCACAGCCAGGAATGCCATGACCAGTAGCCAGGAATGCCCTAACCAGTATCAGAGTATAGAAAGGGAAGTGGGAACTGGTTAGCCCAAGGTGGCGTCAGCCTATGACATGGCGGAAGGCCTCTGCTCACTAGGAACTCTTCCTCTGGCTAGGCCCTTTGTGGAGCCACAAGACAGNCAGACCTTAAACCCAGGTTCGGTCTCCCCATTTCCCTCTTACGTTGCAGAGAGCATGGCTCCACAGGCCAGGGCTGGTGTAAGACTTTGCCTTGTTTCCTTTCTGCCTGACAGGGTCTTGGAGAGCGAGGAAGGCCGCAGGGAGTATCTGGCCTTCCCTACCAGCAAGAGCCCAGGGGCTGGGCAGAAGGGGCGGAAGGATCTGCTGAAGGGCAATGGCCGACGCATCGACTACATGCTGCATGCTGAGGAGGGGCTGTGCCCTGACTGGAAGGCTGTGAGTCTGAGGCTGGGCCCTGTAGCCCCATATAGTACTTTGAACCCAAACCCCAGTCCCTGCTCCCTTAAAATGAGAGCCATCATTTTCACAACCTGAAACCCTCCAGATATCCTCTGTACAACCCTAGCCCAGTTGGCCCCACATCTGGAACCTCCCACCCCAGGTTGTCATTTCCTGCCCCCAAACTCCCCTTTACAGAATCCCTCTCTCGGAATCTAACCAGAATCTTCTGTTTTCCACCCTTTCCCCCCAACCTAGGAGGTGGAAGAATTCAGTTTTATCACCCAGCTATCTGGCCTGACCGACCACCTCCCTGTGGCCATGCGGCTGATGGTGTCTGCAGGGGAAGAGGAGGCATAGACCAGCCATGCCACTGGCATCTCAATAAGTGGGGCCTCTGCCAGCCCTTCAAGCCACAGCCCAGGTCTGGGCTGTGTCCCCTCCATTGAGCACCTAGTGCTGGGGGTAGGAGGGCAGGGGACAGGGAAGAGCCTGTCAGTCCCCTGGGAGCCTGGAAGCCAGGCTGCTCTGTGCCTCTGGGCCATCTCTAAGAACAGAGGACTCAGGCCAGTCTGGGAGCCCCTGGCTGCCTAACCAGTGCCATTCTTTCCAATCACGATTTTCTACAGATCTACACAGCACAACATAGTTTGTAACCCGAGGGTTAGTATGAGGACCGGGTTTATGTACTCTTTGTATTTCTTCTCAAGCTTTGTCCAGGGTTCATTACTTTTGTCTGCTGCCAATGTTGTCTCGCATGCTTGCACCCTCGCATGCACGCTGCCCGCATGCCATGTGCCACACTGTAGCACCCAGACCCCTTGCTCGGGCCTCACCCAAGGCCAAACTCCAAACACAATCAGAAACAGCCAAAGAAGCACTTCCTGGGCACAGCTGCCAGCTCTCCACCTCCAGCTTGATGGGGATGTGAAGGCTGTCATTCCCTGCCAGCCCAGGGCTCTTCCCAGGGTCTTGCATTCAAGGGTGATTACATTTTAAAAAGAAAACAGAAAATGTTAAACACAAAATCACCCTTCACTTAGGGTCTGTAAGTCACTGGGTAGAACTGTGCTCTTCCCCAGCCCACACAGCAGGGTCCAGCTGGCTCTGGCCACCCCAGCAGCTCCTGTAGGAGACTGATGCCAGCTGTGGGGCCGTAACAGGAAATCCAAGAAGAGGGCATCACTTTTTTACACAAAGGGGACTCAGAACATAAAGGGGGGAGGGTTGATTTTGAAAATGACAGGTTTGTAGCTTCTTTTATCCAAGCCAACATGTCCTCTTCTTCTACTGGCCCCTTGGGTTCAACCTTTTCCTGAGGACTTTCCTCATCCATGTGTGGCTGAGCTCAGGAACCACTTGCCTGCCCCCAAGTTGGGCTGCAGCTCTGGCCTCCCAGGCCCATTCTCCCTCAACAGCTACTCCAGCCAATGCCATGTCTAGGAGGGTACCCTGGATAAAGTGCCAGGAAACCAAGGTGTAGAGAAAGGCTTCTTCACCAGTTAAGCTCAGGTGGCTAGCCACCAGCCACTGCTTGTCTAGGGCAGGGGTGACTCCAAACAGCATCCAGAAGCCATTCTTGCCACTGTGTGACCAGAGCCAGCCCCAAGCTCAGCATTGAAAGGCTGCTAGAAGCCCACTGTTCTCCACCTGCTGCTCAGGGGCCCAAGACAGCACTGACTGCCCACCTACCTTCAGGGAGCAGAGGCTGATCCCTAACTACAAAGGGAAGATGTCTGTCTCAGGGTGCTGAGCTCCAATTTGAGGGACTGTTTCTGACAACCCCACTGGTCTCTTCAAAGTGCCCTATCTTGTATCCAGCCCAGCTCAAGGCCAACTCTGCCTGGTGAGGATGGAGGAAGCATCAGGCCTCTGCTGTTGGGACCTCTAAATGCTGGTGCCCTGAAGCTGTGCCTTGTCACCCATTAAGTAGCAGAAGGGATCAAGAAGAGGGGCACATATCCAACAAGATGCCAGGCCCTGCACTGGGGGTGATCCTCAGAGCACGGGCAGCTTGGCATTAGGGCGTGTATACCGGGTGACACTGGTCCGTCTGTACCTTTTGGCCTAGAGAGCCCTGGCCCCATACTCCAGTGTCCAGAGCTAAGGCAACCTTGCTGGCTTCTCTGCTGTGGCCTCTCCTGCCAGGATCTGGCTTCCCAGTAATCTGGGAAGGCCTCATGGAATGAAAGGTCCCACTCCTGGGAACAACCAGGATTCTGTTTTTGCAGGGTACCACTGGGCAGACCCCATCCCTATACCAATGGCACTGTGTACATGGAGAATAGATGAAGCCAAGGCTAGGTCCCTAAACCTGGGTTAGGGTAACATGTTTGGAGTCAGAGCCACATGCTTCTCTCCTTCCCAACTCCAGGGCGGCCTTAGGCAAGTTGTACCGCCCTGTGCCTCTGTCATCTTCTGTTATTACAAGGTCACCTCTACATAGACAGGTTCTGGAGTCCAGAAGAGGGACAGCCTGCCTTCTAGCTCCCCTACACATCCCTCAGCACTGAGGCCATGACCATCTGCCCAAATTTCATTGTGGTTTGCCTGTGGACTCAGGACATGTGTACTGCCAGGCCTTTCTATTTCAACTTTTAAAAAAGAAGAGACATTGCCAGGATTCCAGAGCCTATGACAACTAAGGCCTAGACAGGGGCAATCACAGGGACCACTTGAATCCCAACCGCAGCTCTGCCTGCCCGGGACCCCTCAAGGGAAGCGCTAGGTAAGTGTGTTAGCTTAGGAAGGACCATTCATCATCTTTATTTGTCCAAACCACCTGGAGTTTTAAGTATGAATATTAACCTTGATGCTTTTTAACTATTGTATTAACTTGCTCAGATTTAGAAATACTGTTTTAAAAGAAAAAAGAAACTTTTTTAATTTCTGTATTGTATCCTCATGGGACATTAGGGGTTTTATATGGTAAGATACCTAAGGTTTTGGTAAAACATTATCAAATATATATCCAGACGATTCTTCCCTAGAAGAAAAACAATCTTTACGGCTGATTTTAAAAAAAAATGTTGAAAAGAGGTGGATTTTTCCTTTATGGTGCTGAAAGGAAGGATGGAGAATGAAGAGAAAATAAAACTGTGAGGCTCAAGGCTGGCGTTCTGGTTCTGTACTTATTTACACGACAAACTGGGAAGGGCCTATGGATTTCCAGAGTTGATCCCAGCCTAGGGACTTTGGGGAATGACTATGGAGACATAGCCCATGTCTGCCCCAAAATGCTAGGGATTTGACCATCTAGGTTCTACTACTGGGGCCCTCCCAAATCCTTTCAGAACTGAGAGGTCATTAGCAAGAATATGGGTGAGAAGTGGAAGAGGTGGGACAAGGCTGTGGCCAACTGGGGAATCTTTGCACTTTCTGCTTCAGCAAGGATAGGCCATCAGAGCAAGGGCCTTCAGACAGATACAGGAAAAGGCTACTTCTCCTAGTTTTCTTTGTAGTGGCTTTCCACAGGGAACTGCTTGAGGATGGCCTCTTCCCAGGCATGTGAGCAGCACCCTAGTATCCAGGTCTCGTGGTTTATCAGGCCACCTGCTGGTGTGCACTGAGGCCAGATACCCAAATGTTTATGAATGTGGCTTAGTAAAGCTACTTAGCAGGGGAGCCTAGTCCTCTCAACCCAGGTCTTACTGGGATCACAAAGCCCCAAGAATTCCCTGGAAGGCCATTCTCTAAGCAGAGACCTGGAAATTCCTAGAAAGCAGACAGGCTGGGTAGGTTCCAGCTAAGTGGGCAGTCCTACCTTAGTCCCAGTAAAGGTGGTTCCTTGGTTCTCCTCCAGGTAGGACAGGAAGCATTACTATTCCAGAGCTTCCTGAACTCTCTGAACCACAGACCATTCTCCCTGGTTGATTCAGAACTCTTAAAATCAGTCACCAGTCTATGCTGCCTGCCACACCTAATGCTGGGAGCCAACAGCACTAAGATACAAAAATAAAAGAGGCCTCCTCTGCACAGATGCCAAGTAGGTGCATGCAAGGAAGTAAGTTCTTTGTCCTTCTTTCCCCATTGAGCCCCAAGCCACTCAGAGTCTGCAGCCTGTTGGCCATTTAATTTCTCAACAAGGGAGGATTAGTTCAAGGTGTCTGCAAGCCTAAACTCCATGGTGATGTCTCCAGTGAGGGGGTGAAACTCCACAGCATAGCTGACTGACTGAGGGCCATCCAAAGGCACTCTGGGATCCAGTGTGGTGCTGAGGAAGTACACAGCTTGCTTGCAGTGGGGGTTCCAGCAGCAGTCCCCCTGCAGGATGAATAGCAAAAGGATGGGAAGGGTCCCTGGCACCCAAGCTACCTTTCCAGCCCATGTGACTAACAGTGGGAAGTAACCTGGACCACCTGGGAATTATCTGACCTGATGGGCACAGAACAGGGATATTCAGAGCACAAAGGGGAACAAGCGGCTCTAGGGCAGGCACATATTCTGGGCCTGGTTCCCACAGTACTACCTTGTCTTCCAAACGGTTCATGAGGCCAGTGCTGACTGTGCTGTCTGGAGTCAGATGATATTCCATCCACAGGACAGCCCCATGGCTCTTCCCAGGTCTGGGAAGTATAGAGTCAAACAGTCACACAGATACAGATGAGTTCAAGCAACACATCTTTCTGCTTTCCTGAAACCTCTACCACTCCCATCCCTCCCAGTCAGGAGTTTATGTACTCCTCCTCACCCATGCAGGTAAAGCCTAGACAGAAAAGGTTGAGCCAGAGTAGCCAGAGCTCTCAACTCCATACTCCTCACAGCCTGAGCACAGAAACCTCTGAGCACAGCTGCTCCCAGGGACTGAAAATGAAGATTCCCTAGGCAGTGGCATCTGCCCTGCCCTTGCTTCTTGTCCCTGGTNTAAAAATCTCTCAGAGCTCTGGACATATGGCTCCATTAGGTAGGAGGCAACACTCTACTGTGAAGGGAGTTGGAGCTGGGTGGGGTCTCACACACCACACCTTCAACAAGTGGCCCTCACCAATCCTGACCTGCTATAACTTCCAAGAGAATTCAGGAAAATGGGCCAGTGGGTAACCATAGTAACCAAACTCATGTTTGTCTGCAGACCACAGGTAGGGAGGTAAACAAGGCCCACTCCAGTTCTCCTTCACCAGCACATGTCCAGAGGCTGTGGGATCCTCCATAGTGCAAAAGATGGTGGGATGGAAGGGCATATCCTGGGCCAGGAGTAAGAGTCTCCAGGCTGTTTGTCCTTCACAGCTGTGTGGTCACTAAGTCCCTCTACTGTCTTCACCCAACAGCTCACTGCAGTTTCCACTCACCTTCTCAGTTCCATGGAGCCCTCAGCATGCACAGGCTGCTGGGGGACAGGCTGCTGGAAATCAAAGGTCAGAATCTGCTGCGGCTCAGAGAGGCTTCGGCAGGGGTACTCCCACAATGGGTGCGGCTCTGCCTCCCTGCTCTCTCGAAAATCCAGGGAGTGCTAGAGGAGAAGAGAACAGATCTGTAGAGATGAACTTCAGCCAGCCAGGGTCACCCTCATTTCTGTGGCCCAGTCCTGTGAAACTGCAGTCATATGGACAGCACTAACACTGGCCACCTGGTCATTAACAACCAGCGTCTCCTTCCCTGTCCATCCATTAGAAGGCCACTTCACCTCCCCAAGCCCCAGGTTCCTATTTTATTTA
The DNA here is from genome assembly GCA_001675575.1 of Neotoma lepida. Classification (NCBI taxonomy): domain Eukaryota; kingdom Metazoa; phylum Chordata; class Mammalia; order Rodentia; family Cricetidae; genus Neotoma; species Neotoma lepida. The sequence goes on from LZPO01086768.1 coordinate 1,152,620, forward strand.
TTTAGGTTTTTTGAGACAAGGGTTTCTCTGTGTGACAGTCCTAGCTGTCCTAGAACTCACTCTGAGGACCAGGCTGGCCTCGAACTCACAGAGATCCGCCTGCCTCTGCCTCCCAAGTACTGGGATCAAAGGCGTGCGCCACCACGCCCTGCATCCAGCTTCCTTTTTAAACAGGGATGACAATGNCTACTCTTGACCTATTCTGAGGACCAAATGTCTTTGTTGGGGAAGAAAAAAATAAAAATAAAAAGGTAGGCATTCACTCACCTCTCACTGATACTGCCCCCTGAAGGGCTCTAGCAGCCCCAAACATGGCAACACAGGCCAGAGCACGGCAAGCAAGGCTCTGGCAGGCCTTGCCCTTCCCCTATTCCCTCTGCCTTGCTAAACGGTTAGATTACATTCCTAAAGCTAGCCACCAAGTTCTAGCCTCTTATTTGGCCACTTCCTCCTTCTGGGGCTGACCACCAAGGTCCAGCTATCAAAGCATTGAAGTACAACAATCAAAAGTCCCCCCCTTAGGCTATCCCAACTAACATGCCCAATCAAAATTAACCAACTCATCCAAACATAGGGGTTTCCCTTTCCCTCTTTATAAACTACCACTTTTCTATAGGTCACATCTGTTTCCTCTCTATCCAGATGCAGTCCTTTGTCCCTCCAGGGCAAATATCTCTTCCTCCTCTCCCTTGTTCCATTCCCCTTCTCCCTCGTCCTCTATCTCCTGTCGTCTCTTATTCCCTGCCCTTTATCCCTCTAGGACAAACAGATCTCCTCTGTGCTAAGAACTTAGTCTTGGTAATTCCGATCCTTTCACCTGCTACCATGATACCACCCTGACGAGGCTCAGAAGCAAGGAAAATGGACCTGTAAATAGGCAAGTCCAGTGCCTGGGAAAAGCACTAGTACCTATGTGAGAACAGGCTGTGAGGGCAGAAGCAGCTCAGGGAAGCTGCCTAGGTGACTGTAGGCAGAAAACTGGAGCCCAAAAGGCTGGAAGTGGGACATAGACAAGAGTCAAGCAGGAAGGAGAAGCAGTGGCCACACAACNGACTTCAAGAGGTTGGGTACAGCCCTTGCATGCAGGAGGATGGAGTCCTATACTATGTGCACTTCCTTGGACACCATGTAGAGGAAGGCTGAGGTAGGAGAGGTAGGAAGTCATAGACCAGAGTGACAAGGTTGGCAGCAGAAACTNGAATTGGAGACTCCCTGGGAACCTGACAGGGAGGCACTACAAAGGGAAGCACAACTGGCAGGGGGAGGTATCAGGTCTAGATGAGTGGAAGGGCTGAGTACTGGGGAAGCATGAAACTCACAAGGCCTGATGACACCCAGCAGAGGTGTCTGCCTCCGTAAACTATTTTATTCCTCATTNTTGAGACAAGGTCTCTTTATACAGCTCTGCCTGTCTTAGAACTCACTATGTAAACCAGGCTGGCCTTGAACTCACAGAGATCCTCCTGCCTCTGCCTCCAGAGTACTGGGATTAAAGGCAGGGGTCACCATGACCTGTAGCTTTCTTCTTCAAATTTATTTTTAATAGTTTCAATTGTATTGTGTTAGGGGGGAGGGGTTCACATATCTGTGTGTGGGTGCCCAGAGAGGCCAAAGATATCAGATACCCCTGGAGCTAGAGTTACAGGTAGTTGTGAACCACCCTACGTGGGTGCTAGAAATTGAATTAGGGTCCTCTGAAAGAGCCAGCTCTCCACTCAGAAGAAATGGGCCCATTAGCCAGGCAGTAGACTGGCAATACAGGGTCAGGAATAAGGGCTGAAGGAGACCAGAGACATGACACCTCAGAGGATGGCAGAGTGAGAGGAGGTCAACACTGGGCCTGATGAGTGGCCAGATGTGGCAGGGGGACCCAGAGTAGTGTCCCAACACAAAAATGTCTAGGAGCATGAATAGTCAGTGGTCTGCTGTAGAGAAGGCAGGATACAAGTGGAAAACACCATGGGGCTAACTTTAAAAATATAAAAAAAGCAATCCACATTGACACACAAAAATGTGATCTGGAAGATAAGCAAACAGGAGAAAAGTCTCCATCTAATTACCAGCTATGAGTTCCACTCTCTTTTTCTGTGTGAATATGAATTTTCGAGCATAAAAATGGGCCCATGTTTCTGCCTTCATCCTATGAACTCATCTTGTGACTTTTCAACTCAATCCCTTTTCAACCACTGTTGCTGTCAATGACATGTTTGCAGGGGACAGAGGCCCTGTGGGTCCCTACTCTAGTTGAACATTCAGGGAGCTGGCAACATTTGTTACACAAAATAACCTTGCAGAAACCTCCTTATAGCTCCCTCTAGCACTCTTCTCTGGAGCACGGTGCCCAAGATGAAAACGGCTGCCGTAGAAAGTGATCAGTCAGTCACTTGTGGAAGGGCTGTCCCAACAGAAAACAAGCTTCTGGGCACTAGCAGGGAAGATCTAGGACACTGTCCAGTGACATTCAAGTCCCAATTGACTCTTCCAATTCAGACATTAGAGCATGGGGCTCTGAATGGGGCTGGTACCATGCAATAGTTTTCAGGTTAATGCTCACAGTGGGCCAAACAAAATGGCAGCACTGGCCTCACCATCCAAAACAGAAGCTCTCTCTATACATATATATACTATACATCAGGTCCCTGCCAGAGGTTTATGGCTTTGAGGAAATGTTGGGTGGAACAGGACTCAGAGCTGTATTCCTGCCTATCTATGTATTTAGTGACACTGGAGATTGAACACCCAGGACTACACAGATGCTAGGCAGGTATTCTATCACTAAGCTATATTCTTAGTCCTCTGCACCCTCTACCTCATGGATGTTGGTTTTGAGGGTTTTTTTAATATTTATTTTATGTGTATGGGTGTTTTGTCTACATGTATGTCTGTTTACCATTTGCATGCCTGGTGCTCCTGGAGGCTGGAAGAGAACATCATACCCTGTGGAGCTGGAGTTACAAATGACTGTGAGCCTCTATGTGGTTGCTGGGAATTGAACACCAGTCCTCTGGAAGAGCAGCCAGTGCTCCTAACCAGTGAACCATCTCTCCAGCCCTTTGTGGGGTTTTTTGTTTTGCTTTTTAATTTTTTTAAAAATTTTGAGGCAATCTTGCTAATATCCTGGGCTGTTGAACTTTTATTCCTCTCATCTCAGCTTCAAGTAGTATTATAGGCAGCAGGTCTAGCTAGTCCTGCTTACCTGAATCATATCATCCATGATGTGCACATCAAAGCCTTCACAGTCACCACAAGGGCTTCGGATCCGCCACAGATCCTATGGAGGAAGAACAGTCCTGTGTTACAACTGGGCCACAAAAAATGGCTACATGAATACAGATCAGGAGGGATGCTTGTCAAGGAGACACAAAACCTTAATCCCGGTGCTTGGGAGGCAAAGGTAGGTGGATCTCTGTGAATCTGAGGCTACACAATGAGTTCCAGGCCAGCACTGACCCAAAACAAACAGAACCACAGGCATGGCTTGCTGTTCCTATATA
>LZPO01086768.1:1168058-1184137 GCA_001675575.1 Neotoma lepida
AAAAGATCATCTAAAATTTGAACAACACTGCTACATATATATTGCTCCTTGAGTCAACATTATATTCAAGGAGAAAACATACCAGGCAGCTAAGCCAAATGGTGCAGGCCTGCACTCCCAGCTACTAAGGAGGTTGAGGCAGGAAGATCTCATGTTCAAGGCCAACCCAGTCAATTTAGGATGATCCTGTCTCAAAGGGTAAAACGAAGAAGCTGGCCACGATAGAGAATCTGTAATCCCAGCACCAGAAGGTGGAAGCAGGAGGGTCAGAGTTCAAGGCTAGCCTTGGCTACCTACATAGATAGTCTGAGGCCAGCATGGGCTACATGAGACTCTGTCTCAAGCAAACAAACAAAAGCAAAAGAAGGCCTGGCAACTGGAGGTTGTGGCACATGCTTCTAATAGCAGGAATGAGAGACTGAGACAGGAGGATTGGCTTGAGTTCAAGGCCAGACTGGGCTTCACAGTAAGACCCTGACTAAAAATGAAGGAGTACTTAAGGCACTTAGGTGTATCTGTAATGCATGGTAGCATGCCTGCCTAGCACATGTGAGGCCAAATGTCTAATCCAGTGGTTCTCAACCTGGGAGTTCAACAACCCTTTCATAGGGGTCGCCTAAGACCATCTGCATAGCAGATATTTACATTACAATTCATAACAGTAGCGAAATTAGTTATGAAGTAGCAATGAAAATAATTTTATGGTTGGGATCAACACACCATGAAGAACTGTATTAAAGGGTCACAGCATTAGGAAGTTTGNGAACCACTGGTCTAATCCTCATACTCCAAGAAATATTAATACAATACATACACATTGACTATTCTGCAATAGAGCTAGCTACCTTGTTTACTGAAAGACACAGGATGAGTTGAGCACTTACAGGTGGTCTTTCTGTTGTTCTTTTTCTATTAAATTAAAGATACGATTATCCTACATGTGAGTCACTTTGCATGTGTGACTTAAGCAAAAGTACCCAGGGCTCCAACATCTATCACTTTCTACCAGGTTGAACTGAGCTGAATGTTCTGACAGTTTACACTCAAGCTTGACCAACAGTGTGTAACCAAACTTTCTGAATTTTATTTACTTATAGGTAAAGACATTATTTCATTGCAGTTCATTTATGTTGTTTTATTTCATAACAGTTTAAAGGTAAAAACATTATATGCTGAATAGTAATCTGTATTTCCNTTTTGTAGTTCATTTTCCTTTGCTCCTTTTCCCCAAACTGGAGAAGGTGGATTTTGAACCAAAGGAAGTGAGGTTATAGTTCTCCATTCCAAGTTGTCCTGAGCNCCCCGGATTACTTATGGCAGAAGGTGGTGAGGTGAGGGGCTATGCAGGACAAAGGGGAACAACAGAACTAATTCACCAAGACTTCTGTTGCTCACTATGGCCACTGGTGTCAACCATGAACTCACCCAGAGAGGAGAGGTCTACTACTCACTGGCAGGCTGTTGTTTTTGTTTTTTGAGACAGGTGTCTCAGTACAACAGCCCTAACTGTCCTGGAATTTATTTTGTGGACCAGGTTGGCCTTGAATTCACAGAGATCCTCCTGCCTCTGCCTCTGCGTGCTTCGATTAAAGGCGTGCGCCACCACCGCTGCCTGGAGTGCTTTCTAATTTTTATTTTTCATTATCATCTTTCTTTGTAGTGTTGGGGATGTAGTATAGGGATTAATGATGCTAGGAAAGTGCTCTGTCACTGGGTTACATCCCTAGTCCCTTGTGCTTCTGTGTGTGCATGTGTGTTTTCCCAAAAGAAAACTGCTTGCCTTTTAGTGATCTAGGGGTAAAAAGAAACAAAAATAGAAGTTTCCTGACTTCCATGAAATGTGCTCAGCTCCTGCCTCTTACCTGAAGCTCTTGTGGGTCTGTCTGTGCCCAAAAGGGTGCCATGGTACATCTGATCTTCCCCTCAGGGTCCATTTCAATGTCCCACCAGGACAGAACCACTTGTGCTTGGCCAGATGCCAGAGGTACAAACTGCCTGCTATGGCAAGCTGCCGAGCTACTGACTTGCTTGCTGAAGTCCACACTGTAGAAGAATATTCAGGAATTGAAGCATAATATAACTCACACACTCCACTGTTAAACTTCTACAGAGACCTGACCAACAATGGTACTGATGTGGAGAGGATTCAGATTGGTTTCCATTCCATNAAAGAAGAAATCCGATCAAATGTCTCAAAAAACTGCCACCCAGGGAGGTTCCACAGTACCTGAACATTGGTAGCACATCACTGAGGACAGTGAAGTCAGCAGATGACACTTGGTTCAGCTGAATGTCATAGACTGAAGGTGCACCAGGACATTTCTCCAATTCTGAGGGAGGTACAATGACCTGCTCTCCGAGACTAGTCTGAACATGGACAGGAAAGAGCTTGTTCCATGACCACATCCTTCTGGACTCCACCAGCTGGGCATAGACAGTTGCTTTGTGAGGCACTGCTTCACAATTTTCCTAGGTTCATATCAAAACAAACCAACAACAATAACAGTAAGTCAGGTACCTGATCTACAGTGATTCACACTTGTCAAAGGCTTTAATATTTGTTACAGAATATTTGTTTNCACTGTGAAGATGTGTCTTTGCCAAGGTGCCTTCTGATTGGTTTAATAAAGAGCTGAATGGCCAATAGTCAGGCAGGAAGAGGTTAGGGACTTCCAGGGACAGAGAGGATTCTGGGAAGAAGAAAGGTAGATTTGCCAGCCATCTCAGAGGAAGGAGGATGGGCAATACAGAGAGATGAGGTATCAAGCCACGCTACTGAATGTAGATTAAAAAANATGGGTTAATTTAAGTTATAAGAGCTAGTTAGGAACAAGCCTAAGCTATAGGCCGAGCTTTCATAATTAATAAGTCTCTGTGTCATTATTTTGGAGCTGGCTGGCAGGACAGAAAATGACTTGCTACAAATATTTGGCTGATTTAGTAACTTCAAACACCTTCGCCGGGCAGTGGTGGCGCACACCTTTAATCCCAGCACTCGGGAGGCAGAGGCAGGAGGATCCCTTTGAGTTCGAGGCCAGTCTGGGCTACCAAGTGAGTTCCAGGACAGCCAGGACTACACACAGAAACCCTGTCTTGGGGGGGGAAGGACACCTTCCCCATGTCAGGAGAGTGAACTGTTTCCTGCTCTATGTCTTAAGAAAGTAAATCATGGCTAAAATGATTATTATTTTTAAAGACAATGTCTTCTTCTATAGTCTAGGCTAACCTTACAGTCTTCCTGCCTCAGCCTTGAGTGCTAAGATGATTTAAGCTGAGTTCCTAGTTACCTAGAATTATTAAATATTTCAAAATAACCTTATTGACATGAACCACTACACAGACCTGGAGGAGTCTTCCTCAGAATGGCTAGCCTTCAGTAAAACCCTTGCCTAGCACACCAGGACCCAATGTACAGCTGCCCACCCTCATCTGACTGGCCTGCTGGGTTTATCCAGCACCCTACTTGTCGGGGGCACAAAAGCCTTTTTGCCCACAGATCACTAGGGAACCATGAATGTTAAACACACAGAGGCCTCTCCTTAATGGAGGAGATAAAATACCTGTTTTCCTGCCCAGAAGGCTGAGAGTGGATATTGTTAATGATCTGGTGATGTTTTTGTTACCTGTTATTTGCGGAGGCAGACTGTACCCTCCTTGTGCTATAGAGGCAGACCTCACCTAAATCCTCCAGAATGTTTATCCCAGACTCTCCCTCCCTAGACCTTTACCTTTAATAGAACCCATCCTTAGGGGAGATATCNCATGTATTCTATCACCTGCTGACTTCCATGCTACTGTTAGAGACCACATTAGATTTTAGCTATAGAACCTACCCTCATGGTCACGTGTACTTTGCAAAGGAGTTNCTATGTGGTCACACCTTAAGTTTTGTTGTGCACCTGCAATTGGAATAAGTGTTACCTGGAAACTTGGAATGGGAATGATTGCTAGGAAAAAAACTTTTTCCCAAATTGTCATGTTTTAAATATGCTGACAATGAACCGCCTAGCATTACACTCTTTGAATAATGAGAAGACATCACGATTAGAAGGATATGACATCATAATTGAAAGACTATGATATCTTTTAGACAGGCTATGACATCAATGTAAATATATGACATCATAATTGGANGGGTATGACACCATAAATAGAAAATGCATGATATCATAATGTGAAGAATGTGACATCATGCTTGAAAGGATATGATATTATCAATGTGAACATATGACAGCATAGTCAGAAGGGTATGACACCATGAGTAGACGGTATGACATCATAATTAGAAGAATATGACATCTCTGATGTAAATATGACATCATAATTGGAAGGGTACGATACCATGATATCATAATGGCATGATACCATAATGGCATGATATCATAATGACTATGACATCATCATTATAAATATATGACAGCATAATTGGAAGGGTATGGTATCATTGTCAGGATATGACATCATCAATGTAAATATATATCATAATTGGAAAGGTATGACACCACAAATATGACATGACACCATAATTGGAAGACTATGACATCATAACAGGAAGATATGACAGCATGAATGTAAATTTATGACATCATAATTCAGAGTATGACATCATCAAAGGATGGCATGACATCATAACTGGGGAGGTATGACATCATTGATGTCAATATATGGCATCACAATTGGAAGGTTATGACACCATAAATGGACAGACATCACATCACAATTGGAAGACTATAACATGATTAATGTTGGGACACGGCATCATTAATGTAAATATTGTAATTGGAAGGATATGACATCAATGTAAATATGACATCATAATTAGAGGTATGACACAAAAAATTGGTGTTATATACACTTATGTATGTATAATAAGAATATACACCCCTAACTAAAGAAATACAACCTTCCTGGTTATCTGTCCTTCCTGTATTTCATCCTTTCTCCATTGCTTCTTCTTCCCAACCTACCTGCCTCCCTATACACTTCCCATCCTTAATCTTTTATTATTCCTTCTGCCTCTTTTGTTTCATCTTTCTCCTTCCCTCCCTTCTTTCTTTCTTTCCTTCCTTTCTTCTTTGTACCTGTCAGACAATGTTTCTGCAAAAGAACCTCATTCCCATCACTAATACAAAGTGTTGTGAGCACTGTAGTGTAGTATACAGACCGGGTATCACATACAGGTAGTGGATGTGTAGCAGCAAGTGACAGAAGTCTGAGTCTTTCCTCATGGTGAAAATGGCCAGAAGCAGAGACCACCATGCAAGGATAGAATGCTGCTTAAAACCAGTCAAATAGGAAAATTTTCATGTGCCCAGGTTTTACTCCCTTTGTGTCTTATGTTACAAACCCACATCCTGTAATAGCTGACTTATTTTTAATATGGTGGCACTTCATTCCACCTTGGTCATGATCCCCNGAAGAACTGTCAGGCTCAAGGTTGAGAAAGCCTTCTAGNCACCCTGTTCCAAGTCTAGGCAGTCCTCCTTGGCAAAATACTCCCTGATCACAGATGGAAGAATGGGTTGCATAGGGTCTAATTATAAACTAGATGAGGGTAGGGTTCAGAAAGCCCATGAAATGGTGAGGGAGCATGCATTCTGTGTTTGTTGCCTAGAGAGGAAGCCAATCCTCAAAAAGTGCAGAATTACTGGCAGTGTGTCATATTTGTAATAGATGTAGGACAGCACATCTACTACTTGCCCTCTCAAAGTTTAAAAAAAGAACAGAGATTGGTCTATGGTGGAATCCCCACACAGACATGACCCTCAAAAAGACCCCAAGTTGACCCAGGTGTGCAGGGATCACAGAGGAGAGGCATCTACTTTTGTCAGGGTAGTTGTCTATTCTTGTGTGAGGGCAGATGAGACCAAAAGCTGGCAAACCTGTGGATAGCAGCTGTTCAGTTCACTGAAATACATAATTTGCTCTTGGAGAGAATTCAGAACATGTNAAGATGCAGTGAACTCAGCTGTCAGTAACAAAGGAGCCCTATGGATTCTGGTGGTACACAGGGAGAATAGAGTATCTTTAAGTCCCAGAGTGAGCGGTCTTTCTGGATATCACCAAAGACCTCAATAGTGAGGAGGTAGCCTCTGCAGGCTTAGTTCTAAGGGAGGGGAAGTCTCCCTGCTGGGATAAGAAAAGCACTTAGAAATTAAAAGGCAGTTTCCCTGGAAGACGATATAACTACCTATCCTGCTTACAAATGTCAGGGAATCTACAGGAGCATGGATGTTTGCAAGCATGGGTGTAACATTATATGTAGTGTTTGTGTTGTGTGTGTGTTTGTCTATATATGTGTGATGAAAGAAATATTCATGTACCTACAGCCTCCACTGATTTGCACCTTGCCCATGAGGTCCAGTTCCCCTAAAGAAAACAGAATGAAGAGAATTTGTTTTCATTTGAGTGGGAGTTGCTGAGTAAGGCAGAAGCCCTCCCATCCCTTCACAGATCACTACCTACACAGACTCCTGCAGAGTCCCCCTCACCTACCTGGCTGTGGTTCTGTCTCCTTGTCTAATGATCCTCCCACCTCATTCATCCTTTCCTTCTGTGTCCATCACCTGGCCCTGGAAACCCAGCAGTGAAGAGGATTTTCACAGCTGGGAGTTTACACAAAGGTTTCTCTACCTCCTCACTACTGCCACCTGAGCTAGATGCCTGCCAGGAATTGAAGGGAGGCCCAGGGTATATGGAGAAATTCTGAAGGGCTGTACTGAGCATGGTGTAGCAGTGACCATGTACAATGGCTTTAATCCTAACACTCCTGAAGGCTCTGAGCCACTTACCTGCACAAGATGCCTATGTGCATGCTCATAAGAGGGCAATGCTCCCTCCCCAATCAGTTCTGTGTCAAACAGCTCTGTGACCAGGATGTTAGCACGACATGGCAAGTCACCATCTGAAAACAAGTGAATAGAATCAGAAACGTGCACAGACTAGGAAATATATTTATGACAAATACGTTAAAGATACCACATCAAAAAGTAGGGGCTAGAGAAATGACTCAGTGGTAATAGCATGTGCTGCTCTTGCAGAAGACGCAAGCTCTGTTCCCAGCACCCATTATCAGGCAGCTCAAAACCTCTTGTTAACTCCAGCTNCAGGATATCTGACACCCTCTTTTGGGTTTTGAGGAGTTCTTTTTTTCTAAACCTCTAAAACATAATATACTGCTACAATTATTATTTTTAATGAGCCAATAGACCTTGGAAAGAGCTATTTATCATGGAGAATTAACTGTAAACATTTCTAACAGCTCATGAATTACATTAGACAAAGCCCACTCATCTTCCCTACACAGAGGACAAATTTCACAGCTGACATTGAAAAAGAGATGTGTTCAAGTGGTTTAGAGGTTGAGTGCAGTGCAAGGATTGGATTAAGCCTGGAATCCTGTAGACCTGGCCTGGATACCACTTTCCAGCCTGGAGCCTGGGTTCTCACCATCAAGTTAGTCACCTCAACTGTAAAACGAGGAGCAGAACAAAGGTTAGAAAGTACCTCTCCTATGACACACACATAGGCTCCATGTGCCCATTTTACTTAAACATCAGTAAAGTGGAAGTTAAGTACAAGTAAATGGAAGTTAAGAGCAAACTCCATCTCCTGGCTTAGAAAGTGTCCTTTCTATTTAATATGTTAAATTCCAGCTGGAACACATTGTCCCACCTTGACCCCATCCCACTACCACACACTCGCTAGCCTCTGCCTTAGTGAGCAGCACCTGTCACACAGCACAGAAAGGGGCATCATTTGCAGGTCTCGGACTGCCCTATTCACCATACCTCAAAAACTACAACAATGCCTTACAACCAGTAAGAAGAGTCAGCAAACACCAGCTGAATTCTTGACTCTTCCCTGTCAATCATCATCAAACCTTGTCAATTCTACCTCCTAAATAAATTTTAAGGTGATTATGAGACTTGAAATGATTTACCATCCAAGTTTGCTTCATTAAAATAAAAACAAAGTTTTATGACCCAGTGAATTTTAATAACTACTTCTTAGAGCCTAGTATTTATCAAGTAAGTGTGAATTTATGAGGGGGTGGTGTAGAGGAGCCTGAAGAAAGGGCAATTATACCAGGTGTGTCCTAATTTAGCACATGAATGCAATGGATATTTGAACATCTGTTGCCACACATACTCAGGGTAATCCATCTGAGGAACAGGCTCCATACTTAGACGCTAATTTTAAGGCCTCAGAACAGACCCTTGGGGAACTCAAATTTGGAATGAGAAGGAAAGTAATAAAGCAACAAAGGTATATGCCTAATCCTAACATTCAATAGGCCATACATAGTAAGTACCAGACTAGCCAGGCCTACAGAACAGATCCTTTCCCAAAAAACAAAAACAAAAGACGAGAAAAAGGAGAACCAATGTTAGGAAACATCACTGGGAACTGGCAAGTTTCAGGAAGGATGGACTGCACTGTGGCATCTAGAGAGGGAAAACAGAAGACTTCTGACTTGGCACTGAGGAGGCCACTTGTGGTAGGATATGGCAGTGCACACCTGTAGTCCCATCACCTAGGAGGCAGAAGCAGGAGGCCAATGTGTTTGAGGCTAGCCTGGGCTACATAAAGAGACTCTGTCCCAACAAGACAAAATTTAAACAAAAACCTTGGCAAGCCACCTGTTAAGATAGGGAACTAGTACCAGGCAGTGGTGGCGCATGCCTTTAATCCCAGCACTCAGGAGGCAGAGGCAGGTGGATCTCTGTGAGTTCAAGGTCTACAGAGTGAGTTCCAGGGCAGCTAGAGCTACACAGAGAAACCCTGTCTTCTAAAACAAAACAAAAAACAAACAAAAAAGTGTTGAAAGAGAGAGAGAATNGTGTCTAAGAAGAGAAAAGAGGGTGCTGGTTTCTCAAGTGAGGTTTTACTTTTCTGTTGGGCCTGGTGTGGTGGTGCACACTTTTAACCCCAGCACTGAGGAACTCAGAGGTTCACCTGCCTCTGCCTCTCGAGTGCTGGGATTAAAAATGTGCACCACCATTTCCCTGGCTAAAACAATCTTTATACTTAGGAGTTTGTTTGAGGCCAGACTAAACTGTGTGTTGTGTTTACACATACACATGTAAACACATACACACAAACACACACACACACACACGCACACGCACAGATTTTTTTTTTAATTAGATTTAAAGGGCTAGAAAGATGGCTCAGTGGTTAAGAGCAGACTGCTCTTCCGGAGGATCCAGTTCAATTCTCAGCACCCACATGGCAGCTAAAAACTATCTGTAACTCCAAGATCTGACACCCTCATACAGACATACATAGAACAATGCACATAAAAAAATAATTTTTAAAAATTAGATTTAAATTTAATCANTTCATTTTATGTTTGAGTGTTTTGCCTGCATGTATGCCTGTGCATCATATACATGCCTTGTGCCCACTGGGGTCAGCAGAGGGCATGGGATGCCCTGGAACATGCCTCAGCCCGCAAGACCTTTTCTAAACAACCCAAATATAGGGCTGAAGAGATGGCTCCAAGGTTAAGAGCACTGTTCAGCTCCCAGCACCCACAGGGTGGTTCACAATGACCCATAACTCTGGTTCCAGGGCATCCCATGCCCCTGTCTCTTATACACATCTAGATGTGTATAAGAGACAGGGGCTGAAGAGATGGCTCCAAGGTTAAGAGCACTGTTCAGCTCCCAGCACCCACAGGGTGGTTCACAATGACCCATAACTCTGGTTCCAGGGCATCCCATGCCCTCTGCTGACCTCAGTGGGCACAAGGCATGTATATGATGCACAGGCATACATGCAGGCAAAACACTCAAACATAAAATGAAAATGTCTACTTTGTGTCTACTTTTCACACAAAGCTTCTCACACAGGAGGTATACCCTTACCTGGTCCGACCGTCACCTCAGTGGAATGCTTGTGAATAACTTTAATCTTGTCACTGAAGCCATTTTTCTCCACAATCTTCACAGCAGCATCAGCCATAGGCTTAAAAACCTGTAAGTCAGAGAAGGGGTGAGAGGAGAGATAACAGAGAGGGAAAATAAGCAATGTGCTAAAACAAAACAAAAAAACCTACTTACTGCTCAAGGACTCATAGCTAGCAAGACAGTGCCTGACTCTGGTCCCATAATTTGATGCTAAAAATGTTTTAATCTCCAAATGTGTGAAAATGAACATAAAAAGATGAAATTCAGCCGGGTGTGGTTAGCTTGTGTCTAATCCCAGAATTCAAGATGGTAAGAATCCTCATGAGTTAGAAGGAGGTCTGAGCTATAGAGTGAAACCCTGTCTCAATAGTCCCCACCTNCACACACACAAAAAAAGATTAAATTCAAGGTACTATTTAGAAGTTCCCATTTCATGCCCACTAAGTGGAAATGAAGGAATTTTGCACTACTTAGTAAGGGCATTAGGTGTCGCTGCCCTTACTAAAGATGCTAAGAGCAGAGCCATCCCACAGACCTGGGAAAATGTGCTTTAGTCTCCAGAGATAAGAAAGACAGCTAAAGTATGGCGAGACCACCTTCACTTTCAGAACTGACCCAGACTAAAAGCAGTCTGTATTCCCTTATGATACAAAGTAGACCACTTTACCTCCCAGTCATCCCCCTTTCTTACCCCGCATGATCCTTCCCAACCTTCCTAGGCAAGCCTGAACCTTTCCTACCCCATCTGCCAAATCAAATCCAACTGGAGGCTGGGAAAGGTGATACATGCCCATAATCCCAGCACGTGGGAAGTGTAGGTAGGATCAGGAGTTCAAGGCCTGCCTAGTTACATAGTAAGTTAGTTTGAGGCCAGCCTGAGCCACACAAGACCCTAGTGTCTAACACAAACACAACCCATAGGGAAGCACAAAGTCTTCCCTCCAGAAGTCATCCCTGAGCCCCTTCACTAGCCGCTCTAACCCTGATTTTCAACATGCCTAGTCTGGATGTCACAGCTCTACCCCATAAAACTCTCATAAATAAAAAGTGGAAACAAAATAAATGATGGAATATTTCATTTTTTCTAAATCTTTTTATGTATTTCCTACCATGAACATGATTTTGGTCTTCATATAACAAAGAAAAGCAATTTTTTTTTTTTTTGGTTTTTCGAGACACAGTTTCTCTATGTAACAGCCCTAGCTGTCCTGGAACTCGATTTGCAGACCAGGGTAGCCTCGAACTCATATTCTCATGCCTGTCTCCCAATTGCTGGGATTAAAGGCATGCGCCACAACGGCCCAGCCTTATTTTGATTTTTTTGAGACAGGTCTCTACATAATCCTGGCTGTCCTGGAACTTGCTATGTAGACCAGTCTGGCCTGGAACTCACAGAGCTCTGCCTGCTTCTGCTCCACCCCCCAGTGCTGGGACTAAAGCTGTGCAACACCATGCCCAGCTCATATCAGTTTCTGTAAAAGATGAGCCTACGCCAGGCACTCAGGAGGCAGAGGCAGGAGGATCTCTGAATTTGAAGCCAGTCTGGTCTACATATGGAGCCTAAGTAGAATACATTCTACTGTTGACCTCAGGATTTTGTGTGATTAAAAATTTCTGTCTTGGGGCTGGAGAGATGGCTCAGTGGTTAAGAGCACTGCTTGCTCATCCCGAGGTCCTGAGTTCAATTCCCAGCAACCACATGGTAGCTCACAACCATCCGTAATGAGATCTGTTGCCCTCTTCTGGCCTGCAGGCACACATGCAGACAGAACGCTGTATACATAATAAATAAATAAATCTTAAAAAAAAAAAAAAATTTGTCTTATTTAAGTTACTGTTATTATTCATTGACCACATTTCCTATTATAGTGTATACTATTTACATTATCATAAAAATAACATGCTTGGGGCTGGAGAGAGGGCTCAGTGGTTAAGAGCACCAACTGCTCTCCCAGAGGTCTGGAGTTCAATTCCCAGCAACCACAGAGTAGATCACAGCCATCTATAATGAACTCCTAAAAGTCATCCTCTGACCACCACACAATGCCCCTCACACACAAAACAAACAAACAAACAAACAAACAAACAAACAAATAAATAAATGCATGTGTGATTAAAATAAAAATTTTAAGGGTATGGTAGTGGACACCTTTAGTCCTAGCACTTGGGAGACAGAGACAATGGATGTCTATGAATTAGAGGCCAACCTGGTCTAAATAGTGAGTTCTAGGCCAGCCAAAGACATGTAAGTAGACATTGTGTCAANAAGAAAAATAAGAACAGGCCTGGTGGCACACACCTTTAATCCCAGCACTTGGGAGGCAGAGGCAGTAGTATCTCTGTGAGTTTGAGGCCAGCCTGGTCTGCATATGGCACACCAAGACTACAAAGAGCAACCATGTCTCAAAAAACCGAGAGAGGAAGAAAGAAAAAGCCAGAATGTAAAAAGCAGCTAGTTCTAAAGGGACATTTAACCTTGTTATACATTAANAATTCCAGTGTCAGGTCACACTCCAAGAAAATTCAATAAAATAGCGTTAATTTTAAAAATTGTTATTTTAAGACTGTCTATGATAACTGAGATTGGGCAGGACCTGTTGGAGACCCAGGATGACCCTGAACCCTGATTTCCCTAAGCCTACCTCTGGAGTGTCAACAGCCAGTTTATGGAGGGCTAGGGATCGAATCCCGGTCTACATGGTAGGTTGATACTCTTAGAGACTACATCCCCAACAAACACTTTAATGTAAATCTCAGCACAAAGCAGAAGCATCTCTTAAAAGTTATTTTTTCTTTTAAATTTATTTTTATGTGTATGACTGTTTTGCCTGCATATAAGTCTGTGTATCACAGGTATGCTCAGTGCCTGAGGAGGTCTGAAGAGGGTGTCCCCTGGAACTGGAGTTATAAGCCACCATGTGGGTGCTGGGAATCAAACCTGGGTTCTCTGAAAGAGCAGCAGTGCTCTTAACCACTGAGCCATCTTTCCAGCCCACATAACGGTTTTTGAAAGCTCCTCAGGGAGTCTGACACAGCCAAGTCTGAGAATCACTGTTTCAGAGCAGAAAAAAGTTCCTGGAGAAAGGAACCCTGTCTGACTCATCTCTATGTGTGGAGAAGTTGGTCACGTGCCTGGCATGTGTTTGTCAACAGACCNGGAAAACCCAAGGACCTAAAGGCCTTCCCATTTAAGATACAGGATACATACCTGAACAGTATGGCTTACCTCGATAGCATAGCAGAAGTCAGCACCTGCAGTAACTGCCATCATTGACAAGAGACCTGTGCCAGTGCCAATGTCAAGGACCAAAGCCTTCTGTCCTCTGTCTTTCACCCTACTCACAGCTGCTTGGATACCCTGGTAGTATTTTATATTCTAAGAGAAAGGGAAAAATAACTGTCATGTCACGTGTTATTATAATTAAGGGAAAAGGTGCTCTACAGAATTGGAGTCATGGTTGGCAGCACCAGTTTAAGTCAGGACCCTATATCCTTTCTAGCCCCTAGAACATCAGTACTTTGCCGGCTGAGCTAGACAGGAACTGCAAGACTCCAGGATCACTGACTCAGCCTCCTGCCCTATATTAAGTGATTCCCTGTCTGCTGCCATACTCTTCTATTCTCTGTTGAGGAAGGCTAGAGGGACTGCACCATTGTCCTTCTTAGCTGATAAGTATAGCCAATAGGGAAATTAAGAGGGTGAATGACAGGTAAGAGCAGAGAGAAAGCAAGCCCCCAGAGTCTACCTGTCTCTGCCACTCCTACTGGGGTTAGAGACACACTGCCATGCCCAGCTTTTACATGGGTGCTGGAGATTCAAATTCAGGTCCTCATGCTTATGAACCAAGTATTTTATCCACTGANCCATCTACCCAGCCCTTGTCTAAGGGTACCTTAATGAGCTGAGGGGGAGAAAAACAGCCAGAGGTAGAACCCAGCATCCTGAAAGGTGTTCTAACTATTTACCATACATCTCTCAGTATCACTGAACATCCTGATTTCTGAGAGAGTTTCTGACCTATAATCCAAGATTCCAAAGCCCACATCAAGATTATGGTTTCCACCAGTCATGGTGGTACACACTTTTAATCCTAGCACTCGGAAGGCAGAGAAAGGTGGCATCTCCAAGCTGGAGGTCAGTATGGTCTACATAGCAAGTTCCTGTCCAACTATGGCCATACAGTGAGATCTTGTGTAAATATGGGTTACTTTACACTTACTCTGTCTTTGTCGTGCAGCATATCTGCATAGGATGACCTTCAAAGATAAAAGAGAAAGAAAGGGTAAGTCAGAAACCTTTGCTAATAAAGACATGCCTGAACACATCAAAAAATTCCCATATATTAATGTAGTCTTCAACTGGATGGAACAAGTGTGTCATCCACTTTAAAATATTTTAATAGCCTGGTGTGGTAGGCTCAAACCTATAATTTCAAGCATTTCAAGGCTGAGGAAAGAGAATGAGTTTAAGGCCAGCAAAACACAGTCTCAAAAAAATATTTTTCTTAAACTGGGCATGGTATCACTTACCTTTACTCCCAGGACTTGGGAGGCAGAAGCAGGTGGATCTCTGTAAGTGAGGCCAACATGGTCTACATAGTAAGACTTTGTTTCAAATAAATAAATAAATGAAAATTTTATTTGGGGCAAGAAATACATGCACCATGGCACAAGTATGGAGGTCAGAGAANAATTTTGTGGAAGTTAGTGCTTTCCTTAAACCATGTGGGTTGCAAGGACTGAGCCCAAGTCTTTAGGCTTGGCAGCAAGCACCTGTACCCACTGAGCCATCTTGTCAGCCCCCAAAATTTTAGTATGGTCAGTTACTGACATTCTCTGCTACTGCAAAAAAAATCATCTCAGAGCAGATGTTCTTCTCAAACCCAAGATGCTCTAGTAGTTAACCTAGAGAAGTAATTTTTAAGTGTTTATTTATTTATGAATGCATCTGAAGATCAAAGATCAATTTGCAGGAATCAGTTCTTTCCTTCCACCTTTACATGGGCCCTGGGGATCAAACTCAGGTTGTTAGTGTTGGTAGTAAACACCTTTAACCTGCTGACCCATTTCACTGGCCCACTCTAATAGTAACCTATAACCATGAACATCCTGGTCATAATAATCAATAATCCTAACACTTGGCCTAACCTTAGAACAACCCCATCTATTCACACTAAGAACTGGGAAAGGGAGAAGCATACAGCTGCTCTGTATGTGAGGGTCATCAGAAGTTCACATCACATCGGGGGAAATGATTGCCTAAATACACTGTGTAAAGATAAGAAAATAACATCCANATTTTAGTTCACATCACATCATCAGGGGAAAATAATAAACTAAATACATCACATCATCGGGGAAAACAATAAGCTAAATACGGTGTGTAAAAGGAAGAAAATCAAATAGAGNTTTTATGAGTGGACTGAGGGCAGGTGGGAATGGGAATACGAGCAACCATGTTTCGGGGCATGGAGGGAGAGAGTGCTGGGGATGACTGATGGGGGGTGGGATTTCAGGGTCAGGTAGAAACCTGGAGCAGGNGAATCTTCTAGAAGTCTATGAGAAGGACCCCAGCTTAGACTCCTAGCAATAGTGGATAAGTAGCCTGAACTGACAGGAGATATCCTGTGACCAGATTGGTGCCTGGCCCAATTGTCAGCAGAGAGGCATCATCCAGCAACTGATGGAGGCAGATGCAGAGACCCACAGCCAAACATCAGGCAGTTTGGAGAAGGAGAGTAGGAACAAGAGGGGTCAAGGACACCACAGAAAGGCTCACACAATAAAATAACCTGGGCTCATAGGGGCTCACAGAGACTGAACTGACAACCAGGAAGCCTGCATGGGACTGACCTAGGCACTCTGCATATATGTCACAGTTGTGTAGCTTGTTGCTCTTATGGGACTCCTAAGAGTGGGAACAGGGGCCGTNTCTGACTCTTTTACTGACTTTTAAGACCCTACTCCTCATACTGGGTCACCTTGCCCAGCCTTAACACATGGGATAGTGTTTGGTCTTACTGCAACTTGATATGCCATGTTTTACTGGTACTCATAGGAGACCTGACTTTTCCTGGTTGGAGACGGAAGAGGAGGTGATTGGGAGTCGGGTGGAAGAGAGAGACTGGAAGGGAAAGATGGGGGGAGGCTGCGGCAGGGATGTAC
>LZPO01086768.1:1188298-1202122 GCA_001675575.1 Neotoma lepida
GCTTTTTATTTTTTTTCTTTTAGGGGCTGGAGAAATGGCTCAGTGATTAAGAGAACTTCCAGAGGACCAGGGTTTGATTCCCAGCACCCACATGGTGGCTCACAACTGTCTAACTCTACTACCAGGGATCTGATGCCCTCTTCTGACCTCTGTGGTCACTGTACACATGTGGTGCACAGACGTACATTCGGGCATACACACAAAAAATAAAATAAAATTAAGAGCCAGATGGAGTGGCACTTGCCTTTAACACTAGCACTTGGGAATCAGAGACTGGCAGAACTCTGAGTTCAAGGCCAGCTTGATCTACATACCAATGTACATAAGATCCTGTCTTAAAAATAAATAAAATCTCGGGGCTGAAGACATGGCTCAGTGGTTAGGAGGACTGAATTCAATTCCCAGCAACCACATGGTGGCTCACAACCACCTATAATGGGATCTGATGTCCTCTTCTGTCTGATGCTCTCTTCAGTCAGGAAGAATACATGCAAATAGAGCACTCATATACATAATATATGTAAATAAATCTTTAAAACATAAGTAAAATTTAAAAGCTAGTTATTTTAGTTATATATGTATGAGTCTATCTGTGTGAGGATACATGCACCTGTGAGTGCAAGTACCCACAGAGTCCAGAAGGGGCNGCATCAGATCTTTCAGAGCTAGTTACAAGAGGNTGAACTGCCTACCNTCTTAACTGCTAAACCATCTCTCCAGCTCCCTGCCTACTTTTTAAAAGAAATGTCCACTCACTAGATTCCTGACTTTATCTGCCACTCACTTCTTACCACTCCACTGACATAATTCACCCTTACCACCACCTGGCTCACTGCTGTTGCTAACGGTCATCAGCACTCAGGACTTCTTAGCAGCCTGACCCTAACAGTTATTCCCTCTTTCCTAAACTTCCCTTTTCTTTCCATCCTAACTTTCCTTCTCATTTGGCTTCTGCCTCCTCAGCTAATCCTGATTTGACATTCCATACCCTCCTTTGTTGAGATCCTGCAACTTCTCTCAATTTCAACTTTCCCAAGTTCTACAAATTCTGTGTCTCAAGACCCATGCTTCGACCTACTGGCATCACCATCGGAATGTCCAAACCTTAACACCTCATGTCCAACACCTTTCCCTCTGGAACACTACCATTCTTCCAGTGATCCCTCCTCTCAGGGAATGACATCTCCATCCACCCAGTCACTCTAACCAGAAGACATCTTGGTCCTTTTTGAACTTTTTTTCCCTTACTGCATACAGTGAGTTACTAAACTCAAGCTCCTCCAGGCTGTTTTTTTCTCTCACCTCAATGCTTCTACTTTAGGATTGCAGTAACCACCCACTCCCCTGTCTCCAACCCACTTCCCACACTGCTTTCAGCAAGTGTTTTCTTCTCCTATTTAATATCCAACAGCTCAGAAAACAATGTCCAATTTTTTCCTCAAAACTGAATTAATGTTGCTGAGCCCTATCCACCTGCAGCCAACTNAGAAGCATCCCTTGTTACCTGGCAATTTCCTGGTGGTAATCATAGTGTTCATCCTCCTCCAGCCATTCCAGGGATCCCGTGGTTGGATTGGCACGACCACAGAAGACCTTCATGGTGCCAACTGGCTCCTCAATGTTTGCACAGAGATGTGGCCTTGTCAATTTACTTCTTAGGAACAGATTTGGATATCAGAAACCNAATCAATTATAATGCCTATGGTGAAGGCAAGGAACAAGAAAACAAAAAAGGAAAAAAATCAAGAAACAGACAAAAATGTCAAAGCCACTTAAAAATTTTATTAATGATGACACAGGTCTTCAATCTCAGCTCTGGAAAGGAGAGGAAGGAAGCGCTCTGTTAAGTTCAAGGCCAGCCTGGTCCACAGGGGAAATTCTAAGCCAGCAAGAACTACAATGATAGCTCATCTCAAGAAAATATTAATCAGTATTTTAATACTTCCAGCAAGGGTGATCTCATTTTATATACAGCATAGATACCATCCAAAACTATAATAAAAGGTGTGGTAGCACATGTCTACAATCTCAGCACTTAGGAGGCTGAGGTACAAGGATCTTCTGAAGTTTGTTGCCACCTTGGGCAACGCTGTGAGACCTTGTCACAAAAACAGGAACAAAATACAACGTGATGGTGCATGTCTTTAATTTCAGCACTAGAAAGGTATAAGCAAAGCCGGCTGTGGTCACGCACACCTTTAATCCCAGCACTCAGGGAGGCAGAGGCAGGCAGGTCGCTGAGTTCAAGGCTAGCCTGGTCTACAGAGCCAGTTCCAGGACAGCCAGAGCTACACAGAGAGACCCTGTCTCAAAAAAACCGAAAAAAGAAAGGTAGAGGCCGGAGGATCTCTGAGTACCACACCTGTCAGACTACACAGTGAAAAAAAGGGGTTAAAAATTTCCATAGTAAACATATAATGCTGTCCGGCAATTTTGGCGCTCTTCAGAAATTCCAACAGGATCAAAAGTGCCTCACAAGTTCATCTGGGTCCAGCACTCAGGTGAAGGCAAGTGAGAAGACACTGAGGTCCACTCCAGAGTTTTAATTAAAAGCATGTCTACGTAGGGTACATACATTCACAGCACTACTGCGGGCAAGTGTAGTGAACTGAATGGTTTCCAACTACTAAGAACACGGACTAAAAAAGCCATCCTGGGCCGAGCGGTGGTGGCGCACGCCTTTAATCCCAGCACTCGGGAGGCAGAGGCAGGCGGATCTCTATGAGGTCGAGGCCAGCCTGGGCTACAGAGGGAGATCCAGGACAGGATCCAAAGCTACAGCGAAACCCTGTCTCGAAAAACAAAAAACAAAAAACAAAACAAAAAAAAAGCCATCCCGAGTATGAGGAACGGCTGAACGGTTCGGGGACCGAAGGCTGAGGCTGCGTACAACTGAGGTCCGGGTTTGTGTGGCTGAAGTGAGGCTCCCGGGACCAGTCTTGTGCCCCAGACCCTGCTCTGCGCTCAGCCACATTTTGAGAAAGGACAATCACCCAAGCGGACTGCTGTGTCTGGGCAGCCCTGTCCGCCAGGCTGCTTGAACAACTCCACGTGGACTCTGGAAAAGTCCACAAGTACGCCGGGAACCCGAGTATACCCACGCCAGGGCCCTCCGCCAGAGCCTAGAAATGAGGTCCGAACGTTGGCTGCACCCAGGACCAGCCACGGCCCTACCTCGCCAGCACCGCCAACAGCTCACCCGCTGTGGGACGGACGCCACTCGCCCCCAAGGCTGCGGCCACTTCGCCTCGACCTCCACCCGGGGGCGGGGCCTCCGTGCGCAGGCGTGACGTCCCACGCGGCGCGGCCCTCTGCGGAACTGAAAAGCTCTCCCGTCGCACCCCGCGCCTTCCCACAGTGCTCCGCGAGAGTCGCTATGGAGGCCGGCAGGACTGCGGTGTTGCGCGTGAAGCGGAAGCGTAACGCGGAGCCTGCAGAGGCTCTCGTGCTGGCCTGTAAACGCCTCCGGGGCGGCGAGGTCGAATCGTCTGCTCAGGAGACGCCAGAGGGTCCGGAGACAGCGGCTGAAAGGAATGTTTTCCAGTTGGTTGCTACCGTGCGCTCCCAGGTATGAGGTGGGGGTGGACTGTGTGTGGAAAGGAGCTTTGAAGGCTGTTCATACACAAACTAGTTGCTCAGGCCATCCTTTGCCTGTCTCCTCTCAGGAAGAGCCAATCCAGCAGCTTGTGCGGGCTGCTCTGCGCCCGTCCCGGAGCAGCCAGCTGCGTATCCGCCGCGATCTTCGTGCCTCAGTTCGCGAGGTCCGTAAAGAGGGCCGCTACAAGGTAGTCTCCAGCCACCGATCCTCAGGGATCTCTAGTAGTTTGGAGCCCCAGTCTGTGTCAGAAGCTGCCGAGGATGCAGGCTTCCAGCTGTTGGACCTGGTCCACGAGGAGGGAGACCCAGAGGCGGCTGCCACAGACTGCTGCAAAGTGAGTACTGAGTGTCTCTGCTCTGCTCCCAAAGGCAGAGAGAGCATACGCTGTAAGCTTAAGGATGGATAATCCACTCTAAAAGATAGCCTTATTTTACCTGTTTGGTTTTTTTGTTGTCTTTGTTTTGTTGAGTTAGAGTTTTGCTGTGTAGTCCTGGTTGACAGTACTGGCTATGTAGCTCAAGCAGGCCTCTGACACGCAGCGGCCCTCCTGCTTCAGCTGCCCCAGCGCTGGGATTACAGGCGTGTACCACCACACCCCTCACGACTGGTTCTTTCTTTCTCCCTTCCCCCCACCTCCTTTTGTCTCTTAGTTGGAGGGGAGAGGGGTGTACACACCTTTGATCCTAGCATTTGTGAGACAGTAGCAGGTAAATCTCTGTGAGTTCTAGGCCAGCCAAGTATACACAGTGAGACCTTGTCTCAAAAAAAGTTTGTTGTGGTTGTCCTGGCCTTTAATACCAACACTCAGGAGGCAGAGGCAAGAATATCTCTTTGTGTTCAAGGCCAGCCAGGGCTACACAGTGAAACAAAATTGTTGTAGGTCTTTTGAAAAGTAGATTTGGGCCTATTTAAAATATACACATTATTATTTAGAGAATATGTTAGACTTTTGTTGCTCTGACAAATGAAGTAAACAGGAAGGAATGTTTTGGGTTTTTTTGGTTTTTTTTTTAGCTCACAACTCCAGAGGCTTTCCTCAATTTCTATGGATCTGTATTGTAGCAGAATACTATGACAACAGAAGTATGCAGCAGAGCAATCACCCTATAGTAGCCAGCAAGCAGATTAAAAAAATTAAAGTTTGTTTATGCTTTCCTAATAATCATACTTCCAAGATTTAACCTAGATAAATAATTCAACAGAAGTACACAACTATGGCATTGACAAAAGGTACTGTTGATTTCCTAAGTTATTGTGCTATATATACTATNAATTAGATACTTTTATCACCATTTTGTTTTTACTTTTTCAAAAAAGTTTTTATCACTATGCATTGATTATTCAAAATAGTAGGTTTCATTAGGACATTTCTTCTGTACATCTATACTGCCTTTTTTGATCACGTTCATTCCCTCTACCCATTTTTGTTCCACTCACTCCTTCTGAACCCCTCTTCTCAATGAACCCTGATTAT
Source organism: Neotoma lepida (assembly GCA_001675575.1). NCBI lineage: Eukaryota > Metazoa > Chordata > Mammalia > Rodentia > Cricetidae > Neotoma > Neotoma lepida. Next base: position 1,193,371 of record LZPO01086768.1, read on the forward strand.
TCTACTGCTGTTACTATGGTCTGTGTGTGTGTGTGTGTGTTCCCCTTAATTTACTTGGGATTGTTTACAGAAGCGTGAGGGGTTTCTAGCTGTGTTACCTGGGCTTTTCTGTGAATGTATGTNTCTTTCTGAGATAGGGTCTGACTATATAGACCAGGCTCTCACAGAGAGCTGCCTACCTCTGCCTCCCACATACTGGGATTAAAGGCATGCACTGCTACACCTGGCTTTGTATATTTCATTAATGTCTGACCCATGCCTACTTTCTGGAGAGGTGAATGACTTAATATGCAGGCTTAGAACAGTGCTTCTTGGTGAATATATGATAAACATTCAGTTTCTTAGGGTGATCCATGAGAAGCAAGCATAGTACTTTGGAAAAGTAGATAACCTTAATTTGTGAAGACATTACCAATTAGAGCAGTGGTTCTCAACCTTCCTAATGCTCTGACCCTTTAATACAGTTCCTCATGTTGTGGTGACCCCTAACCATAAAGTTATTTTGTTGCACCAGGCAGTAGTGGCACATGCCTTTAATCCCAGCACTCAGATGGCAAAGGCAGGCCTGATCTACAGAGCTAGTTCCAGGATAGCCAGGGCTACACAGTGAAACCCTGTCTCTGGAAAAAAGAAAAAAAAATNCGTTGCTACTTTGTAAGTGTAATTTTGTTACTGTTATGAATCGTAATGTAAATATCTGATATGCAGGACATCTGGTATGCCACCCCCAAAGAGGTCGAAACCCACAAGTTGAGAAGCACTGACTTAGAAGTAAAACAGCTGTGTAAGAAAGAAGGCATGGTAAAGCTGTAGGTCTTCTGCATTCCATAGGTTATAGATGACTAAGCTTTGTGTTACTCTAAGGAAACAGAATCTAGTATTGCAGGTAGCCACATGTGTGTTTGTTTTTCCTAGGAAAGATAATTTGCACCTGTAGTCAGTGGAGCACAACAAGTTCCTTTCCTTCCATTGGTTGATTGACATGCAGCCCTCAGATAGTGTTAAATGTTGGTGCTTCTCAGGGTCATCTCTACTTTTTAAAAGGAATGGCAGTGAAATTAGGTAAGGGCTTGTTTTCTCCAAGATTATCACCATTTTTCAAATGCAGAAATGACATATTCATTGTGATACTGCTTATAGAGGCTAATAATTAATTCAAGAAATAGATATACATATGGGGTTGTAGAGAGGGTTCAGCAGTTTACTTGCTGTTTCATCACAAGGACCTGGGTTTGGTTCCCAAGCACCCACATAAGGCACCTTAAAACTACCTGTTACTCCAGTTCAGGTGGATCCAGTACCTTCTGGAATCTGGGCACAGTGTACAAGTAGTATACATACAGACAAGCAGGCATATGCACATAACATACATAAAAATTGTAGAGGAATACACATACACAATGGTTTGGAGTATTAAGAACATGAGAAATATGTGTTTAGCAGTAGAACATGCTCTGTGTAATATAACTGAAAATACGAGGGCATATATACAGACATTAAAAATAATTTTTCTAAGGACTGGTGAGGTTGTGCAACAGATAAAGATAGAACCTGAGTTCAACCCCTAGGACCCACATGTGCACATGGCACACACACACCCAGGCAGTACTGTCCTGGTTTCCTTTCTGTTGCTGTGATGCATTTTGAACAAAAGTAACAAGGCAGTAAAGGGTTTAAGGAAGGGCAGGAACTTGTAGCAGAAACCATGTAAAATGCTTCTTTCCTTGTAGTTTCTGGGTTTTTTGGAGGGAGGGTCTCACTGTGTAGTACTGGCTGTCCTAAAACTCAGTATGTAGACCAGGCTGGCCTTAAACTCAGGAGATGTCTGCCTCTGTCATTTGAGTACTGGGATTAAAGATTGTGCGCCACTACGCCATGCTGGAAAATGCTTCGTGGTGTCTTGCTCTCTCAGGCTTACACTCAGCTTTCTTTTGTAGCCCAAGACTACCTGCTCAGGAAATGATACAGCATAGTCTGTGCCCTTCTATAATTAACAAGGTAATCACTCACAGACAGGGCCACTTGCCAGTCTACATAATCCCTCAATTGACATTCTCTTTTCTGGTGACTCTAGGCTATGTGAAGTTTACAGTTAAAAGCTAACTAGGGCACATACAATTGTAATAAAAAAATAATTTTTCTACAAAGTATAGTGGCTCAATGCCTATAATCCCAGCATTTAGGAAACTGAAGCAAGATTTCCAAGAGTTTGAGGCCAGTCTGAGCTAACATAGTTCAGTAACATAGCCAGTAACAAAAGTAATAAGAGTTCATGAAAAAAAAACCACAGCAACCTAAAAGTAAAGTAAAGTAGGAATTTAGGGGTATAGATAAGTGATAAAGCATTTTTTTTTTCTTTTTCGAGACAGGGTTTCTCTGTGTAGCTTTGCGCCTTTCCTGGAACTCACTCGGTAGCCCAGGCTGGCCTCGAACTCACATAGATCCACCTGCCTCTGCCTCCCGAGTGCTGGGATTAAAGGCGTGCCCCACCACCGCCCGGCGTGATAAAGCATTTTATCTAGCTTGTATAAGGCCCTCAATTCAAATTTCAGCACTGAAAAAAACAATCATTTAGCTTACCCACAACCCGAAAGTAACTAGAGGGAAGCTGGTTAATTTACTCTGAATATAAAATTGTTTGGCACTTTTGTTAGTCTTAGAAATTTAATGACTACATCAATTAATGGGTCAGGTGGGGATCTATTAGTTGGAGCCAGAATTCTCCTCATGAAGAGCTTTGATGGGTTAGANGTTAAGAGCACTTGTTGCTCTTGCAGAGGACCTAGGTTCAATTCCCAACACCCACATGGCAGCTCACAACCATTTGTAACTAGGGTACCAAGGAATCCAACACTCTCTTCTGACCTCTGAAGGCACCACACATATATGTGGTGCACATACTTACATACAGGCAAAATACTCATACACTTAGAAGAAAACAATCTTTGAGGAGGAGCAAAAGCCTACACAAAAAACGTGTACCAATTTCCTTGTGACTTTAGAGCAAGGGAAAATTCCCCTTGGTTTGTATGTGACATCATCAGTCTCCCTCTCTGTGCTTTGGTCATGGAACATTCCTACTTTTGTATGGTAGCTGGTTTGAGCTATGTAGCTTCCTGTGATGAACTTGTTGAGAGAAGCCATCTGCAGCATTTCCCTGCAGCTTTCCGCTGACCCAGGCCCCATAATCGCTGGAGAACATCTTAACCTGGACTAGTTCTTTTCTGGGACTTTTGTGTTTTCAAGGTCTTCCTTCTTGCAGAGAGATTATAGGTGAGTCCAGTTTTTATTAAATTTAGGATATTGGTCAATTAAGATGAGCCAGATGACAGATTTTAGGTTTTGCCAGGAAACCTATGGGGGCCTATGGATTCCCAAGGAAGAACATAATAGCAAAGAGTATTCAAAAACACCTGTAAAAGCAGGTGGAAAGATACTTGAATACTGCCTGCAATCCCAGTACTTGGGAGGCAGAGGCCTGTCTGGTCTGTATAGCAAGTTTCCTGCCAGTCAGGGCTATATAGCTGTGAGAACCNACAGAGGTTTCCTAGTGAGATCTGAGCTTGCTTTACACAGCAGGACTGCATTAGGGGACGGCTGGACCACGTGCATGGTCACCAGGTGTTTGGATAATCTGCACTTGGCTGTGCTGGGGGGAGGTGTTTTGCTCCACCCCTTGGCATTCCTTTAAAAGCCCTCTGGTAGAGACAGAAGGGGCTGGTAGGTTTTGACCCAGGCCCTCCTGAGGCACGCGTGCGTGTGTGTTGTGTGTGTGTGTGTGGTGTATGTGTGTGTGTGTATATATATATACACACACATATATATATTTCTATCTACATATTCCTCTTTTCTCCCTGCTCAAGAGTACCTTGCCAGGGGGAGGGGGGCTGGGGGGCTGGGGCTGGGCTCCCTCACATAGTGAAACCCTGTCTCAAAACAAAACAAAAAGCATCTTGTACACAGCATGAAAAACAATAACAGGACTTCATTTACCCAATCCTTAGAACATTAAGTCTTATTGCTATCATCTGTTTTCTTTGTAGACATCTGATCCAGATGTGATCCTCTGCAATTCTGTAGAGTTGATCCGTGAGAGGCTGACTTTATCTGAAGATGGACCACGAGTGGAACACCAGAAGGAACCAAAGCATAATGATGATTATGTATATGACATTTATTATATGGAAATGGCCCCTCCAGGATGGATTGAGAACATCCTGTCTGTGCAGCCCTATAGCCAAGAGTGGGAGCTGGTAAGGGGTCCAAGGGGAGAAGGACATGTATCAGGGTATTTGGACTTCCTATACCCTATATTGGTTTTGTTCCTAAATTTTAAAATTAATTTTATTTAGTTAGGGTGTATGCCATGGTCCATGTGTGAAGCCAGAGGACAACTTATTCTACCATGTTGGCTCCTAGGATCAAACTTAGGTCATCAGGCTTGGTGGCAAGCACCTTTAACCAGTAAGTCATCTGGCTATCCTTTTTTGTTGACGGGGTCTCATATAGCCCAGGCTGACCTAAAACTCGCTGTGCACCTAATGCTGGGACTTGTGCATTTATTGGAGCACATGGAAGCCTAAAGTTAACATTGGGTGTCTTCCTTGAAGCAGAGTACCTCACTGAAGCCAGAGCTCTCCAATTCCAACTAAACTAGCGAGACAGCTTGCCCCAAAGATTCCTATCCCTGCCTCCCATGTGCTGGGATCTCAAGCAAGCTACCCAGCCCACCAAGCTTTACATGGCTTCTGGATATCCAGACTCTGGTGCTTAAGCTTGTACAGCAAGTATTTTATCCACTAAGCCATCTTCTACCTCTTATTTTTCTGAAACAGTATCACTATGTTTAGTCCAGGCAGGCCTTGATTTTTGGCAGTCTGTATTGCCTCAGCTTCCCCAATATTGGGATTACAAGCATACAGCACCACACCTGGCTATGAACTCCACTCTTGATGTTTGAGTATGTTTTGGTTTTGGTTTTTCAAGACAGGGTTTCTTTGTATAACAGCTCTGGTTGTTCCTGAAACTCACTTTGTAGAGCAGGCTGTGCTCGAACTCACAGAGATCCACCTGCTTCTGCCTCCCAAGTGCTGAGATTAAAGGTGTGTGCCACCACTGCCTGGCCGGATTCCACTCTTTGGTTTTTCGAGACAGGGTTTCTCTGTGTAACAGTCCTAGCTGTCCTGGAACAGGCCGGCCTCGAACTCACAGAGATCCACGTGCCTCTGCCTCCCAAGTGCTGGGATTAAAGGCGTGTGCCACCATCGCCCAGCCGGATTCTACGCTTAATAAACATTGTTCTAGTTCTTANTTTTGCTTAGAAGGAAAATCTTAAATCCTTTGTAGAAACCCTTATTTAATACAGCAAATGTGTTTGGTGGGCTACCTACACTGAAAGTTTTGTTCATTATGAGTCTTCAGATGTTTTTGAATCTTGATGTTCTTTTTAGAGGACCTAGGTCCAATTCCCAGAATTGTCAAAACTAGACATTAACATGACTAAGAACAAAAAAACTTGTTGGGCAATGGTGTCAAGAATTCCCGCACTTGGGAGGCAGAGGCAAGCGGATCTCTTGTGAGTTCCAGGCCAGCCTGGTCTACAGAGCAAGTTCTAGGACAGCTAGGGCTTCACAGAGAAACCCTGTCTTAAAGAAAAAGAAAAAAAAATTTTTTTAAGATTTATTTATTACGTATACAGGCCAGAGAGGGCACCAGATCTCATTACAGACAGTTGTGAGCCNCCATATGGTTGCTGGGAATTGAACTCAGGACCTCTGCAAGAGGTGCTCTTAACATCTGAGCCATCTCTCCAGTCTACTGCCACTTTTCAAACCACTTGCATGAGGATGCCCAAAGTGGCCAGAAGAGGGTGTTAGATCTTCTGGAAGTGAAGTTACAGAAAATTGTAAGCCTAGGGAATTGAATCTATGTCTTCTTCAAAAACATCAAGTGCTTACTGGGAGGTGCTGTTGCTTGCCAGGAGGTGGTGGCAGCACTCGGGAGGCAGAGGCAGGTGGATCTCTTGAGTTTGAGGCTAGCCAGGACTGTTACACAGAGAAAGCCTGTCTCAAAAAACAAAAAATGTTGAGTTTGTTTTTATCTATGTATATGTCTGAGTGGGTGTGCATGTATCTGTGTGCCCTTGGGGCCTCTGTTGCCAATTTTGCAGATAGGCAGCCATCTTAGACCACTATGTGGTCTCTAGTCCTGCTGTCCTGTACCTGAGGTTTTTGATCCTGACCTTTGGTATTATCCAGTCATAAAATCCTTCTCCCATCTGACAGTCCTTCAGGAATTTCAAGATGAATGCCACTGCCTCCTCTTTACATTCATTCCCCTCTAATGACATTGGAATGTGATATCTGCAGCTAGACTCCAGCGAAGTTGGGCTTTTTTTTTTTATTAAAAAGATTTTCCACTNCTTTTACATACCAACCTCAGATCCCCCTCTCCTCCCGCCTGCCCTCCCCCTCAACCCACCCCCCGAAGTTGGGCTATTATATAGCCTAAGATTACATAGTCTCTTGTAAAGCAGAGTCAGATGAACTGCCATTTTTACATTGTACCTTTACTTGAATCTCCCCAAGATGGTATGCCAGTAGCTTCCCCTAAGGAGCATAACTTAGAGGTTTTGGACTTAAACTTATGTTTATGTTGAGATGTTCAGGTGAATGATGATCAGCAACCAGAAGATACATATGAAGATGAAGATGATGAAAACAGTGAAAATAATTGGCGAAATGAGTACCCAGATGAAGAAAGCAGTGATGAAGATGAAGATTCTAGAGGTAGGTAGCAACCCAGATGGGGAGGGACTGGTGGGAATCAAGATTGAGATGAAGATGTAATTAATTGATAGGTTTGCTGCAAATGGCTGGCTTTCCCTCGCTTTCCATGGGACCTGCTAGGGTATAATGTCTTTTCAGTCCTAGGTTCTAATCCTTAGTTGTTACTGCCTATGTAAGGGAAGTTATTTCACTTCTTTGAACATCATTTTCTCTCTAAAAATGAGACAATATTGGATCAACTTTAGCATTTGGTAAAAGGTATAGCCCATTCTTTTCCCTACTCCCATCTAGCAAGAAAGTATTAACAGGGTTGGAGAGATATTCAGTTGGTAAGAGCACCGGCTGCTTTTGAAAAGATCTGGATTCTGTTCCCAGTATTGACACAGCAGCTCACAACCGTCCTTAATTCCATTTAATTCCAGGGAACCCTCTTCTGACCATTGTGGGCACCAGGCCTACATGGGATGCACATACATACATATATACATACATACATTCAGGAAAAACATTCAAATACACTTAAAAAATAAGAAAACTGGACGTAGTAGTACTGGCCTTTAATTCCAGCACTTGGGAGACAGGCAGGTGGATCTGAGTCCAAGGCCAATCTGGTCTACAAAGTGATTTCCAGGTCAACCAGGGCTACACAGAGAAACCCTTTCTCGAAAAAAGTATTAACCTATCAGCCAGCAAGTCTGGCAACACAAGTTGGATCTCTAGAACCTTTACTGTAGAAGGAGAACCAACTTCCATAAATTTTCATCTGACCACCACACATGTGCACTCACACACCATTTTTTTTTGGGGGGGGGGTTCCGAGTCAGGGTTTCCCTGTGTAGTTTTGGTGCCTGTCCTGGATCTCTCTCTCTGTAGAACAGGCTGGACTCGAACTCACAGAGATCCACCTGGCTCTACCTCCCCAGTGCTGGGATTAAAGGCCACTACCGCCTGGCTACAGATTTGTGTGTGTGTGTGTGTAATATATATGTAGGCTCAAGCATGTATTTTATAATGGAGAATAAAATCCTTATCTCCTTATAGGCTCTGATGAATACAACAGCCTCAGCGAGGAGGAAAGAGGCAGCAGGCAATTGGTATGGAGCAAGTACCCTTTGGATGTGCAGAAGGAGTTTGGCTATGATAACCCCCATGATCTGGATTCAGACTGATGGTCTCATGAGATTCTTCCACAAGCCCTTGAGGGCTCAGTGACTATACTGTCATCATCTTAGGATGCCTAACTGAACATGTATGTAGAAAGAAAAACTACCCCAGCACAGTAAAGACTTAACTAAGGGCTCTTCTACTTGTAAGTAAGCCAAGAATGCTGGCTCATGCCTGTAATTTCCAGCATTCAAGAATCTAAAAGGAGCACTGAAAATGCAAGGCTAGCCTAGACTACATAGAAAGTTCTAGGCTAACCTGGGCAAAAGNATAAGATTCTATTAAAAGAACAAAAAACAGTAAGTGATCCTACAGTCTGGAAAATAAAATGATATAAAACCTCCAGCCCAGGTGGTTTTTCTGTCATTCTACTTCTATGCTCAAGCCTAAAGGAGCTTGTGGGAGGAAGCTCCTATTTCATCAGCAGTCTAATTTACCTTCCCACTGGAATGCCTGCCTCCAGGGAAGCCTGTCTTCTTTGATGGAGGTCATCTCTACAAGGGCAACAATGGCTCCCCTGCCTGAGCTAAGGGAGATACCCCGCACCCCAGACTCTGATAATGGTTGTAAAGACTGCTCTCATCTTTTGGCAGTGGTGCCAAGGAACAGTATTATGTGATATTCTTTAATAAAAACTTACTTTTTACACAGAAACAAGCAATTCTTTTAAACCCTTTTCAGTCTGATTATCTTAGGTGTTTTCCCCACAGAAAAGGGAGAAGTTAGTGAGACAGACGTTTCAGAATTAACTTTGTACACTATGGGCTAAGTTAACTGTTTATAGCACTCATAAAAAAAAA
>LZPO01086768.1:1203125-1218781 GCA_001675575.1 Neotoma lepida
AACTATAACTTGCAATCTTGCCTTTGTCTTCCAAGTGCTAGTATTACAGGTGCAAGCTATCAAATTGGCTGGATTTCTATTTTATGTTACCTTAGCTACATATGGATAGTAGTTAATGTAGTAGATACTATAGGTCTAGGGAAATAACACTCAGAACATTCGATTCAGCAAATGCCCTCTTGTCCTGTGATAGCTGATCCATGGGAAAGTGAATTACACAGATGCCTTTTTCCCACTACTTAAAAGTTCATAAGCCTCTCTATTCATTCTTTCACTATCTATCTATAAGCCGTTACCTAAATGGTAGTTCCTACTTACAAGGAATTATTAAACTTGTCAAACTGATCTAATCTGTATACTCAAACTATCCCAGTTATTTTATACTGAGTATCAATAAAACAATTAAGTGTTGCAGGTAATAGGCAGCAATATTCTAACACCAGTCATCTTGATCTGTCTGCATACAAACAAGACTAAAATCCCATTTGCCACTATAATGTGCTCACTACTTTGTATGTGTTCATTAAGTTTTGCTAACATTAAAGGGCTGACAACTTCACAGACTGTACCTAATACAAAAGGGGAACAAACTGTACCACTCACTGTAAATGGGATTAGCACACCAGGAGGTGGATTCAAAGAGACAAAAGACCTGATGGGAAGAATGACACCATAAAGCTTGAGTGCTGTAGGAAATCTGGCTTCTTTCCCACAAAAAGGGTTCCTGGGAGAAGCTGTGTTCAGCTCAGAAAGAAAAAATGCTGTCACAGTCAAGTGATAACATGGCTCACTAAGCAAGTATTAGAGCATCTTAAGGTCCCTCCTTCCAGAAACCACTGGAGGGCAGCAAATTACTGGGATTAGCTGGGTAAGGGCCAAAGACCACTAAAACCAGGGTCACACTGCTTAAAAACTTAGCTCCAGAAGAGCCTTGGAATGGGTGCCAGGTTGGCTCAGACATGAATCATGCTTGTATGGTTTAGGCAAGTCCATCTTTGCATAAAATACCTTATCATCAGGCAGGAATTTACAAATCCCCAACCCATGGCAGTAAGAATGTCACCCACAAGCTGTCACAGACGNATTCCCAGAACCAAAGGCAACTGTGATCACACTCGCCTAAGNCTTTATTGAGCAAACATCCAAGGTTACTTCTTTGCAACCAGGGCCAGTTTGGTAAATAAAAAGGATCAGAAGGTGAGAATGCCTCATAGTAGTTATCTGTATGATTCACAAATTCCAAAACTTAAAGATGAAATGTCCGTGGGGAACACCAAGACAGCAGGTTTTTCTGTGTCCAAGATGACAGTGTCTAAGGGCATCCCAACACAGTTGTGCAATCCACTGTAGACATACTGCCCACAAAGATCCAAGCCTGTTGTTTTGGCCTCAACTGGCAGCCTAGCCTGATCACCAGAATTAGCTGTTTCTACCCTTTCCCAGGAGCCAGACTGAGGTTGAAGCTGTTTTCTCCTAGTCTTCATTGATCTTCACAGTGAGAAAATAACAGATGCACAAGTACCAAGTACTTCCTGAGATTTCAATCTCACCAGCTCTTGGACAAGAGAAGGCAAACAGGTGTACTATCCCATGGCCCAAATGGTTCAGAGTGTGAACAAAGCCTGATGCCATTGTTAACTTTTCAGAAAGTTAACAACCACTTCCAGCACCAGAGTGGGCTTGCACGAGCCTACACAGCAAACCTCGCACAGGCCCTTAAAGAGAACAAGCTATTTGATGACTTGAATCCATGACATGTTCTCCAAGTCCACTGACAACTGATGGATCAGGTAATCTACCTGAATGCCAAAAACATAACAGGCCTCTTACACTTCATAACAGAACTCCAGAGATTTACTTTCTATCAACTAGAACAAAGGCCAAAGGTCTTAATAAAACGAAGGATTATCCTTCAAAATAACAATATTACCAGACTTCTGGCTCATGAAGTTGCTCATCTGTCCTTGCTGGAGCTGAGCCAGATGACAGTAACATGTGACTTATCTAGATATTAAAGTATAACAGGTACATGTTTTAAAATGCCCTTTGTTTTTGTTCTTGATACGGGGTCTTACTATGTAAGCACAGATAATACGGTACTCACTACGTAGCCCAGGCTAGCTTTGAACTTTCAGCGACTCCCCTGCCTCAGCTTATTGAGTGTTAGGATCACAGGGGTTCACCACCATGTCTAAAGCTCTAAAAATCCTTTAACTTCAGCTTCATAGATAATGCTCAACAGATTATGTGAAACATTGTCAGAATTTGACCTACTATCAAAATGAGACATCACTGAGGGCTGGGAGATACTGTTTTGAGTGTTTGGACTTTTTTTTTTTTTTTTTTTAAAAACAGGATCCTGTTAGCCCAGAGTGGCTGCCTGGAACTTACTATGTAGCCTAAGCTAGCCTCAAATTCAAACTCCTCCTGTATCANCATGCCAAGTGCTCAGATTACAGGTGTCTACCACCACACCAGCTAAGGTACTTTTTTTTTCAAACANTTCATTTATTGCATCCTGTAGACAAATAATCACTAATGGTTTGCTACAATTGGTGTCCTGGATTAAATATCAATAAATAATGAAATACAGGAGTTTGAATTTGGTGACAGTAGTGGCTTGCCCAGGTAGTAGCAGAGATGCTCCCACTTAGCTGGAGTAATGAGGTTTTCTTTCAGCCTTTGTTTCAAAGGCTCCACAGCACCATGGCTTCAGCTAGGAAGGAGGCAATCAAGTGGCCAAGACAATTTCTTTATGAGCCAGAAGCTCACCTCCTTGCTTAAGGATTTTGACCACAGTGCTAATATGATCTGAGCAAAGTCAATCAGACAGGCAGCCCTACCTCCTCAAGGAGATAGGTACTCTGTACACAATGAGATCCCAAGGGTATCCCAACATTCGGACCCACAAATGATAAGTCCTCAACAGGAAGACTTTCATACCCAGACCCTAAAGAGTCTTCTTCCCATCAAGCTTATTGTTTACTTGAACATTAAGTTCCAGGGCAGGGAGTGATGTTCCTCTTGTGGAATTAAGGAAAGGGGCACACATTGATCCCATGTCAGTTAAATAAAGCCTTGCTGTTCATGCTACCCAATAAACAAACAAACAAAAAAGGGAACACAATGTTTTCCCTAAGGAAGAATTTTGAGCCACAGGAAGAAATGGCACCATTTCAGGCCTCTACAATCAAGTAGCTGGACTTGGTCAGAGGAAAACTTCCCATGAAGGAGCCCCACTGGAAAGACTCCTGGTTTAAACTACAAATAGCTGTGAACCGACGTGAGCCATAGCTGTCAACCTAACATTCCCTCTTTGCCCACTACATGTACCAACAGGGCTGCACCTATCTGCCAGAAGAAGCAAAACTAAATCAATCCCCTACCCCAACCCCCCCTTCCCACTGAAGTCCCCATCTTCAGGTTGGCCTGATCAGTATCTTCCCATAGCTTACCAATGAGAGAGCATTGGCCCTGAGCCCCCTTACAGAATGTGGGCCAAGAGGCTCCTTTAATTCAGAAGGGTTAGGTAACTGGTCTTTGGTGGCTGTGGTCACAGCCTCTGGGCTTCAGGGAATGTCATCTCTGGCTTCTAATCAGTTTTCCTCTCAACATTTTTCTCTTCAGCTACATCTAGCTCAGTCAAGACGCAAAAGCAAAGCTTCTGGGTTACTCTGGTGACAGTAGCTAAATGAAAATAAGAAGCACAGGATTTAGCAAACTTTGGTACAGTTCCAATCTGAATACCAGAAGGCTGAAAGCTTATCTGTGACTCCTTCCCACCCGTCCCTTTGGCACACCAAGCCTGGCTTTGTCCTTTATAACCAACAAGCTCTCTATTCCACACCCAGACTTTTCTTCCCAGGTGTGGTGGTTCACACCTATAATCCTAGCACTTAAGAGGTAAAGGCAGGAAGATGAGGAGTTCAGGGTCATCCTCAGCTATATAGTGAGTTCAAGACCTGCAAAACCCTGTCTCAAAAAACCAACAACCCAACAACAAAAAATAGATAGTACTTTAACACTAGAATAGAACACAAAAAAAGTATGATGATGGGCAGCCAGGTTTAATCCCCTTGCTATTAAGTAAGGAAGAAGCCTTGGTAGCCTCTACACGTACCTGAGCATAAGCATACAGCCAGTGAACAACAGAGTNAAAGCAACACTCACCCAGAACATTCCTAATAAAGAGTGGCCTCCGGGAGTCTGGCAGGTAAACACCCATGAAGTAGACAGGGACCCCAGAGAGGGCAATTCCAATGCCAATGAGGGAATTGATGGTGTCACTGAAGAGGGGTATGGCCACCAAAAACAAGGAGCATATGCAGAACACGATGGGAAAAAAGAGACTCAGCTGAAATAGAGGTAAGTGAGATTTAGTAGGGTAGGATGAAAGAACACAGCCTGATCAAAAGACGCTTTAAGATGAGGACCCTAAATAAATTAACCTTAAAAAAANTTTTTTTCAGTCAAAAAAGGGGACTGGAGAGATGGCTCAGTGGTTAAAAGCACTGGCTCTTCTTCCAAAGGACCTGGGTTCAATTCCCAGCACCCACATGGCAGTTCACAACTGTCTGTAACGCCAGTTCCAGGGGATCTGACACCCTCATACAGACATACATGCAGGCAAAACCCCAATGCACATAAAATAGATAAAAAAATCTTTAAAAAAAATAAATTGAGTTAAAGAAGAGAACCCACCCCTGCTAGTATGCATGAGCTGTGCACGTTGAGCCCTTTTTGGCTACATAGTTCCAAGCTAATCTGGACAACATGAGGCCCTATCTTTTTTTTTTTTCCCCTCTATAAAAAGGGAAGTGCTGACCTTGAGAGGTCGAGGCCAGTCAGGCTCTTTCCAGCGAAGGTAGAGCTGTCCAACAACAGACAAGCCCACAAAAAACCAGTAGCTGAAGCTGAAGTAGTTGATGAGCAGGAAAACATCTTTCACAACGAGGTAGATAAGTGTCATGGTACACTGTGGAGTAGGTGGTGGAGAAGAAAAGTGAGTATCATTACTTCCCGCCATTCCAGGGGACTCCACCATCCAACAGTCTGTCAGATCTGAAATAGCTTTACCATTATTAGGTCTGGTTTTCAGTTACCCTTAATTNNCATCAGATAGATCCATTATTCACATTAACTTTCAAGGCAACATCTCCACCTCTACCTATACTCAGCAGCCCCCTTGTTGGTGGTTAACAAGGTGGATTTTTCTTCCTTTCTGATGGCAGACAGGGAGGCCCTCAACACACCAACCACAGTGGGAATTACACGTTAACCTAGAGCTCTTTAGGCCTGGGTCCAAACTACCTGGCAAGTAAATGGAAAAAAATGCCTCCAGAACCATCATAGTGACCTGGAGCTTTAGAAAGGGAGATCAGCCAGATGGATCTATACCCACTCTGAGAGAAGGATAACTACTTGTCTCCTTGTATGAAAGAATCCTAGTGGATAGGGTTGCAGGGACTAGCTTTNTTTTTTTTTTTTTCTTCAAGACAGGGTTTCTATGTGTAACAGTCCTGGCTGTCCTGGAACTCACAGAGATCTACCTGTCTCTGCCTCCTGGGTGCCACCACTACCTGGGACTAGCTTTCTAAGACAAGGTCAGACTTACTTAAACTTAAAAAATAGACAATTTCCCCACCTGTCTTTTATCCCAATGCATCAATACAGGATTAAAAAAAGAAAAGCCCCGGGGCTGGAGAGATGACTCAGTGGTTAAGAGCACTGACTGCTCTTCCAGAGGACCCAGGTTCAATTCCCAGCAACCACATGGCAGCTCACACTGTCTGTGAGAGCTGACACCCTCACATAGACATACACGCAAGGAAAACATCAATGCACATTAAATAAATAAATAAATAAATAAATAAGTCATTTAAAAAAGAAAAAGCAAAAGAAAAGCCCCTTCTGAAGCAATACAAGGGAGGCTGAGGACAAGAAGTCTAAAGCAGTGGTTCTCAACCCCACTAATGCTGTGTGGCCCTTTAATACAGTTCCTCATGTTGTGGTGACCCCCAACCATAATATTTTCATTGCTACTTCATAACTGTAATTTTGCTATAGTTATGAATCATAATGTAAATATCTAATTGCAGATAGTCTTAGGTGACTTCTGTAAAAGGGTTGTTCTATCCTCCTTCCCCAAAGGGGTCTCAAGCCACAAGTTGAGAACCACTGATCTAAAGCTCAAGAACAGCTTAGGCTATGTAAGAAGGCCTTGTCTGGGGCAAGGGAAAATGAATAAATAGTGGGCTAGGAGTATAGGGCAGTGGTAGAACGCCTGTCTCATATATGGGGCCCTGGCTCCATNCCAAACCTCACAGAAAAGATGATGAATCGTGCTTCAAATCTTAGGACAAAGCCTAAAGCATAGTGTAAATTAGGAGTCCTGCATAAACCTGCCCAAGCCCACATTCTCCCAGCAGAGCTTACATTGAACAATAAAGCAGGCACGGGTGTAAAGCGCTCAATATGTATCATGGACAGGAGGTTCGGGAGGTGGCCCTCACGGGAGCCCACGAAAAACAACCTGCAAGAGTATGAAAAGTGTCAGCAGCAACAGCCTTTTACTCAGCCACACTCCTCAGACAAACTAAGCTCATCAGAGCCCCAGAAAAAATCAGGGGACAGCCTCTCATGCTTCATATACACCCAGCCCATTACTCACACTACCCACAAATGTCTTCAACTATTAGCACCTCACCACTATTCAGGAGTGCCCACCCACCTTTATCCATTAATCACTCCAGGCCCTCAGCAACAAAACTCACTATCACCTACCAACACTCCCGCTTCTGAACCAGATACCGCACCAACATCCCACAGACACTGTGTGCTTCCACCACCTATTGACATTCAATCTATCCCACCAGGGGTACACCTATTCTGCTATAGTACAAATTTACAGCTTCCACAAAGGCCTTTTTTAAAGATAAGGTCTCCTATGTAGGTATGGTTGGATTCACTTGAGATCTTCCTGTTTCAGCTGGGATTGCACAGCCTTTCTTTTAAAAGCCATCATGGGGGTTGGAGAGATAGTACCCAGTTAAGAGCATGCACTACTCTTGCACAGGTGCCCCTGTAACTAGGGTTACAAATGGGTGTGAGCTGCCACACAGGTGCTAAGAACAGTCTATCATCAGAAAGGCCAAAGTACCTTGATGAAGCAAAGATGGATGCATTTAGGCCCCCAAAGCAGGACAGGGCAACAGCAATGGGGATGGTCCAGCTGAACATGCCAAATGTCTGGTCAGCAAATGTCTGGAGGCAGAGCAAAGAAGGGACACTCAATACAAGACAGAGTTTTGTAATCTTCCTCCTATATCTATGATCTCTGAACAAGGGCAGTCCCTGCTAAACTGCCCACCCTCTGCCCTATCAAGACCAATCCCTCACACACTGTAGAGCTAGGGGAGCTGCAGAAAAGGACTGGACCATTCAGGAGCTAAGCATAATGTGATCCTCATGAGATGAAGAACAGGAGCAAATGAGGACCCCACTCCCAAGAGACTCACCACAGCCACAGCATCACTCTTATGGACATCCTGAATGTTCAGCACTGTGTAATATGCCACATTTGTCAGAATGTAGATGAGTGTCACAATTGGCATGGAAATCCCAATGGCCAACGGCAAATTTCTGTCAGGACAAGTGAAATAAGACTACCTAGAACCAACCTCCCTGAGAATGAAAACTCATTCAGCACCCACTGGAATTTCCTAGCATTTAACAGTTCACTGATGCCAGGTCTTTGAGATGGGCTCCTCTTCCCCACATGCCCTAGGGTAGGTAGGCTTCCCATGCTCCTGAGCACCTTCTCTGAAAGGGGGCACATGATTAGTTTATCCTACCAGGTTAGGTTCAGTGAGTCACATGTGGCTTTATAACATTCTTGCATCTATGATCTCAGGATAAATGCAGGAGCACTATCCTCCGGGAACTAGAAGCTAGGCTGGGGACGTGGTAAGTTAGAAACAACTCAGGCAGCTCAGGCCGCAGTCTCACTACCACAAGGCAAATCCTGCCACCTCAGCCCTAGCTGGGTCTGCTGCTGCCCACTAAAGACCTCTCCTCTAGGAAGGACCCTGCCTGGGTGCTTTTCCAATGGAACATGAGGATGAAAGCCAAGGCCTTCCCATATTCACTCACTCCCATCCTAGCCCCCAATGCCTCCTAACCGGAGAAGGGAAACAGGAAGAGGAAGAGGGGATGAGAGGCACGAGAAAAGGGCAGCTGTGCCCACCATCAGCAGGAGTTCCAGCCAAGATGGCAAGTGGGATCCCACCTTTACCTTTCTGGGTTTTCGATTTCTTCTGTTACAAAATTAAGGGTGTCCCAACCTGAGTAAGAGAAGAGGGCAGAGTAGAGGGCAAGAGAGAGGTTCCCCACATCCCACAAGGAGCCCTCAAAGGCATCCCGAAAGTGCTCAGTGTGTCCTGTGGGGCAAAAGTGGGTGGGAGACCAGGTAAAAGGAAGAGAGGGGAGGAATAGAAGATAAAGGATTTAGAAGGAGAATTAAAATGATGAGAGAGAGAGAGAGAGAGAGAGAGGGCAGGGGAAGAAAAAAACAAAAAACATCATTTAATACCAAAAGAACAACAATCAGAAACTCCCTGCACTTCACCTACTCCCTCAGGTTAAGTTTTCTTTAGTAAAACTAGATGATCTCAAGAAAACAAACGCATGACTGGCTGCACTCTGATTAACACTTCTTCCAAGGCCCTAAGGAATTTCCATTTCCTTCCTGCAAGGGACCTCAGTTCTTGCTATTTTGATCTCATTAGTCATTTTACACAAAGGAGTAATTTCTACTGACAATCAGACCTTCCTGCAGGTGGCCTTAGCTCAGATTACTGTACAGTTTGGACTTGTGGGTTTATCAGCCTCTTGGAGAAGATCCAACACTCTATTGCAGTGGTTGTAGTGTGGTATAGGGCAGGAAATCAGAGGCTATAGAGTAACTGAGGTCTTCTTATCTCTTACTGGGCCTTCGGAGCTGAAACCCAAGCCAAAACAACTGCCATCTTCCCTAGAGGCCTCTGAAAGCTGCAGACCCAGCTGCTCAGGACAGACATCCAGAGAGCATAGAGTTTTTACCAAGAGTATAAGCCTTCTAAGGTGCTCGTCATCACCCACTGCAGAAAGCCTAGACTTAGGGGTGGAAAGGAGGATCAATGGCCAAGCACTTGTAACTCCAGCTCCACCTCTTCTAGCCTCCACAGAACCCACACACATGTGGCATTACACACAAATAAAAATTTTTTTAAAAAGGCCAGGCAGTGGTGACGCACAGTTTTAATCCCAGCATTTGGAAGGCAGAGGTTGGTGAATCTCTGTAAGTTTAAGGCCAGCCTAGTTTACAAAGCTAGTTTTAGGACAGCCAAGGGCTGTTACATAGAAACCCTGTCTTGGGGAAGAGGGGAGAAAAGAAAAAGATATTAAAAAGAAAGCCTACACCCAGATCTCAATGTGGCAAAAAGATGTAAGTGTGCAGCACCAACTTCCAGGGGTATCAGCCACTGCACATAGCAGTGGTTCTCTAAGGCACACATTTTGGAGGAAAAATTACTCAATAGCCCAATTTTTACTCTAAGATACTCCTGAGATTTCAAGGACATTTAGGTGCCTGACTGTAGTTACTCAGTAGTAGTGCACAAATTTCCTGGGCTGCCTGCCTGAGAATTACCTAGGGCACTTCATAAAAGCATAGCTTTGGGCTAGAAGAAGCACTTGTCTTGCATGCATGTAGACTTGGGTCTCTGGTCCTCAGGACCATGCACACACAAGAATTTATAAAATTTTCAATTTCAAATCAATAGGTCTGAGATGAAGGACTCAGCTCCCCAAGTGATTGCAAATACAGCCATGTTTGGGAATGATAAAATAGGGAATTGGCTGTTAAGTACAGAAGATATTCTCTAATAAAGATCTTTCAGGACATCCTGGGAAGCCCATTAACCTCAGTCGGCTCTGACCCCAGAATGAAAAAAGCTTTCAAGAGCTAGTATGTAGCTGGATATGGTAGTACATGCCTGTAATCCCAGCACTTGGAAAGCTGCAGCAAGAGAATCAAATATTCAAGGCCACTGGGCTATCTGGTAAATTATAGGCCAACTCTGCTGAGCGGTGGTGGTGCATGCCTTTAATCCCAGCACTCGAGAGGCAGAGGCAGGCGGATCTCTGTGAGTTCGAGGCCAGCCTGGGCTAACAAGTGAGGGAAAAAAAAAAAAACTTGGCATGAAATTACAGGCCAACTCAAAATGTATTTCGACATCTTATCTTATAAATAAATAGAGGACTAGGTGTGTAGCTGAGTTAACATAGTATGCACACACAAGCTGGGCGGTGGTGGCACACGCCTTTAATCCCAGCACTCGGGAGGCAGGTGGATCTCTAAGTTTGAGGCCAGCCTGGTCTATAGAGCAAGTTCCAGAACAGCCAAAGATGTTACACAGAGAAACCCTGTCTTGAAAAAACAAAAGAAAAAAAGAGAAAAGAAAAGCCAATATAGGGAAGACAATTCCCATTTTATAACATTCTGACATTTTGTCAAGAACTGGCTTTGAAAGATTCCTCAGCACAATGTTTAATACAAGTTCAGATAAACAATAAAGTACTGCAAAATGACCATGTACCCCTTCCTTACTGTCCCCCTCTCCAGGAAAGTCAAGTTTTCCCACTCACTACTTCAGACTACAACCAGGAACCAGTAATCTATCCCCCTAAATGACTTCTGTGAGTAACCCAATTATACTCCAAGTTTCAAGAACTCCTAGGACCTTTGCTAGCTTCCTGAAATTCTGTTTCCAAAGAAGCCCTGAGTAGAACCTCACATTTGACATGTCCAGTTGGCAAAGCCAACCTGCCTGACAAAGCCCAGGAAGAGATTCATAACCATCTCTCACGTTCACTGACAACACTCTAGAATATACTCAAAATGTGTTGAGAGATGAAGCTAGCTAAGTCCCCATATCCTCCTCAGGGAGCCAAAGAGGTCCCAGGAGACATTTACCCTTCTTCCCACCTCAGCCCCTCTTACCCTGGCACAGTTTAACAAGGCCCATGACAATGATGGCAATGAGTGCCAGGACCTTGGCATACGTGAATGTGTCTTGTACTCGTGTGCCCCACTTGACATAGGCACAGTTCACAAATGTCAGCAGACCTAGAAGGAAAACCATAGTATCACTGGCAGGCTTGAGCTGAGCACACAGACCCCAACCTCTCTATAAAGAGCATTTTTCTACCTTCCCTGCCTAAGTTAGAGGAACAATGGGTCAGTGAGAACTAGAACAGGTAAACAGGAGGAACAGCACACAGGCCAGCTCGGCACCTATAAATGTCCTATACTGTATCCAAAGACAGTAGGGCATGCATGAACACATATATGCTCTAAACTGCCAGAACCATTTCTGGAAATGTTCCCCAGCACCAAGAATGGTTGGCCTCACTTCATCCACTCTTTCCCATCCAGATTCCACAAAAACCCTTTAACAAATAAGGTAAATTTGAATATTGATGATCGATTACCTAATGCTTTATATGTGTGTGTGTCTGTTATATACTTGACAATTTCAGAGGCATCCTCACTATCAGCTCTAACAAATCCCCAAATACAGATGTTTGTTCCCCGTCTTATATGGTGTAGACTGCATGGTGACCATTGCTGCTTGACAAAGTTCCAGCATTTCAACATGGCAGACCACACTTCTCCAGCACCTTTTTACTTTCATTTTTAATGATTCTCAATATTAATGCCTTTCCCTTTGGGAAATTTTGTGTGGGCTGTGGTAAAGGATAAAAATGTGTACAATGGTAGCCTCTCTAAACAAAAGAATCCTTTGGAAAAAAAAATCCCCCCACCTGGGAACCAGGAATTCCAATGTACTCTAATTACACTAAACAGGAAAGTTAAGAGATTTACTAAACATACCTGATCCCAAGGAAGAAATGCCTACAATTCAGATCTAGAGCCTGAGGCCATTAAGGGCAAAAGTTCAGTTAATAAATATAGAGAAATCAGAATGGTAAAGTATAGTGGGAGAAGACCTTCAGGACCTTCCCTTTTGGGAGCATTATGAGGGGAACGGGCCCATACAGTAAGACTAAGAAATTACAGTNTAGTGTCTGCTCCCCAGAAGTCCTTTCCCAAGGTCAGGCATTTGGATAAGGGTCTCCATTCCCTCAGGGGCTTGAGTAAAAGTTCCTGTTTGATAAAGCAGTCAGGGGCTTGAAGTTCCTGTTTGATAAAGCAGTCACTCTTCTTATCTCCAGCGAGAGGAACTTGTGGCCCTTCCATTAACATATGACTGGTGCCTATTGTCAAGGTCAACGCTAGATTCTTCAACTCTTGATCTCAAGCCTCACCCCAGCTCACATGCCCCTTGTCTCCTGTTTAATCCTATGTGCAACTATAGAGTATAAAAGGTGTAGTCTCTTTTTCAATTAAATGCTGCTGGCAGCCATCCCATTCACCCTCAGACCATGTCCTTCTCCTTCCCTTCCCCACCACCCCCACCCCTCTCCATACATCCTCTTTGGGACCTGAAACACACACACACACACAGGCATGCACACCCACACCGAAGCAGGTTTCCGGCACTTATACACGAGGAAACTAAGGCTGAGAGGGGCTATCACTCCTAAGCTTGCATTCCCAAGTCCCAATCTCCATGCGCCCATTCCAATGCAAACCTAATTGTCAGTGAATCCTATGGAGAATGAGCCTTCCTGAGAGCTTCTTAGGCTTATGTCATCCCCACTACCTTTAAACTCCATGCTCAAGTACCTCAATAACATCTAAACCCTGTAGATTACTGATGGCTGTGAACTGCTAGCTGACTAGGGCTTAACC
Source organism: Neotoma lepida (assembly GCA_001675575.1). Classification (NCBI taxonomy): domain Eukaryota; kingdom Metazoa; phylum Chordata; class Mammalia; order Rodentia; family Cricetidae; genus Neotoma; species Neotoma lepida. The sequence continues at coordinate 1,215,982 of LZPO01086768.1, forward strand.
CACAGAGAGAACTCTGTTCCTGAAAAATAAGAACAGCTTTGGTCTAGGGGAGAACATGAGATTAATTATCCAAGGGCTTCTACAGCAAGAAGGAACAGAGTGACACTTTTAAGTACTGTCCCAAACTTACAAAAGCAACAAAACCAAAAAACTTAAAATATATACCTTGTGGTACTTTGAATGCCAACAGCACCCATAGGCTCACATATTTGAATGCTTAGTCACCAGGGAGTAGAACTCTGAGGAGTAGAAGGATTGAGAGGTGTGGCCTTGTTGGAGGAAGTGTGTCACTAGTCTCCATCTCACTCCTCTTCTCCCTCCCTCTACTCTCCTGCAGTCTTCCTGCAGGTGCGGTCCTTTCTATACACAGTGAATACATCCTGCAGTGGAGAGTTGATGACTGTATTAACAGAGTAATCAAAGGCATGCCTCAGGAAGTCCCTGCAGGGCCCATTCCAAAGGCCAGCTGAATAGACACAATGCACCTGGTCAGTAAAGCTGACTGAGAAAACCACTGAAGAGCTGGAGAGGAAAGAGCGTGTTTCTATGGTGTAGTCTTTCACATTTATTCACCAAGCACATATGCTTCTTTCCAATGAAAGTAGTTAATGAGCCACAACACACTTGGCCAGAGAGAGCAGGCCAGGAGGATGAAGTGAGTCAAGTGCCTTGGGCACAAAATGCAATAAACACTCCTCCCTTCTCTCTCTCTCAGGGAATCAAGTACAAGAATCCCAGAGTGACTATATCCTCAGAGGTTGGCCCCGGGCACCTAGCTTGCCTCATGCTCTCAGTCCTGCCAAAGAGCACATCTACCAAACAGAAGCCAAGTCCCTGGACTACTTGCCTACTTCTAATTTGTAAACAAAATTTCACCACAGACCTACACCCCTTATGCTTCCAAGATTGCCCAGCCCCATCCAGCTCACCAGACAGTCTGGAGACCAGGTGCTCAGGCTCCAGTGATACAACTCAAACCATCCAGCTCTCCCTCTTTTGAACATATTTTAATGATAGACCTTTAGGATAATCACCCTATCTGAAGCATTATTGACATTTTGGGCCAGTAAGGCTATATCCTATTTGGCAGGATGTTCAACATCACTCCTAGCCTCTACCAATAGATAACAATAGATATCCCAAAAATGTCTCCAGATTCTGCCAAATTACACCTTTGAGCCAAACTAACCTCCCACTGAGAACCACTACTTTAAAAGTAAGACAACCTGAAATCCCACCTGCCACCACCAATTGCTTAGGTTTCCCTAACTGTAACATGAGAATGCAGTGGATGCAGATGGAAAGGCAGTGGCAATCTCCCAACTAACAAAGTGGACTCCTCTAATGTCTCCATTTCCAACCAACGAGGTAGACCTTTCTATGTCTTAATTTCCAAACTTCATTCTCCAACCTATCTAAAGCCTCACATAGGATTCAGTGCAGATCTTTCATTTTTCACCTCATAACATATGTCCTGAGATCATGTTGCTCTCAGTCTCATTCCAAACAATCTCTCTTCTACCACATCCAAGCTGTTTAAAGTCTGAGTCGATGACCTAAGTTCCAAGGAAGGAAATAAGCGGAATCCCAACACCTCATTGGTTAGAATGCAACATAGTTTTATGACTTGTCCTTACTTCTAACAAGTTCATGCCCTCAGATCTGAATTCTAGAAATGCCTGAGTTTCTGGGAAAGGGGGCTCATAATACTAGTCCTAAGAAATCTGGGTAAAAATACACCGTGAAAGAGGACCAGAAACCCCATGGCTATATTTCAAAGAGGTGATGCCACTCCTTCAATCAAAATATAAATTCTTGGAAAATATAAATCCAAGAAAACATGGNAAGAATCATAACAGGGGGTAGGGGACTAGCAAATGAAATGAAAATAATCTTCTATGTGTCAAAAATTATAGGGGCTGGAAAAATGGCTCAGCATTCAACAATACTTGTTACTCTTGCAGGAGTCAGATTTGGTTCCCAGCACAAACATGGTGGCTCACAACCATCTGTAAGTGCAGTTCTGGGGGATCCGGCCTCCTAGTCTGGCCTCTGAGGGTACCAGGTACATATGCATGTGGTATAGTGCACAGACATATATTCTGGCAAAACACTTATATACACAAGATAAAAAATAAATAAATCTTAAAAAACAAACAAACAAAAAACCCCATGGAGCTGGAGAGATGGTTCAGTGGTTAACAGCAGTGGCTGCTCTTCCGGAAGACCTGGGTTCAATTCCTAGAACCAACATGGTAGCTCACAGCCATCAGTAACTGCAGTTCCAGGGGATCCAACAATTTTTCTGGTCTCCAAGGGCACTACACACATGTGGTACATAGACATAGATGCAGGCAAAACACCCATACATATAAAAAAAAAATTAAAACTAAAAAAAGTCCAAATCATATATAGCAATCCCCTTAGACTTGGCTCCTCTCTGAATTCACACTAAGGCTGTCAAACCAATGCAGTCACTATTCGATGCTCAGATAGGAGCACAAATGCATAAAACCTTCTAAAAAGCAACCGTATAACACATGAACAATTCTACAGTTGGTCATTCCCTTACAAGAATTTCCTTTGTATAACTCAATGCCAAGAAATATGCAGGTGCTCCAAAATGACCTTTAAATTTTATTCCATTTTACTGTGTGTGTGTATATGTGTGAGCACTCTCACTTTGTGGAGGTCAGAGCACAACTGTGGAGGTAGGTTTTCTCTTTCCACTACACGGGTCCCAGGGATTGAATTCAGGTTGTCACTTGATAAAGGCAGTTAGTGCCTTTATCTGCTGAGA
>LZPO01087025.1:18979-37400 GCA_001675575.1 Neotoma lepida
ACTCAGGCATATCTCCTGTTTCCCAATAGTCCTGACCCACAACCTCTCCGGGGCCTTTCCCCAACCTCTCAGAGTCTGCATGTGTCCTACTTGGAGCCAAGTTTTTGACTCCACAAACAATGTTTGGCTTCACTGAGGGTTTCTTTGAAGAATGAGTCCTTCTGTGTTTAAATAGAACTTTACTTCCAGAAAGCAGGACTGAAGTCCAAATGCTGCAGGCTGGGGCTGCACCCTGAGGACAACAGTCCAAGGAAGCAGAGACAATGAGCAGTAACATTGTGCAGCAGAGCATCAACATTGGGACTGGTCAGCAGCAAGAAAGGGGGCTCAGGGACTGCTCCGGAGAGGTCAGGAAAACCCACCTCTGAGGAGCTGAGGAAAGGTCCTAAAGCCTTCGCCTGAGGTCTGGAGAGCATCCTCCAACCTAGGACCTGCTTCCTGAGGCATGTCCCATGTGACAACAGCCTTTCACTGAGTCAGCCAGGAAACACACTCTCTCTTTTCCTCACCTGCCCACCTATTTGGCCAGTTTCTTCAGGGACTGAACTGGCTTGTGAAACTTGTAGCAGTTTGGTGGTAAAGGGGAAGTCCTCTGGCTTGGCTTGTGATCAGAGAAAGCTCCAGTGAACATCAGGGACACCCTGGGGCTGACCCAATGTGACTTCTCCCTGCAGCTGGAGGCCGGGTTCAAGTGTGGTGGGAAGGGATGAAGGCGCTGCAAAGACAGCTCCCTTGACAGTCAACAGTTGACTCTGAGATCACCTGCCTTGAGCAGGCCTTCCCTACCACTCCCAGCCTCCCGGGGGGCTCTTTGCCAAGCCCCACTCCCATTTAACGACTTCCACTCAAAGATAAGGACTAGATTCAGAGTTAATCTGCTGACTCAGAGAAAAATCTATGTGGATACTTTTAGAATAACTCAATAGTTTTGTAAATAAATCGAACAACCTGAGACCCTTTTCCATTTCCCAAAACTTGAGTTCCCAAGGGTAAGAAACATGCAACCTAGCTTTTTAAATAAAATCTATCTCTTTCTCTTCCATTAACACAGAACTCTGGGCAGCCCCTGAGATAAGGAGTAATTAATCTCTTTTCAATAACTAATAGGAGTTCTCAGAAGCAGCTCTGACCAGAGGATGCTGGATGTTGGTTGTAGGGTCTAGGGCAAGGTCTCTGGCTCCTAGGGCTTTGGTTTCTTACTGATTTTGCGCTTGTTCCCCTACTGTGCTTCCTGGGATGAGCAGTGTGGAAGAACATGCAGATAAGGCCCCAGGCTCCCTGAAAATCAAATATGAGCCCTGGACCCAAAAGGAACTAATTCATATGCTTTCCCTGAGAGGGTTTCAATAGGGCTGAGGGTGTGACTCAGTGATAGAGTGCTTACCTAGCACAGGCAAGGTCTGGGTCAGAACCTCAGCACCAAAGAAAGGACCATGCTTTAAAACATTGCCAGGAAGGAGGGAGGAAGAGAGGGAGGGAGGGAGGGAGGGAGGGAGGGAAACCCTTGGCCTTGGCTTCCAGAGTAAATAAGTTGGACAAGGGGAAGAACATCATTTGTAAATGAGTACACAGACATCCCACGTGCCCTCAAATCCTGATCACCTATTCTGCAATCGGATCATCCAGTCCTCAACAGTCCTTGAGGCAAGGNCAATTTGGGGGTTACTTATAATCTCACTTTGTTAATCTCAACCCTCAAATAATTGCTGTGTAAAGGGTCAACTCTACAATAAACACAACTCTGAATAGTCATTAACGAATATTTTATATTTCAGAGAAACTAAAACTGATCCAAAGACTTTGTTACACTGAAGACTCTTTGACCTGCTCCACCCTACTTCTGTTTGAAGTCTCAAGTGGAAAATTAGAATGTGCTATTTTCCGAAGATTCCCAGCTCCTTGTAAGTCCGAAAGTCCTACAGACCTTACTGGAGGAACATGACCAAGCTGACCCAACCCTGGCATAAAAACAGGACACAAGTGACTGAAGAAGGAATTGCTCCCGGGAGGATCTATCAGGAAAGCAGGAGATGGGGAAGAGGAAAGCATGGGAAGGCCGACCCTCAGGTTAGCCTACAGACACATCCCTCAGATGCATTCCTCCTGAGTCCAAGGATCTGATCTCCATATACTGCTCATCTGTTCTACACCCAAGGAAGGAAGCCCTACAGCCGTGAGTGTCCTCATGTGCATGTGTCCTCATGTGCATGTATGAAGCCCACATGTGAGCAGTTCACCAGAGGGACCAAGGTAGGTCAGACGGTGTGGTCTGGGTGGAGCGACCAGGTACAGTAAATTTAAAACTTCAGTCTAGCAAATGCATCAGGCTCAGCAGGCGGGGGTTTAACTAACCAGTCAGTCCAGGATAGCCCACTGGTGAAAAATCCACACCAATACATATGAAAGCCAATAAAAGTATATGGCATACTCAGATGAGCATGTATCAAGGAATGCCCATGATAAAGGTTGTTCCCAGGCAGGCTGGTAGAGTTCCCAGGTGGGCAGTCCAGCATTCAGCAGGCCTCTGGATTTAATTCCTAGTACCCCCCCCACACACACAAAATAAAAGTTTCAGGACACATCCATCCATAATCTCGTATGAAATTAGAAGTTCCTCAGCTGTACCACTTTGATTCTGCAAGATGCATTTTCTGTTCCATTTGCATCGCTGCAATGATATTTGTAATCTAAGAAACAAAGCTGGCCTGAAGATCAGAAGACAGAGCCAGCCACAGTTAAACATAGAGGTCAGGCAGTGGTGGCACACACCTTTAATCCTAGCACTTGGGAGGCAGTGATTTGTCTGGATCTCTGTGAGTTCAAGGCCACACTGGGCTACATGAGATTGATCCAGTCTAGGAGAGAAACGGAGCCAGGAAGTGATAGTACACACCTTTCACCCCATGGGAAGCACACACGCCATTAATCCCAGCACTAGGAAGGTTGAGTTAGGAAGTGAAATGGCTGGGCAGAGAAAGGCATATAAGGTGTGAGAAGACAGGAACTAGAGAGCCTTTGGCCTGAGGACTCAGAGGCATTCAGTCTGAGGATTCGTGGAGACAGGATCCGCTGAGGAGATGGTGAGGTGAGACATGGCTATAGCTTTTTTCCTCTCATCTTTCAGCATTTACCCCAATATCTGGCTCCGGGTTTTTATTATAAGACCATTTAGGATTTGTGCAACACATCACATTTCTTTCCACACCTTAGAAGGAAGTGTTAGGGACTGACTTCCTTTTTGAGCTCCTTCTGCAGTAAGGTGTTCAGCTGTTGACCTCATCTGACCTTTCCATCTCAATTCTTTCCCTTCTCGGTGCCTCTCTATGTCCAAATTTCTGGTGATTACACCCAGCTGTCTTTCAGGGACTGCAGCATAAACTCCGTGAGGTTAAAGGTCATGTCTAATTATCAGTACACTCCAGTGCCTTCNGAAGGACAAGCAATGCTGCAGGCTGTAGCCCCGAGATATATTTTGATAGTTTCACGAAGGTAAAGCTTTTCCTCAATTTTCATTCTATTGTATTGGTTAATCAATTGAGAATCTCTTAAGCAATTCTTCAACCAAATATCTATTGAGCACCTCATCGGCTCCNGCCTTGACATTGGGAAGGTTACAAAATGGTGTCAAACTGTCCAAGTAGACTGAGTACTGAAGGTTCTCACTTGTTTTGAGGAACAATGTTTAACACACTGGAATCCAGAAAAAAGAATAAGATCAAAACAGAGTACAGCACCAAGCAGTAGAGACCAGATTCAAGAGCTCATTGTGAGGTCGGCACCAGAAAAGCAGTGCAACTGGAATAGATTTCCTACTGATGCCAGGTCTGAGCACCCAGTAATGGCTGCATAGAGAATCATAGCAAGGTTATTCCTAATCTGAGCTGAGTCAGTGCCCAGATGGATTTAGCAATGTCTTCCAGGGCAGTGTCCGTATAGATTAGCAGTGTCTTCCAGGGCAAGGAATGATGGCCACCCATTCAGGAGATGACATACTCTCCACAGCCAAGAATAGCTCAGCAGGAGACTGTTTTTGCAATCCAGCTGGTGATGGCACATATAATGCATTAATAATGATAATGATGATGTTTTTCCAGAAATAAATTGGCTCTTCCCATATTGCCAAATATGCTCAGAAGTAGACTGCCAACTTGGTAGAAGCCAAGCGGAGTGTCTCCTAGCAGTTGTCAAATTAGAGCTCATGCTGAAAGGCNAGTGTACCAAAGGCCACCTTGGATAGAGAACATGCAGGGAAACTGGAAAAAGGGAGGGGAACTGATCTGAATCAATGTCAGTGGAGAACTCTGGGTAAAGGAGCTCTACCATCACCAGTGACTCCCCCAAGCTACTTGGGCATCACGGGTGAAGAATGTTGTGGGACGCTGATCTTGCTGTTCCAAGGCTTGGCTGACTCCAGGTTTGGTAGGCCCCAGATCAAGCAAGACTACTGATGCATAAGAGAATGCATAGCAAATCTGACACACAGAAGACGTGAGATTCCAGCATCAGTTCTAGCACTTTCTCTAGTTGGGTCTGAGCAACAGTTAAGTCTCAGCTTTGTCNTGGAGGTTACAGAGCCACTGTTTGTGACTTCCATGGAGAGCATCTGCTCTTTGAGCCTTGTATCTATTCTCACACACATTCCACCACCACTACCTTTTTGAGACAGAGTCTCTCTGTGTAGCTGTGTTGGTCACTTTTTGTCACTGTCATTATGACAAAATATCTGAGCCAATCAACTTTAAGGGAGAAAGTCTAGTTTGGCTCAGTTTCAAGGTCCATGGTCTGCTGGCTCCAGACTGCAATGGGCCCTGCAGTCAGGCAGAGTGTCACAGCAACTGGAGCACGTGACAGAGAAGGCTGCTTGCTTTCTCAAAGAGCCAGAGAAGGTGGTGGGAGTATGACATATCCTTTAAAGCCACCTCCTCAATGACTTACTTCCTCCAATCTGGCTCCACTTCCCACAGTATCCACACCCAATGGTCCATTCAATTATGGATCTATCAATGGACCAACCCACTGATTAAGTAAGAGCCCTCATGAACNGGTTGCTTCCCCAAATCTCTATCTTGGCACATTGCACTGGGGACCAAGCCATCAACATATGAGCCTTCTAGGGAGACATTTCACATCCAACCCATAACAGTAGTCCAGGTCCATTTTGAACTTGAACTTGTGTCACCCAGGCTGCCGTGGTGGCCTTGAACACACAATCCTCCTACCTCAGCCTCCTAAATTACAATTATGCTCCCTAATATTTAGGCCCAAAATTTGAGTGAAACTGTTAGCTCATNTGTGCCTTCCCCATCCCCATCCAACACCCAAGCCATCCATTAAAGGCCTAAACTATGTCTGATGATTCCGTAAAAGAAGGGTCCAAACCAGTGTCTTGGTAAATGATTAACAATGGACTCAGTGAGTAATAAAAGCAGCTGCCAGTTCCTATGACCCAAATTTCCCTACCATGCTGGCTTTGTATGTCTGGCATAATATCCTTAAACCTGGAGGTGAGAGGGGGTTCGTACAAGAGAATCACCAGCTGGTGTGCAGCAAACACACCTCAACCTAGCACCAAAATTATGCTCAGATATCCTTTCCTGCTTAACACCAACAAANACAGCTCCCTACCATCGAGGAGTCATTCAGCACAAGTGTTTGGCTAAAACCAGAGCTCCATGCAGAGCTAATTTGTACGCCTTACAAAGGATTCCATGAAGCTGATGAAGATAACAGCGAAGACCTACTGAGAGTGCACACCATCCCTCAACAAGATTTCAGAGCTTGTCTAAGAATAAAGAAGAGAAAATCAGGTGTCAGTCAAATGCTTCTGATCCATGGATTAAGTAGGAAAGAACAAAGAGAAGTCTTTGCAGAAATGGGAGATGCTCTCAAATATTTTTAACTNNAAAGGTAACTTGTTTTTAAAGATTCATTTATTTTTATTTTATGTATGTGAGTGTTTCCTACATGTCCATTTGTGCATTGATGCATGTCTGGTGCCTGTAGAGGCACCTGTATCAGAGCTCTTGGAACTAGAGTTACAGACAGTTGTGAGCTGCTATGTGGTTGCTAGGAACTGAACCCAGGTCCTCTGCAAGAGCAGCCAGAGCTCTTAATCCCTGAGACATCTCTGCAAGCCCCAAAAGTAACTTTGAAAGTGAAACAAATGTACACACACACACACACACACACACACACACACACTTATCATTAGATAATAGGTGAGGCCGCACCAGCACACCAGCTTGTCAACTGTCCTAGCAGCAGGTGTTGAAGGCTTGTAAGCAAGATACATGTCCCAGCAGTATTAGAAGGCTTCAGCTTATGAGTTTCTGGGTCCTGTTTCTCCACAACCAAAGAGATTGTCTGTTAATTTGAGGGTTGTATCCATTTCCACACTGCACATCAAAAGCCACTGAAGCTTTGGGAGTTAACAGTAGGCCTTTATTTAGCAACCAANTCTGTAAGGCTTCCACTTGGCTCATCTCACCTGGGTCATATGTCTGAGGGTGACTGATGTTGACCCTTCTAGGAAGATCTCAGCTGTGATGAACNGAGGAACTCAGTCTTCTTCAGGTATCTGTCCACAGCCAACAGGCTAGCCTGAGCAAGATCATTAGGTAGCAGCAGAAAAGAAGTCATAAGTCAAGTTGCCCAAGTGCTAGTCAAGCCTATTTGTGCATCACACCTCACTAGCCAAAACAAGTCGCATGCAGAGCCCTGATTCCGAGTATGACAGAGTCACACAGTAAATGGTGGGAATAGAGAACTGGCTTCTTAATGAAATCAATCTANCAGGAAGGTTGTAACACCTTCTAATTAATAAGGCAGGGAAGGGACTGGGAGGAACCGCCATGTGACCCACCAGCCACTCTTCCCTAGGCTTTCTTCAAGCCTTGAACACCAATAGGATGAGGGGGAGGGGTTACATTATTTTTTTCAAGTGAGCTAGCTGAACAGCCCACATTTTCCCAAGGCTGTCCTGCTCTATTCAGAATAAAGACGCGGGCAATAGGCCATGCTTGGATGCCTCAGACCATCTGCCAACAAAAACAGAAAAAAAATTAATTATGAATGGTGTCTTCCCATGCTGATCATTTATTGTAAAGGATTTCTCCAGCTTGTTTATAATAGCTGTTGCCTAAGGGTGCATGCTGTATAAATTGTCTGATTACAGGATACAGAGCGCTTCTTAATAGGCCTCAGCTGATTAGGAGAAGGGAAAGAAATTAAAGAGGCCATTTCCCTTTAGGTATGCAAATGCCTTCCAGGACAAAGGACAAAGATAGGACAGACCCTGGTGAAACCCACCCTCCTCTTTTCTTTCTACCTTGAATTATGTAGCAGGCAAGGAGCAAGCTTCAGTGCATGCGTCAGCTGAGATGTGAATGGTCCAGTAATTGACACAGTACTCATGCCAGAAATGCATGTTACACGTGGGTCTACAAGAGCCCCTGGGCAGCCCTGCCACAAATAGTGTGGGGCTTGCCGCTATCTGAATTGCTTCTGACTTTGCTATAATTTTACTCTGGCTCAGGGAGCTAACTCCGTCTGTGTCTCATTGGTCTTGCCTTCTCTGAATCCAGAGTTCATTTGCCAGCTTCTGGCAGGGAGGGCTGTAGGAAGGCAGACCGAGTGTGTATGAGAAAGAGAGTCACTGGGATGCAGCATGAGACTGAAGCTTCCTTCTTCCTTCCCAGGCACACACAATCACATCTGCACACACAGATCTGATGGACATGCATAGCTGTGCACACACTCGTGTACATGCAATTGCCTGCACTCCCAAGATCTGCCTCCCCACCCCCAAACATGTTCATTGGTGATTTTAAGGGTATATTCCACCTAACACAGTTGGCTTTCCACACAGTGGGTTCTATGGCTGCAGATTCAAGAGAAACAGATAGAAAATATTAAGAAAAAAACATCTGTTCTAAACATGTGAAACTTACTGTTCTCAACACGACTGCCTAAATTCTGTAGAATAACAACAATTCACACAACATTTATAGTATGCTACATACTGCAAGTTGTCTAGAGTTGATTGAAAGTACATGGGCGGGGGGGGGGCAAAGGTGTAGCTCTGTGGTAAAGTACACTAAATCCCCAATACCACACACACAAAAAATAAGTAAATGAAGATAAGCAAAGTAGATGGGAGGATATGTGGGGGTTACAGGCAAACACTCCACCAGTTATATAGAAGACCTAGGTACCNGTTGTTGTTGCTATCCATGGAACTCCTGGGACCATTCTACATTCTTTAAACATGGGCTAGCCTACTTTCCACCACTGTGACAAAATACCTGGGTGAATCAACTTTTAAAAGAAAGAAAGATTTATTCTGGCCTATAGCACCAATGTCTCAGTCCATGACCACATGGCTTCATTGTNTCTGGGCCTGTGGTAAGGAAGAAGATGACAGAGGGAACACATGATGGATCAGAGAGGCTTATCTCACAGCAGCTAGGAAGCAGGAGAGAAGCATCTCTCCCTAATTTGCTAAAGTATGACTCTACCTATGGAGGAATGTGTNGTGGGCAGCAGTTCCAGCTTTGACCTGGAAGCACAAGCCCTAGTGAGGCTTCCAGTAACTGCCACGCCTACCTAGGACCTCCCCCTGGAGCAGGCCAAGACAGGAGCCTTTAAGATGAGAGATCCATCCGTGCCAGCCCTCTTGGTTCCTGGATCCTGGACGCTGGATGGTAGAGTTCTCCAGAGAACACTGCTGGACTGCACCTCACCTCTCCTGGACCCTGTGACCAACCCCTTTACTTGCTGTAAGTTGCCCTAAATAAACCCTCTGTTAACTACGTGGAGTTGCCTTAATAATTTCCCCCTATAGGAATGTATCTATGAGAAGAGCCCTCATGATCCCTCCACCTCCAGAGTACCTCACCTATGAATGCTCCAGCAATACATGAAATTGGGGCGGGGGGAACTGAAGACCATAACCAGCATAGAGAAACAGTTATGACTTCAGTTCTTCAAGAAGTAAAGACGTCACAANTCTTATTCTTAATTAGTTATGGGAATTAAGATACAGAAGAAGATGGGGGTAGTGTGGCAATTCTTCCATCAAGGCTGTGCTGTGAGGAGTCCTCAATGAGGGCCCTACAGACAGGGGTCCACAATGAGGGCTCTGCAGAGAGGGGTCCACAGTAAGGTCTATGTAAAGAGGGGTCCACAGTAAGGGCTCTATAGTGACAGGGCCCTGCTGTGAGGAGTCCTCAAGGAAGAATGTACCTATCTGTAAGTAAATGCCCTATGTCCTAGATTTTAGGCACCAATAATAAGTTATCGAAAGAAGAAGAAAGATCTTACTTGTTTAGTTTGTTGAGTTTTTGTTTGTTATTGTTGTTTACTTTGTTTTATTTGAGACAGGGTTTCACACTGTAGCCCTGTCTGGCCTGGAACTCACTACGTAGCCTATGTCTGCCTGGAATTTGGGGAAATCCTCTTACTTCAGCCTTCTGGGTACAGGAAGATCAAACTCTTAGCACTTGCCTGGGTGGGCCTTCCCTGCTCTGGAGTTTAGTAATCTCACATACATTCTGTGAATTAGCTTCATCAGAGTTAATTCATTTTCACCTGCTACATATGAATGACCCAGCCCAGCGCTATGCACCCACACCTCAAATGACTTAAACAGNAACTATCAAGGAATCAGGACTCTGGGCAGGATTCAGCTGGGTCCCCTGCCTCAGGGCTTCTCAGAAGGCTGTAATCAGTGTTGACTGAGGTTTCAGCCTCATTGCAGGCTCAACAGGGGAAAGGTACGCTTCCAAACTTGCTCTGTGGTTGTTGGCAGGACTCAGGTCTTTACAGAGTGTGACAGATAACCGTTATTCACAGTTCCTTCCTTGCCAAGTGATCTTCCCACCTCAGAGTAGCCACACAAAAAGAGCTGGAGAGAAGCCAGCAAAATGGAGTCAGAACCTGGCATAATCTAGTCTCTGAAATGGTATCAACCACACTGGCTGTATTCTGTTGATCAGCATCAGGTCACTGCTCTACCTACATTCAATAGACAGAAGTCACATAAGGACATGTACGCCAGGGGACAGGGATCATTGGGAGTCATGTTAGCTAACATTTACAAGATCCTTTCCATTAACTGTTTTAAAACATCTCAAAATCTCTTGCCGTGCCCTCTAAGAGGACTGATCCCCAAAGCTGGCTCGTGCTGTTGGCCTTGGCAGTCCTGGATCCCTCTTTGTACTCTAGAAATGATTGATTTGCTCATCTTCAATACCAGTTCAAATGTCACCTGCTTAAAATAGGCATCTTTCAACCACTGTCTAGAAAGCAGTCATTTCTCATCATTAACTCTATAGCTCACTTGGTTTGTTTTCAGGGGCATTGTGAAAAAAGTTAACTGCCTACTCACTTGTTTACCATCAGGCAATGGAGGGACCTGACCTGCACTGTACTCCTGGAGCAGTGCTCACAGCAGATACACACGTTTGGTAAATCAAGAATAATTCTATGAGTCCTGTGTAATATGGCCCTAGTTCCAATGTTCAGACAGGTCTTTTAACCTCCCAATGCCTCCGTTTCCCAATATATAAAAGAAGAGTGCATGCTCTCCAGACTTCATTTTGCAAAGGAGAAGTTAAGGGTGTCTGAAAACTATGTTAACTTTAGCGTATAAACACAACATCTTTTTTTTTTTTTTAACGTGTGGTTGCTAGGGCCAAAAGTTCTCTTGTTAATCCAACCTAAGTATAGCAGAGCTTTAAGGAAGTCAGACACGGTGGGAGCTTCCACCTACAGTCCCAGGACTAGGGATGTTGAAGCACTAGATTGCAAGCTCTATGCCAAGTGTAGTAATACACTGTCAAAAAACAAGAACGAAAAGGAGGGGGAACTGAGAGATAACTTGATNNCAGAATCCAGAATCACTCTCGGGTGGAACAAAAACCTCAGTTCTGGTGTTGATTTTATCATGGATCATGAGGTCTTAAGCAAAAACAAAAGTTAGAGAAAAGATGACCCAACAGTGCCAACTACACTTCACAAAGAGAAATCAAACCACTGCATCTCAGCAAGAGCTTTTTTAGGTAACTTCTAAATCTACAAGGAAAGAAAACCTAAGTGAAGATGACCCAACAGTGCCAACTACATTTCACAAAGAGAAATCAAGCCACTGCATCTCAGCAAGAGCTTTTTTAGGCAACTTCTAAATCTACAAGGAAAGAAAACCTAAGTGATGCTTCTGGATGCAACCTAACAGAATTCCCTCCACACGCNGTGGCCTATGGCACACAGAATGTGTGAGGCTGTGGCTGCTCAGGCAACTGAGCAGTCTGAGGACCATATTCCCACATCTGAAAGGTAGCTCATTGGTCTGATGTTAGGACATAAATTCTCNGTGGATAAATGGATGGAGCCACGGACAATAAACAAGTATTATAAAGTGCTGATTGAAGAACCGAGGGGTTTGGCGTGNAGGTGTTTATTGTGACGTGTTCCATTGAATGGAGATGATATAATAAAACATTAGCAAAAGCTAAGCTTCAGCATCAAGAGTGTAAGGACTCTAACCCTCTCTCAGAGTGTCCAAATCCTCGGGGCTGCAGAGTCCTCTTCCTCAGACTGCTCCNTATCACCATGTTTGCTAGATTGTCGATTCGAGGATGCTTCACTGGAAAAGAAATTTTCGGGGACTCTCTAGAAACTTCTAAGATTAACAGGCGAGTGAGAGGCATGACAGGGAAAGAGCTGAGGAAGAGCCAGAGGCNACACTTTTGCCATCCATAACTTCATTTGACCCCAAAGGGAGGGAGGAGGCTAAGAAAATCACTATCTTAATACTACAAGGGGATGATTCCAGAGACTCACAGAGGGCATGGAGGTCATGAATTTGGGTTACTGGGCACAAATTTACANATCTTTATTTTCTGTTTTATTAATTAATCAATCAATTATTTCAGGACTGAGGATTAAATCCTGACCCTTGTATGTGTGTGGTAAATGCTTGACCACCCCCCTGTACCTCCAACCTCTTTTCTGTTTTTTGAGACAGGGTCTCACTAAGTTGCCCATGCTGCCTTGAGCTCACTTGGTAGTCCGGGCTGGCCTTGGACTTGAAATCCTGCCTGAGTGGCTGGAATGACAGGCATAGCCCAGGCTCTCTTGGNCCCCCACNTTTAGAACTGGGGATACCAGCTAACCTTTCCCTGGGAAAAGCTGTGCNTGGTCTAACTCAGGTTTCTCATCAGAGTTCCAAGACGTAGAAACTATTTTTATTTCCCTCATTTCATAGAAGAACTAGAGACTCAGAGGGTTTAACCACACAGCTAGGATTTGAATCTCATCATGATCCCAAAGCATCTCATCATGAAGAAAAGGATCNTTGGATCATGTTCACTGTCATTTCCAGGCCTCTAAGACTTAACAAAATGTCCAGTCAAAGCATACTCCCTAAGTGCATATGTATGATGAGTTTCCCAGTGGCTGCAAACCTAACTTCTGCGAGTGACTTTCTTTCTTCTTCNGCAGGACTCTACACATGATGCAATAAAATGACTATTGGCAACATGTGTGTTGATAGTATCTAGTCACTCTCGAGGGAAAATATGTGGCTACNAAAAAAATATGAGATTTAAAAACATTGAACTCGCTCTGAGATTATTTCAACAGTGAACTAGGTTTGTATTCTCAAAGTAGAAACACTTCAAATGTCTATCTTCGGTGACCAGATAAATAAAATGGGATCCATCCACAAAATGCTATATTACTTGGCAATAAAAAGAAATAAAAACTTGATAGAGACTACAACTGAATGAACTTTGAAAATAGCATGCTTAGTGGAAGCACAGAAGCCTCACCTGTTTACATGACCCATCCAGAACAGGCCAATCTACAGAGTCACAAACATTAACAGTGACCGGGGCTGGAGCACAGGGGAAGTTTGAAGGCAACAGATAGAGGGAATAGGGAACTTTCCAAGTTATAGAAATGTTTTTAAACTGACTTAGGTGATAGTTTTTCTATCATTGAGCTCAAAGTCATGAGTTTTAAATAAGTAATTTCTATGTATATGAATAAAATCTCAATAAAGCTATTAAAGACAGCTCTACTGTATGGCATGGTAACTATCATTAATGCTAGTGGATTATATTCTTGGAAACTACCAGGAGATCAAAGTTTACATGTTCTCATGACAGAAATAGAGAGTCTACCAAGTTACGATTGCCTGTGTACATGATGCACATCAGTGGGGTTTGGCCACTTCACAGTGTGTATGCACTCCAGAAGGACATGTTGTNCATGGCAGATACAATCATTACCTTAAATTTACAAAGAGAGAGTGTGAAGATANAAAGCTAAAGGAAGCAACAACCAAAAGTCCTCGCATGGCTCAGAAGGTAAAGAAAGCAAGAAGGTGGGGTCCAGATGAAGTATGCATCATGATTCTTTTAACTGACTTTAACACAAAACCAAGCACTTATATTTTGCTCTTGTTGGAAGGATAACTCTTACATGTCTTTCCTCCTCCACTTAGTCATTTGAAAGTTAGTGATCTAAAATAAAATAAAATAAAATAAAATAAAATATTGACCTGGAACTCCCTATGTAGACTAGGCTGGCCTCAAACTCACAGAAATCTGTCTGCCTCTGCCTCCTTCATGCTGGGATTAAAGGTGTGCCTGGCTTTTCTACTANTTTAAAAGCTGAATGAAGGGCTTCCCTGCCCTGGCACAGGATCTTCTTGCCAGCTGGGGCTAGACTACTGGTGATGCTCACTGATGCTGCTCAGTGCATGTGTGAGTATAATAAGAGCTTCCACTCACCCCCACCCAGACTAGGCCTTCTCAGACCCTGACCTGCCCTCTGCATAGACCCAGAGACTCTTGGGGANGGATTCTGAATTTCTTGTTGCTGAAATTGAGCCTGTTTTGTATCCANCTTTGAAGTTAAGGAATGTGCAAGTGTGGGACACGGTGGGAGCCAGGCTGTATCACTCAGGGCATGAGAGTGAAAGGAATCTTGTGACTGATGCTGGCAGTTGCTGGTCTTCCGGCTCCAGCTTTTAGCCATCAGCATTCAGCATTCGGCTTGCTGGGTCCAATGGCTAGAGCTACCGTGGGCTTTGTGCAGCATGATGTGGGGATGGCCCTCTGCCAGTGCCTCCCTAGGGACACTGGGGTGTGGTCATCATCACCCCCTCCCCACAGCTTTCCAATGTATAGGATGCCAGTTGTCCAGAGTGACAGCCTGTCCCCTACTGCCACTTTGCTGGTTTCCTGTCTTTTCCTGCCCAAAGTGCTGCAACATTAGGTTTACCACTGTGAATGTTTCCCTGGCTGGAGATGGGAAATGCATCTCAATAGCATTAACACTAAAAGCCCATGGACTATATGGGTAAAGTGGACTGCCCTCCGTACTGTCCGTGGGCCTCATCCAGTCAGCTGAGGCCTGAACAGGACACAGGGCAACCTCCTCCTAGCAAAAGAGATTTCTCCAACTCCTAGCAAGAGGGAATTCACCTGCAGACTGCCCTTGGGCTTCAAATGAAACATTGGCTCTTGCTGTTTTTCCAGCAGAGTACCAGTGGGCTTGAACCACAACTCTTCCCTGAGGCCTACCAGAGTCTAGACTTAGACTTAGCAATGCTCCACAATCATGCAAATCAGTTCCTTAAAATACACACACACACACACACACACACACACACACACACACACAGGACACATCTACACACATGCATATACATGCACATATGCATATATGCAGACACATCTATACACAGGCACACACACACACCATTGGTTCTAGTTTTCTCTAGTGAACTCTGACTAACATCCTCCCATTCTTTAACCAGAAGTTCTTAGGACAGCCTGTCAAATGAAGTTCTTGCATGTGAACCCTGGTCTTGGTGTCTATTTCTGGAGTAGTTAGAGTACAATCCCAAGTTTCTCTCTGAGAAAGAATGTGATATGGGTTGGGTGGGCCTTGTATGCAAATCTGAAAGGTAGTGACATCGAGTGCTCCTGTGTAATGTCCTTGTGTACCTTGTGTTCGTCCCTCAGCTGATCTTCGTTGTTTGGGTATCTCTGTGCCCCAGGCCCCATGGCCCCACTTCACACAGGAGAAAGTGAACCCTAAGGGGCTGACTCCCAGCCTACTCCCTCAAGCGTCCCTCTGGGGTGCTCAGTGCATCTTCATCTCATGTGAGGCTGACCGTCTCCGTTGGATGCAGGTGGTGTGAAGGAAGAAAGACGTAACTGGGTCGCAGGCTGGAATCCACACCTGCCAGCCTTTCCCACAATATGCCAATATTTCTGCTGCTAGGGGCAAAAATTCCTGGTTCAAAAAAAAAGTGTACGGGGGGGGGGGCAAGAAAGAGCTTCAGGAGCCCTTGGAAAGCAAGCAACTTTTGTAAAGCAACATTTTGATGAGTTAAGTGCAAATGAATCAGGGATAATGAGAAACACGTGGGCTAAATTTCCCCTAAAATATACGAGTTTAAAAATTAAGAGGAAAAGTGCTTGGGGAAATGTGTTTTAAGTTTTACCCCAACTGAAAGCATTCACCAAGCAGAGCAAGATATGTGCTGAGCCCACAAAATGATCAGGCTGTCCACTGTGGGCAGATAGAATGCTAAAGAGACATCCCTGAGGGGGGTGGCCTGGCCTGAAACAGGGCTTCACCACGGAGCTGCTCCAGGCTTCCAGGCTGTAAATGGGGGATTTAGCCATATTGCTTTTCTTTCATTAATTCTCCATGCAACAGGAAGCACTGCTCTCTGGGCATAACACTAATGAATAAATAATACGCTCGTTTGAGAACATGAATTATGTTCAGTTATTTTATTAAAGGCCTCTGAGGTCTATATTAATAAGAGGCCCAAGAAGCAGAGAAGCGCTGAGGCAAACTCTGGCACAACACCCATGATGAGGGACTTAGCTGGTCAGCTTGGAGTGACAATGATGACAGATGCCAACAAGGGCCACAGAGCACATGGCCAGCTGCCAGTTGGAGCAGCCATTCTGCTCTGTAATGACCTGCTGGAAACACCAATTCTCTTCCCCAGCCCCAAGATGACAGCAGAGCTCTGTCCTCTCCATGGGAAGCGAGGGAGGGCCCACAGACTCCTTTCACATGCTCGGAAACAAGAGACAAAGTTCCAGTTTTCTTTTGAGCGAACATAATTTTTAGGTAAGAGAAACCATAGTGATTGGGGGAAGCTTGGTTTGGTTCTGAAGAAGTAACACTAATGTCACCATCCTCTTGGAGACATTATGAATTCTAGAACCATCTCTGGTAACATCAGACCTAAACATACAGACAGATGTGATGGCCAGGGAGAAGCTTTGACACCTGGGCATGAAACTCGGGCCTGCGGTCATGACCACTCTTCCCTCCCCAAGTAGAGTAGGAAGGGGAGACAGAGAAGGAGGAAGAAGAGAAGAAAGAAGAGGCAGAGGAGGAGGAAGAAAGGAAGAGAAAGAGGAAATGGAAGAGGAAGGGGAAGAGGAGAAAGAGGAGAAGAAAATGAAGAGAAAAAAGAAATGGAAGAGGAGAGGAAGAGGAGATAGAGGAAAAGGAAATAGAGGAGAAAGAGAAGAAAGAAGAATATTAGAAAGAGGAGGAGGAAGAGAGAGAAGAAGATGAGAAGGAAGAGGGAGAAAAAGAGGAGGAAGAAGAGGAGGAGGAGGAGGAAAAAGAGGAGGAGAACGAGGAAGAAGAGTAAGGGAAGAGGGAGGAGCAGAAGGCAGAGAAGAGAAGAAGAAATCCAGGCTTGGTGTGACCTCCACAGTCCAGCACTTGGGAGGCTGAGGCAGTTGGATAATAGGCTCAAGGCTAGCTCAACCTGCATAGCAAGACCTATGTAATAAATAAATAACAAAAGACCTATGAACTACTACCTGGATACTAATCCTTCTCTACCTCTGTTCTTCCTACAATGACCTTCAGGGAGAGCAGATTGCTTCAAGGCTCTGTGCTGACTCCAGCCTGAACCCCAAACCAAGAGGAACCCCAGCACATATACCGTACTACAAGAACATTTAAAAGCCTGGGCTTTCAGTTGTGATNGTCCAGGACTGGATCAGGGTCCAGACAGAANAAAAACGTGTTTCTAAACACGTGCCCTTCCTTCCCTGAGCAGNGTAACCGCATGTTTGACAAGCTGAAGTCACTGCCATGGATGTGGGGTCTTGAAGAGCTCAAAGGCCAGTTAGCCCAGGTTATCACAGTCTGAGTAGAGGGAGTAGAAAGTAAAAGTAAAAACTGAACTGAAGTAAGCCAAGAGGAAAGTTCAATGTGCTAATCACACCTATGAGGCTCAGCACCCGGAAGCTGAGACAGAAGGATTGCGAGTCTAAGCCCACATGGGCTACAAAGTGAGATCCTGTCTTACAAAAACAAACAAAAAAAAACCCACAAAACAAATAAACAAACAAAAGCCAAAGCAAACAAACAAAAAACCCAAAGGAGCAAGAATGACTTGATCCTCACGTTCTTAGATTCCAAGGACAGCCAAAGAAAGTAAATGCAGGCAGGGCAGTGGTGGCGCATGCCTTTAATCCCAGCACTCTGGGCAGAAGCAGGTGAATCTCTGTGAGTTTGAGGCCAGCCTGGTCTACAGTGCAAGTTCCAGGACAGACAGGGCTGCACTGAGAAACTCTGTCTTAGAAAAACCAAAATAAAAACAAACAAACAAATAAACAAACAAACAAATAAATACAAAGAAAGTAAATGCAAACCTAAAGACGTGGGCAGGGGACACTCTCGTGTGGAAAGGAGAAGAAAAATGAGGCTTTTTTGGTAGAAATGACCTCCAGTTTTAGAAGCAAACACCTCACTCTGTTACTTACCTAGTGAGCAAGGCAAGTGAGGCTCCTTCTGAGACAGTCTGGGTCCTCACATGTGTGACAGGGCTCAGAAGTGACATAGGTGAGATGTCCACACAGTTATTGAAGGCCATTTGCTGTCACTCTTGGCAGCTGCTGAGGAGAAGTGCTGCCTGCAAGTACCTGGAAGCAGACATTTNGTTCCCCTAAGTAGAGCAGATTGGGTTGTAAGAGAGCCACAAGTTCTCGGTACAGCATGCGCCTCCCTCACAGTGACAATCAGGGGGCTCAGGGACATTTGTGAAATGCCTGAACTGACATCTCCAGCCATGAAAATAAAGGAAAACAAAAGCAGTGTTCTCTCATTAAGCAATACAGAAAACTCTCCCCTAGGGAGTTTCTCCCACTCAAAATACGGAAAGGGCTAGGCTCTGTGGGAATTAAATTTTTTCTCATGACGCANTTTGGGAGTCATTCAAGAGAGCATCAGAATCCTTGCTTGTGGGCAATGCTTTCCTGAGGACTTGAAGGGTCTTAGTACTTGATCAACAAGACTAGGGGAATCAAGTTCATCAGAAGAATGCTTGGTTAAATAAGTCATCGCTAACCAAGCTTTTTTT
>LZPO01087025.1:39610-51977 GCA_001675575.1 Neotoma lepida
TTCTTCTTCTTGTTCTTCTTCTTCTTGTTCTTGTTCTTGTTCTTCTTCTTCTTGTTGTTCTTCTTCTTCTTCTTCACCTCCTCCTCCTCCTCCTCTGTTCTTCATAAGTTGTCCAGTCTAAGGTATTTTGTTACAGTAGCCTAAATGAATTAAGATATCCATAAAGTGCAGAGCCATGTACAGAGCAACCCATACAGTACGGTCATAAGGTCCATGGAGAAAAGGCAAAGCCTCTGTATTTCTAAATCAGTACTATAAACCAACCCACTAGCATATATGTGGTGCTAGAATAGTAAATACANGATGATTTATGGATGGATCTCTCTCCAGTGTTCTTTCTGTCAAATGCTTGTGTGCAATACAAGAACACAAGCAGAGTTGTTAATGGCCTATAAAGTCTATAAGGGAAGTCTCCAGACTTCTTAATTACATAAAACATCTGAAGAATTAATACCTGCCTGTCCTCTAGAAAGGATAGGATCAAGGCAATGACATCTACTAGGAAGAGAACAGTGATGGTCTTCTGGAGACTTGGGTGCAAATTCTGCCTGGGCCACTGTATTTGTGTGGCTTACGGACTCCTGCCCTCCTCCATAGATGACTAGGGTGATTACTCATACTGTTCCCCTTGAGTCGGTATAAGGATTAAGTGAGACACTAATTTTGGAGAGCAAAATTTATAAATATTATAGGAATAGAGAATTCAAAAGNAAACACCTCTCTAGTATATTTCTCTGCTCACCTAGGTACTATTCAGTGAAGTTCCAGAGAAGACAGAAAAATGTTTTCATAAAGTGTGGATCCGTTCACTGCTTTAGTCAGCCATGACAGAACACCTGAGGCTGGGTGATGTATAAAGAAAAGAGGTTTATTTAGTTCACAGATTGGTAGTTTAAGAGAGTATCTCCAACACTGGCTTAGTTCCAATGAGGACTTCATGATGAACAGCTTCGTAACAATAGAGACATGAGATTGCTAGAGAGAATGGCCAGGGGACAATTCTTGATCTCTTATATGCAACTGGGATCACTTAAAAAAGGACATTAGTCCCTTCTGAGAGCCACACCCACAATAAACCAAATACCTATCGCTGAAAGGGTCCATTCCTCTCACCTTGTCCACAGTGGACACCAATCTTTCCTAGCACATGAGTCCTTGTGCATATGGGGACACATNAAGACATGAGGCACTCCCTCAGAAGGTCATCCCTGAGCACTGTAGGAGCGAGCTGTTGCTCTTTCCAGGGTGCACGGGTGGATCCCACTCTGGGAAGCTGGTGGTGAAGATGGTAGAGGGCACTTGGCATCCTTCTCTGCAGCTCTCCTCCCTACACTCTTTTTGCCCTGCCCCCACATCCTGTTTCCTGGCAGCCAGGTGGCAATGCCTGGGTGAAGGAAATGTGTCTACCAGGAATCAATCCTGAGCAAGATAAGGAAGCTACAGGACATTTACATATGCCTGTTGCACTGTTAATCTGCCTAGTCTTTTTGTTTTGTTTTGTTTATTTGTTTGTTTGTTTGATGTCATGGTCTTTCCTGTAAACACCTAGCCAGTTGTTTCAGTGGAGGCTGGATTTCTGCAATCTTGATCCCAAAGAATCAAGGATAGATGCCATCTTAAACAGATTTCCAGCTCTGAGAGGTGGAGGGATCCATGTGTTTGCTTCTCTCCTTCTCCCTCAAGAGGATGTGAAGTCCCAGTCACTTCGGGAACAGGGAATGTGTGTGGGATCTGGGTCCAGATCATGTATGAGAATGGGTCCAGAACATGGAGGGGAGGCAGAGTCCTGAGCGGCTAGATGCCGTCTGTCTGTGGAGAGCTAGATGCCATCTGTCTGTGGAGAGCAGAGCAGAAGTGGAAAGGGGAACAGGGATGAGGAGGTCGAGCAAGGATCTGCCCCATTCTGAGCACACAGAGCAGGGGAGAGCACATCAAGGTCTGCACTGGACTCCCAAANTTCACCNCAGAGGAGGGGTTACCTGCTGGTCATCTTACCAAAAGNGCACATATGCAGCCCAAGGGCAGAAGCAAAAGAGCTCTGCCTCANAAACAACATGGGAGGAGAGAACCAACTCCTAAGAAGTTGTTCTCTGACCTTCACATACACAGTGTGGCATGTACACACCCCATAAAAATAAATAGAAAAAACCAAGTTATCTATAAGGCATAAGACAAAGCTAATCATGTCTGTGTCACAACAATAATACAGACCTACTGGGAGCAAAAAGCACAAATTTCAAAACCATACTATTTAGAATTTTATACCCAGCTAAACTATAGTATCTGTTGAGTGTTGGGGGCAAAGACATTTTTCAAATATACAGGACTCAAAAGTTTTTTAATCCAGGTACATATNCCAAAATTTTACTTGACAATATATGCTAGCAATCAGAAAATGAGGAGGCAATGTCAGCAACAGACAGTATCATCAGAAGCATCTTGTGTGATGGGTTCTATGTGGTTCTGAGGATGTTAAAATCAAGCTGACTCTTCATCNAATATCACCAGGCCCTTGGAGACACTCCTCCTCCTGTTTCCCTCTCACCTCATATCATCTCCCACCCTGCTTTCTTCTCCAGAGCCACACCATCACCCCGGGATCTTAGGAAGCTGACTCCCACCACAGGACCAGCCTTCAACTTCCCTTTGTTTTTGAGCCCAGAAATATTCTCCAAGATGTGGTTTGGCTGGCTCTGTCTTGTCATTCAAGTCTCGGGTCAAGGGCGACAGTGCCATAGATACTTTCCCCAGCCACCCAACAAAAAGCAATGCCTTCTTCTTAGTCATGGAACTCCAATCCATTCTCTGTAGAGCTCTTTCACTAACTGGAGTCAGTTTCCTGGTATGTGTGCTTTCTCTGTTCACCCTGCTTCCTAGGAGNGAACAGTTTAGAGCAGGGACGTGCTCCGTCTTCACAGCATGGAGAGCAGTGCTTGGCACCCGCAGTTGCTCAGTAAGATGACCTCGATGAGCAAACACTTCAACACTGTCTGCATTGGCAGGGTTTAGGAAATGCCCTGGATTATGAGGGAAACACTTTGTTTTCAAAGAAATCAGGAAACACGGTCTCAATTTTGAAATAAGTCTAAGTGTCAACAACTTAACTTAGTAATGCTCAGTCTATGTTGACACACANAGTGGTCTAGAAAAGCTGATGGAAGTCAGNGGAAAAAAAGGCCAGGTTGTACTATTGACTTGAAATAAACCAAACTGAGAGAGATGGGTCTTGATGTCTTCTCTCAGATGTGGAATCTAGGTTTTTAGTGTGTGTGTGTGTGTGTGTATGTGTGTGTGTGTGTGACATGAACATATGAGGACTGCTTGGGAAGAGGCAGGGGATCAGCCAATTGGTGATAATGCAGGAATGAACATGATCAAGGCACGTGTATTCAAGTGTGAAACTGTCAATGAGTGTACTGTACTGTATAGTGCACACTAGTACACGTCCATGTACACAAAAGGGTGATCCATGAGTGTGCTCTTTGCATCCACACAGATTCTTCCCAGAGGCTGATGTCTGCTTTGCTGGCCAGGTGCAACCATCTGGATATGGCACAATGGTCAAAGGTGAGTGTTGGTGGAATGACCACTGACTATTTTCTCCCCTTCATGGTCCATGCTATTTATAAGCAGATCTGGTTAAGTGGGAGCTACCTCATGGATCAGGGATGGTAGGATGGGCAAACAGGNGGTCTGACTGNACGTGACTGACTTTCTAGACAACCTCACCAGGCTCCGATCTCATCAGCTCTCTCCTAGACTTCGTGAGCCTCTCTGAAGAGATGAGCCTATTGAAAATTATTTGTCTTTAAACACATCTGTCCATGTATCTTGTAATCAGTTGNTTGGAGGCAGGTTTCTAGTTGTGAGTTAGCACAAAATGCCAGGCTTATAATAAAGTAGATCCTAAGTCTCAGAAGCCAGGCCTAGATCTTTACACTAAGAGCTCTGTGAATAAATATACATATAATAAATTTAGCCACAATCCTAAGAGAAGCTCCCATGGTTTACTTGGTNCCTTATTTGTTGTTTGCCTTTCACCCTGAGGATGTAGTTTCCTTGGACCATCAGTTACCATGACTACCAAGCCTGGTTGAATGGTGAAGGACCAGCTCTGAACAGCTAAGTGAGTGCTAAAACCAAGTCTAGACCCTGGAAGTACTGAAGACATGGAAGAGCTTCCTTGCTTAAAATAAACAAGTAGAGAGCAGAGGCAGACCAGAAATAGATAACCGTATCCATTCATTTCCAATTGAATGACCAGAGGCAAAACCCAGCAAAGCTGGTCAATGAACTTGAAAGGGTGTTAGTTAGGTAAGTGCTGAGGGAAGACTTCCCAGAGGCAGTGGTGTTTAGGCAGTGACTGAAGGATGGGCCCCTAGTAAGTGTCTAAGGACTCCAGATGGAGGAACAGCAAGTACAAAGGCCCTGAGGTGAGCGCTCAGCATAGTCAAGGAACAGAAGGAAGGTTGTTGTGCCTACAGCAAATGGGGTCCCATACAAGTTCAGATGAGAAGCTTGGGGACACTGGCAGGCACCATATCCTGTAGCATAAGGCTCTGCGTATTGGGGGCCACACAGTGCCTTCAGGTAGGACACTGGCCTCATGTGAAGATCAACTAGGCTTCTAGTGGGATAATGGACTGTGGAGACCTGGGAAACACAGGCCAAGAATCAAGGACTTCTGGGNAGGGCCTAGCCTCAGCCCTGTCCTGCCCATTTATAGGTTGGGCTAGTTATTTTGCTATTCAGGCCTCCATTTTCTCAATTTTTAAAGAAAATTTGGGGGGTTTTAGTATCTTTTTATTTGCAATTGACATATAGCATTTCTGTATTTATGGGACATGGTGAGACATTTTAACATGTGTACCCAGTATGGGANGATCGGATTATGGCAATTANATAGCCATCATCCAGGAGTTATGTTGGGAACATTTCAAACCTCATGACTATTCTGAAATATTCAATTTCTATCAGCTATGGTTACCTCCTACCCAGCTCCACCTACTATAGCCATCTTTGAGGACACGTCAATCATGACATTCTGTGAACCTCTGATCCTGACTTCTGTCCTTGCCACTTAGCCTCAGAGACAAATCTGAACCCCTCAAATAACAGGGAGGCAAAAGGGTTTAGGCCAGCTTGTAGCTTGTGGCTAGAGAGCTGTGAAGCCAATCACCTGTCCCTATACCCAGGGGAGATGCCACTGCATCTTGCTTCTTAATGCNTGCAAAAGACAGAGACACACAGCTTGTCAAGCAGCAGTTCCTGAGGAGTCTGAAGAACTTTCACATCTTACTTGGTCCTTTGTTCCCTTGAGAGTAAAAGTTACCCCTNGCAGCCCGTGTGCCTTATGCCATGAGGATGTGCTTCCTCCAGGCCAGCCCTCCAAAGGTTAACCTAGTGATCTGACCAGGAAGGGAGAGGCTGGACCTGGCTTGAATTGAATCTGGCTCTTTCCCGGCCTGCCCCCTGCTTCCTCTTTTGCTTTCATCTCCCGAAGTGGTCCCGTGATGAGAGCCTCTCACTGGCTGGGTCAGGTCCCTCGCCCTCCGACTTCCCAGCTCCCCTCTCGCTCGGACCCTTGCTTGTGCAGCTGCTCCATGAAACGACTCGCATACGTCTCCGNCCAGCCCGTTTATTTTTATAAACAATAAATAGGACGACATTCCATGGTGTCCCACTCCGTTAGGCCTTGTTTACAGAGCCGTGGAGACAGTGACTGAAGATTGCTGGGGTTTGTACAGATGGCGGCCCACATGTCGTAAATAGTGAGCCAGGAGAGAGGGTTTTGTTTCTTTCCTAAGAAACACAAACAACAACAATTTGCTCCCCCCACACCCGTTTTCTTTCCCTCCCACGGTCACGCGGCATTACCGAGGCCTACAAATCATGGCGCGATGATATTAAGCTGCCTCAATAATGCTCGGGATCCCTTCCGGTGTGTGATTCTTCTTCATTAGAAACGATAGCCCACGTGCCCCAAATCCTCTTTCCCTCACCTCAAAATTTATAGATCACAGTCTCTAAACTAATTGTTAGTTGCACACTAGGCTGCAAGCTGTTCATCCACAGAGCAATTACCTTGGAGGCCTTGATTAAAGGCAGGGATGCAGAAGGGCAGAGCGGGCAGGGTCTCCTGGTACCCACTAACAGGAGCGAGGCATGACCTATCCATCACTAACCATTGTTCAAAGGCCAAGAATTGACAGGCGGCGGGTGCAGGCTACTGACTTCCTTTATGACATTGTGGGCCGAAGTAGCTTCCAGCTACGACTAGAAGAGGAGCATGGCTCAGAGTCTCTGCCTTCCTCTCAGGCAGTGGGACTTCCCACAGCTTGAACTTCTGTGNGTGAGAAAACAAATGACCCTTTGCAAAAAGCTAGGCTTCNTGCTTCCTCCACTTCCAGAAGGTTCTCAAGGCCTGGCACCATCCTAGCTAGTGCATAGTTCTCCTCTCCTNNGCAAGGCAAAACCCAAAACTCACATTCAGAATCACAGACACTTTCTGATGGATGCTTGNTGAGGTAAGGAAACTGAGATTCAGGAACAGGTAGAGAATTGCCTGACCTTGTGCAGCCAGCCAGTACCAAAGTGAGGTTTCTTGACATCATACTTGGGTGCGATACGGCTGAAAAACATCGATTCCTTGGAGCCTGCCATTTGGAGGCTGAATTTCCTGCCAAAATGTCATAGGAGAAATAGGCCTGCTTGCCTGACCCCCAACTCTGAGGCACATTGGGACTCACTAGACATGTGTTGTCCTGTGGAAAGTTCTAGTTTAAAGGTTTCTCCAAGTGCCTAAGTAGAGAAATGAGTTACTCCAGTGTTCCTGGTGGTGCTGGTTAGATTTTGTCAATTTGAAACAGGTCAGAGTCATCAATGGAGAGTTGCCCTACAGGCAAGCCGGTGGGGAATTTTCTTAATGACTGATGTGGAAGGCCTCAGCCCACTGTGGACAGTGCACCCCTGGGCAGGTGGTCCTGGGTTGCATAAGAAAGCAAGCTGAGCAAGCCATGAGGAACAAGCCAGTAAGCAGTGTTCCTCCATGGTCTCTGCTTCAGTTCCTGCCTCCAGGTTCTTGCTGTGACTACCCTCAGTGATGAACAGTGATCAGGACATGTAAGCCAAATAAACCCTTTCCTCTTCAAGGTGAATTTTGATCATGGTCTTTCTCACACCAATAGAAAGCCGAACTAAGACGTTGGTCTATCATTTGGCTCTGGGATCAGTCCATGACACTAAACTTCAGTCCAGGACATTGTTAGTGGCCCAAGCAAACTCAGGACTGCTTTCTCCAGCCAGCACCTGAGACTGCTTTTTCTGACAGGAAGCNTATCTTCCACTCTTGTGATGCTGAAGAGAAATGCAGACTGAGCCCTGGAGGAGCAGTTCTCCGCCAGAGAGCTTCCTCCCGACTCCAGTGAAGACCTCTGAGCCCGTGGGTCTCCTAGAGTTCCCTGGGATATTCACAGACATACCCTACTCCTTTGTACATAAGTTAGCTGCCACCTTCCCTTTCCTGTTTCAACTCCTGTTATGGTTAATCTTGTCAACTTGCTTGAATTGGGAGGTGACTAGGAAGTTAGCAATGTCTAAAGTTAGCAATGTCTCTAGCTATGTCTGCAAAGGCAGTTCCCAAGAAATTCACCTCAGTCTCTCTCTCTCTCTCTCTCTCTCTCTCTCTCTCTCTCTCTCTCTCTCTCTCCCTCTCCCTCTTATCCTCCCCTCTTGACTACCATGATGTGAGCTGTTCTCTCAGCCACAACCCCTCTACTTTAATAAAATAAAGTGTCTGAAACCACTAACCAAATTGGGCTTCCCCTAAGGCAGCAACTCTCAACCTGTGGGTTGCGACCCTTTGGTGGGGGGTCATGGATCAGACCTCCTGCATAATCACATATTTACATTACAATTCATAACAGTGGCAAAATTATATCAAGTAGCAATGAAATAATTTTATGGTTGGGGTCACACAACATGAGGAACTGTATTAAAGGGTGAGAACCACTGCCCTAAGGTGTTTTGATCAGGTGCCTTGTCCCAGCCCCTTCACTTCCCTGCCAGTCATTGCTGAGATGACCATCTAAATAAATATCTCATCTTCAAACCCTCGTCTCAGGCTCTGCTTCTTGTGGTCTCAAATCAAGATGCTTCACAACCATTTTGTTTCTGGCACACGATACTGNCGTCAGTTTAGCCTTCCTCCACACCTGGAAGTCAAAACTTGGGACAGTGAAAATAANGAGGCGCTCTGGCACGTGCACACAGCATCCCTGAGCATGATCTGGGGACGGCNGACTTCNGTGAGCCTGTTGTCTCAGTCGTCACTGGGCCCAGCTTCCTTCTCTCCGGTCAGTATCCTGGNCCCCACAGGCAGCTGAGTGTTTGAACTCTAGATTTTTATATAGTCCTGGGATTTTTCTAGTCAAGTGCAAACAAACCGAGTGTTTCCTTGTGTTATGTTAACTTCCTCCTCTAATGTAGTGTGGGACTCTCAGAGATTTGGGGAAGCCCATCTTTTTTTTTTTTAAAACTCTTATTAATTTCAGGTTTTTGCAATGATTATTCTAATTTTTTTACAGCAAAGATGATTCCTCTTGGGTGTTAGTCAGGCTTTCTCAGCACACTTTATCCAAAGGAAACAAGCCAAACACCTCCTTTCTCTTCAGTTCACAGTGGGCTCTCATGTGCACCTTGCCCTCCAGTAGACGANCTTTCAAAAGTCATGTCGTCTCCCCCCACCTCACATTCCACACTCTGCGTATCCACGGCCATTTCCCAGGCTGAAATCCGTTCTTTTTCCTTTATATCAAAGTACTGCAAGGCACTGCCTAGCAACATAACCAAGCATGCTNTTTTAATCTCAATATGCACTTTAAAACACATGTGTGCGGGCTAGAGGAACAGCTCAGCAGTTAAAAGCACTTACTGCTCTTGCAGAGGACCCAGGTTCGGTTTTCAGCACCTGCATGGCAGTTCCCATGGCCTGCAGCTCGAGTGCCGGGGAGTCCAATGTCCTCTTCTAGCCTCTGCAGGTATCAGGCATAAACATGGGACAAATGCATACACATACATAGAGACAAAACATCTATAGCACACATAAAATAGTATAGTAACAGATGCGCATGTGACCTGATGTTACACTATAGCAGAATGTATTNTAATAGAGTATGTTATGGTGTTGAGTTCTGTCAACTTAGAAAAGTGGGTGTTTACCTGAAAAGGGGTGTGACTTCTGTTCCATGGATTTGAATCTTCATCCGTCTCCTTTTGCTACATCAGTCACGGAATAAGAAAGGGGGATCCATTCTATTGTATAGGCAACGAGTTTACATCTCTCCAAAGAGCCAGACATTACACCGTGCCTCGGATCATTTTTACCTGCTGAAGCCCAGCAAACCACCAGTGGTATTCAGAGGAGCACCCAGTCACTGGGCCACAGGACCTCCTCATTCATCCTTTGGTGTGGCCTCATGAGGAACACACCTTTGCCCTACATCCACTCACTCTGCAGCAGGAGCTCTGAATGAACAGGAAAACCCAGACAGAGTTGGAGCTACAGCTTCCTGACTTCTGGCCAGCTCCAGCCAATGAGAGAAAGCCTGGAGCAAAGCATGGGGCGAGGGGTGAGACACTCAGTGGATACTCTCCAAGCAGAAGTTATAATGGGCGCATCAAAGAGCCACCACAGGGTCCCAGCATGGGGTAGAAAGCCTTGGGGACGCAGAGACCCCCCACAGGCTCTACAGTGGNAGCCTGAAATTCAAAAGGCCCACACTTAGCAGCCCCACCAGAAAGGAGAGGGGGAAGATGGGCAGGGCCTGAGGAGAAACCTCAAAAATCTGTCCAAAAAAAAAAAAGTGAGAATAGGGCTCAGCTGTGGAGCCTTCCTCCTGGGAAGAGTAGGGAGACTCACCAAGGCGTCTTACCTTAGGTTAGGCCTTGCCTCTCCCTTCACAAGCACTTCAAAGGCTCTCATTGCTCTTAGGAAAAAGTCTCAACTCTTAAATTGGGCCTGATGGGCCTCTCCTTGTCCCTCACTGTGCATCCAAATGTCTGACTGGAGGGCTGGACCTGGTACCTTGTTAATCGTGGTCCCAGCCTTCCAGGAGCTCACAGAGCTAGGGAGTGGAGACGAATGACAATTAGGTTGAGGAAAAGGTTTGGTGAGGTCTGTGAGAGCTCAGATGTGAGGAGAAAGAAGTGGCCAGACCCATGTCATGGGGAAAGGATGGCTTCAAAGAACCCTCAAAACCTCCAAAACAACTCTTCAGAAGACNGGTCTGGGGGAGACTCCATATCTGGCAAGGAGAATGGCTCGATTTCAATAAAGGC
Source organism: Neotoma lepida (assembly GCA_001675575.1). Classification (NCBI taxonomy): domain Eukaryota; kingdom Metazoa; phylum Chordata; class Mammalia; order Rodentia; family Cricetidae; genus Neotoma; species Neotoma lepida. The sequence goes on from LZPO01087025.1 coordinate 49,949, forward strand.
TCCAGACTGCCTAGGATACAAGGGATTCAGTTAGACATGTGACTATGAGGGACATCCAGGGGACTGAGTCCACAATNTTTAGACCTCATTAGTCTTTCTTCCCCAGGGGGCAGGGGTCTGCTTGTATCCCTGGAAAATCCAGAGGGTAGCAAAGCCTCAGGCCTTCCTGCTACCTCTTGGGCCGTCTAGCCTCCTTCGCACTGTTATTCAGCCAATGTGTCCCCACAGGATGACAAAGGTGGCCACCAAAAGCTTCAGAGATCCAAGNATGAGGTTAACTGTCTGCACAATCAGTGACTTTTCCCCCATTAGTTTCCATGACACCCCAAGAGAAAGAATCTTACTGGTCCCTATTCTGCAGCGTACCTTCCCCTCTGCTGACTTCCGCAGCAGGAAGATGCAGTATTTTCAGTGGCCAGACCTGAGTCCTAGGTTGTCTGATATAATCAGAGGTGGGGTCCCTCCCCCCATCTGGTAAAGATTTTAAGTAGTAAGGACTGGCACCCCGGGAAAAAGGAGGGTGGTACGGCCATAATGACAGCACATGTATTGTAGGACATGCTCCTGCCCAGACAAAGCCTGGCCTCCCTGCCAGATGTTCAGCTCCCGCAGAGGACAGCATCCCTCCAGTCAAAGGGATCACTGCCTTGACTTCGATGATCCTCAGTTTCCACACTTTCATTAGCTCTCCAGCCAGAGCTGCGGGCTTGTCTGTTTTGTCTGGACAAAGTTCTGGGATATGTCTGCTGCGGGAAACAGTCCCATCAAGAAGGCCCACTGTTTTGTTAGTTTTACCAAGTAGCAGAAGGTCTGCACTGCTTGGGGAAGCTTTCTTTCTTTCTTTCCTTTTTTAAATCTCCAATAGTCACAAAGGAACTGNTTTCCAGCATGTTCTTTTCAGTGTGAGCTGTCAGCATCACCCAATGNCCCCTTCAAACACACGCTGGCTGGGGTCTTTGTGGAGACATTCATGTTCCCCTGTGAATTTGCTCCTGCCTGATAGAGGGCTTATGACTTCTACTTCTTAAAAAGTCGAGTTTTTTTTTAATCAAGTGAGTATGCCGAGCAGCAATATCACTGGCATTCGTAAAAACAGATGTTCAAAGCTCCTAAAATGTCTTGTGCTAGGTTCTTCCCAATAGCAACTTTATATGATGTTACATGAAATGCCAATCAGCAGAGATATCCATATGTTTCCTGCCTCCCTTCCTCCTTCCTTCATTTCTTCATCAAAGACATATTGAGCGATCTCTTGGTTTGACTATGAAATGTGCCCCCACAGGCTCATGTATTATGTGCTTGATTCTTAATTGGTGGCACTATTTGGAGAAGTTCCAGAAAATTTAGGAGAAATTTTGTCACAGGGATGGAAAAGTAATAGACACTTCATTGCTTTTCCTATTGCAGTGACAAAAGTGACCTAAGGAAAGAAGGGTTTCTTTTGGCTCNCAGTTCACTGAGAGCACAGTCTATAATAAGGTTGGGAGGTCCTGGTATCAGGAGCTNGAGGTAGCTGGTCGCATCGTATCCACAGACAAGACACAGCAAACGGTAAATGCTCCTAAGCTAGCTTTCTGTCTTTAATGCACATGGAATGGTGTCACTCACCTTTNGGATGGGTTGTCCTACCTCAACTAACTTAACCAAGATAATAGTCCATGAAAGATGTTGCTAGAAGCTTGTCTCTTGGGTGATTTCAGATTCTACCAATTTGACAATCAATGCTGACTACTCCTTGTCAACTCCATACCCAAATGGACTACTTTTAAGCCATGACCTTCCACTCCTTGTCCTCATAATCTCAGGATCATTTTTATAATACACAAATACATTCCGTCCACTTTTGTAAGTTCCCATGGACTTTAGCAATTCCAGCATTGTTTCCAANTTCATGTCTTATCTGAGACTCAAAGCCATCTGTGAACTCTGAGCTCCTGTAAAATAAAAAGCAAGTTGCATGCTTCTAATACACAATGGCACAGAGGGGAAGAAGAGGGCACAGCAAGAAGTAATCAGGCCAAACCAAGAC